>SADC01001153.1:14675-416519 GCA_004194705.1 Ditylenchus dipsaci | reverse complement strand
ATATTTGCGCCAAAAAAAAGTGTTTTTGCGCCACACAAAAAGTATTGCCCCTTTTAAAATAGCATACACGCTTAACCTACCTAAAACAACATACTCTACAAGATAGAATTGAAAAAAAATTCGTCAAAATCCGAGGTAACAAAATTAATAAGAACTGGTCCAAAATTACAGAAAATCAGTTTAATTTGCAATGTAACTGCCCCTTAAAAAGTTGCTGCTGTGAAAGAAGCCTACGTAATATATAGATGACAGAAGGGGCATACCGACTATATTGGATGGCCAACGCCAGTCCACCGCCAAACACTCTAATAGTTGGTGAAAACGGCGCCTCATTTCCACTTGGCTGATAGGGCTCATCGAGCGTACAGCCACCACAGATGAAGTCTGGCTAGAACTGGTCAGGGCTAGCTGAAAATGATACCAACATATTTAAATCAATAGAAATTAATAAAAGCTCAACCGTTTTGCCGGATTCGACCACAGCTGACGATGAGCAATGAGTTGTGGACAATTGTTCATGTCTAGCCAGTATCATGAGAGGATCAAGGAGAATGTGTTTGAAGCGTATATAGTGGGGCAATAATTAAGCATGAATTCAAAAAAGCATTGGATATTGTCCTGATCAGTAATTTCATTCTTAAAGATGACTGCGGTGGAGATCCTAGATTATTTGAAGTAATTTCCAAGTGGTTAAATAGTAAACAAGGTGATGCTCTTAGATATTTAACAACAATCATTTGGATAGTTGAGCTTATGTCTGAAGATGGCTAATTGTGGACGCGAAAAGAATTTTAGCACTTCTAGTAGTATTTCTGGATTTAGTCTTGAATTGCTCATCTTGTTTTTCGTAGTAAAGAATAAAAAAATGATGGGCCTTTATATATTTAATTTAAAATATATGGCATTGCTAATCTCCAAATCAAGAGATAACTTTACTCTATTCAAAAAATAACCGTACTTTCTTTAAAATATGTCGCTTTACTTTTTCAACTCACCTAAAATCAGAAAAATGTTGATCAATCTCGAAATTTTCATGTGTGCTGGACCACCTAAAACAGTTGCTGTTTTAACATGCTTTACAGATTATAATTTTACAGAAATTTTCATTTTTAACGCCCTTCTAGGCTAAAAAGAAAATCATTCTTGAGAAATAAAGGGGCATACCAGCGCGTCATAGTGTAAATTAAGGCAGTGACAGCAGTTTCAAAAAACCATCCTGTTTTCACTCGTTTTTTTCGTTTCACTACGCGCCCATTTAAGAAATCTCTTATGAAAATTTTCAAAATATGGCTTTTATTAATTCTGGTTTGTTCTATGTCATTTACTTCGCTAGTTTAGAGTGTGATAGCTCGTTAAATTGTGAGATTGAGCTGAATCTTCTGCTTATAATTGTTTGGCAGAAAAAAATTAAAACTGTGAGAAGTTTTGCCATTTAAGTTAAAAAAGTGGTTTTCCAAAGCTCAAGTGAGCATAAAAGAGGCTCTAGAAGAACGGATTTTAAATACCTATTTTTGAAATTATTCGATCAGAGGCGCCTTTTAATTTTTACACAAGGAAAAACCTATTTTTTTGGAAAAGGGGTATCATTGGAAAACGCGGCTTTTGAAAGTATAAATGTTGAAAATTTCAAAAATTGCGGTGTTTATTTTCTTTTAAAGGACCAGGCTCGTGCAAGGCCCAGCAGTTGTTGAAATTTGAATTGGTGGAACCCAAAAATATTATTCGCTTCATGACAGTTTTTTTCGAAAACATTTTTGTCGCTCTGATATTTCTTTTTCTATTGCTGTTTTATGCGCCAATTTCAGGTTCTCTTTCCGCAGATGCCTCATCTCTTCTGGAATTCTGGAATACCTGATGTCTGCTGCATGTCTACCCTCATGTCCTGTCTATTAGATAAGTATTCTTTTATTATTTTTCGCCGTCTTTTTTTCTTTGTGTGGGATTTTCAGGTTTGCATTAGTCGTTCGAGAAGTTCGAAGCAAGCAATTGACAGAATCAGTCGGAGAAATAAGGCTGTTTTTTTCGATGATTGCAGACACTTTCCTTATGAAGCTTGTCTTAGCTAAAAAAAAGGGCGCCGGCGCCCTTTTTTTCAGTGCTTTTTGATAACTTTTCAAATTATAGAAGTAGGCTTTTTAAACTGTGTTTTTTACGGGTACGTGACGTTCCCGTCCGGACGTTTCCCGCCCGACCGTTTCCCGCCCGGCCGTTTCCCGCCGGGGCCGTTTGCCGACCGGGGCCGTTTCCCGCCCGACCGTTTCACGCCCGGGCCGTTTCCCGCCCGGGCCGTTCCCGCCCGACCGTTTCCCGCCCGGGGCCGTTTGCCGACCGGGGCCGTTTCCCGCCCGACCGTTTCACGCCCGGGGCCGTTTCCCGCCCGGGCCGTTCCCGCCGGGGCCGTTTCCCGCCCGGGGCCGTTTCCCGCCCAGGGCCGTTTTCCGACCGGGCCGTTTCCCGCCCGGGCCGTTTCCCGACCGGGGCCGTTTCCCGCCCGGCCGTTCCCGACCGGGGCCGTTTCCCGCCCGGGCCGTTTGCCGACCGGGGCCGTTTCCCGCCCGACCGTTTTGCCGACCGGGGCCGTTTCCCGCCCGGGCCGTTTCCCGCCCGGGCCGTTTCCCGCCCGACCGTTTGCCGACCGGGCCGTTTCCGCCCGGGCCGTTTCCCGCCCGACCGTTTGCCGACCGGGGCGTTTCCCGCCCGGGCCGTTTCCCGCCCGGGCCCTTTCCCGCCCGGGCCGTTTCCCGACCCGGGCCGTTTTCCGCCCGACCGTTTCACGCCCGGGCCGTTTCCCGACCGGGCCGTTTCCCGCCCGACCGTTTCACGCCCGGGCCGTTTCCCGCCCGACCGTTTCACGCCCGGGCCGTTTCCCGCCCGACTGTTTCACGCCCGGGCCGTTTCCCGACCGGGGCCGTTTCCCGCCCGACCGTTTCACGCCCCGGGCCGTTTCCCGCCCGACTGTTTCACGCCCGGGGCCGTTTCCCGCCGACTGTTTCACGCCCGGGCCGTTTCCCGCCCGACTGTTTCACGCCCGGGCCGTTTCCCGACCGGGGCCGTTTCCCGCCCGACCGTTTCACGCCCGGGCCGTTCCCGCCGACTGTTTCACGCCCGGGGCCGTTTCCCGCCCGACTGTTTCACGCCCGGGGCCGTTTCCCGACCGGGGCCGTTTCCCGCCCGACCGTTTCACGCCCGGGGCCGTTTCCGCCCGACTGTTTCACGCCCGGGGCCGTTTCCCGCCCGACTGTTTCACGCCGGGCCGTTTCCCGCCCGACTGTTTCACGCCCGGGGCCGTTTCCCGACCGGGGCCGTTTCCCGCCCGACCGTTTCACGCCCGGGGCCGTTTCCGCCCGACTGTTTCACGCCGGGGCCGTTTCCCGCCCGACTGTTTGACGCCGGGGCCGTTTCCCGCCCGACTGTTTCACGCCCGGGGCCGTTTCCCGCCCGGCCGTTTCCGCTCGACCGTTTCGCGCCCTGGGACGTTCCCGCCCTAGATTATTTTCAACCTCAATGACCGTTTATTACCGAAAAACAATTAATGCGCGCAACTTGTCGTCCTCAGGGATGTTTCTTCATACAATTTGTCATGTACTTTTCGACCCTAACACCAAACACCCTATATCGACTCAAAATCGTCTGAGGAGTTCAAAAAGGCATAATTTCTGAGTTCTGGTCAATAAAAAATCGAGTTTTGAGCATTTTGAAATCTCGACCATATGACTGTCTTACCCTATTTTTCAACATGAGACTTGGCAAAAAGTACCTCTAAGTGCGTTTCTGATCAAGAGTCTTGCTCGGAATTATGTCTAAGGTAAGTGAGTGCGCGCATCTCTAACCAACCTAGCCCCCTGCGCCCCCGAAGGGGGCGCAGGGGGCTTGGTTGCTTGGGGTTGAGATGCTCACACCCACATACCTTAGACGAAAATCACTCGAAGTGACTCTGGATGCATAAAAAGTGTATGCATACCAGAGTTTATTTATGCGGTAGGCCCAGTTTTTCAAAACTATGTTCAACATCTTTCTTTTTTAAACGAAATAGGACTCTAATTGGCCTTTTTATCACCCCCAAACAGGCCTAAACCCCTTAAGTGGTCAAAACGAGTAATTTTGGGTAGTGCCAAAACTCAACTTTTTATTGACCAGAACTCAAAACTACCGTATAACCTCTATTAAACGGGCACCCCTACAGTTAACGTTTTTCAAATTTGCTTTGCTTTTTAACCCCAATATTGTTTACTTTCGAAACGGACGACCAGTCATTTTGTAGGTAAACTCCCAACTGCATGATTTCCAACTGGCATGACCCGACTGGCATGAGTGCCATCTGGCATGACCCGACTGGCATGAGTGCCAACTGGCATGACCCGACTGGCATGAGTGCCAACTGGCATGACCCGACTGGCATGAGTAAAAATATAAAAGCTGACATGTGTTTAATTTCATAAAACCCCCAAAGGGTCAGCCCTTTTCCCGGACCATGTACACCCAAAGGGGCTTCCTATTGAATTAGGTTGCCTGCCGAAGGCAGGCAGGTAGAAAATCTAAAAAAGTCAAAATTTTTGATGGAAAGTGGTCGGAAACAATGTTTTTATTGTTTCAGCGTGTAAGAATTGCTTAGAAGGTACTTATGCTGTTGACGGCGCCACCCAAATTTTTCTTTTTTTTTCTTTGCTAAAACATTTTTTGTATTTTTTGCTTTGTTCGTTCTTTTGCAATTATTTTACTCCCTCTTTTTCTATTTCTCCTCGCTAGCTCTCACCGCTTATGTAATTTTAATGGATGTGATATTTTCTATCATTTGTGGTCTCAAATTGCGGAATGTATGTTTTTTGATTTGTAATAAATGAATTTCTGATGTAACAAAGGTTGTATATTGTCAAAAAAACAAAAATTGGGGTGGCGCCGTCAACAGCATAAGTACTGATGTAACAAAGGTTGTATATTGTCGAAAAACAAAATTTGGGGTGGCGCCGTCAACAGCATAAGTACCGCTTAGAAATGGTTAAAATCTATTTTTGACAAGCACAAAAGGATACAGTTAACTATCTGGCCCCCTTTTTACCGGCCCCCTTTTTGCAGCCCCCTTTTTACCCAGTACCGTTTTACCTTCTTTGTTGTTGAATTTTAATAAAGATTGCTTGGATTTTATGAAAATTAAACACATGTCAGCTTTTATATTTTTACTCATGCCAGTCGGGTCATGCCAGTTGGCACTCATGCCAGTCGGGTCATGCCAGTTGGCACTCATGCCAGTCGGGTCATGCCAGTTGGAAATCATGCCAGTTGGGTGTCGTTCATTTTGTAGAGTTTGTGAAGCTCTACAAAATGAGTGGTCGTCCATTTCGAAAAATAAAAAATATTGGGGTTAAAAAAGCAAAGCAAATTTGAAAAAATGTTAACTGTAGGGTGCCCGTTTAATAGAGGTTGTACGGTAATCCCTTTTTTGATTGCATCACAAAACTTTTTTATTTTGAACCGATTGAAAATTTATATCCAGGTCGGAAACGTCCCAGGGCGGAAACGTCCCAGGGAGGGAAACGCCGGCGGGAAACGGCTCCGGGCGGGAAACGGTCGGGCGGGATACGTCCGTGTCCCGTTTTTACTGATTTTCTTGGCCTTTTCAGCTTATATGACACATACAGCTTTAGTTCTCTCAAAAAATTTCAGATTTCGCAGAGTTGAATTTAACACCGGGCGCCCGGTTCGGCGGCCGGTGCCGATTTCGATTTATTTCGGCACCCGGTTCTGACACGTACTTTCGAAAAGCAAGAGCATTTTGACTTATAATAGCGAATTGATTGACATGTAAAATATTTAAATAAATAATTCGCATAGCTACCTCAAGTATGCCAATATGCAACGCAATGACCAGGGCTATCATACTGGCAGTCCATTGAGAGTTTTACTCCATTCTATCATTATAATTATTATATTTTAGTGGAATGATTGTTCCCATACCGATCTATATTTCATATTTTCTAACAACATGTTTCTTTGTTGTTTGTATGCGTCATCTACTGCTGGCCAAACAAACGCAAGTGAAAGATGTTGAAAAGTAGCACAGCTCAGCCCAGCTATCCCGACAGATTTTAGCAAGTCAGACAATTCCTATATTCGAAAAATAAAGGAATTGTTGTTTTTGGTCATTTACCGGATATGCAACTGGGGCAACACATGCAGCTGCTACTAATCGAAGTGTTCATGCATACTGCTGCGTTTGACTCAGTTTGGATTGACCTCACCAAAACTTTTTCGTTTTGCACAAAGAGCAATAGTATCGGACAGTAATGTTTGTTGCCGAACGAAAAGACTTGCGAGACTTCGATAAGGCACCACAATCGCAGCAACGTTGGAGTAATTTATGAAGTTTGGTCTCGATCGATAATAAAAACCGTGACAAGTCCTTTTCATCTGTTTCCAGCTCTTCATTTTCAGATGTTCAATGTCATATTCCTCATCCAACTCAATGAGTTTTCTTGAAAACCAAACTAGATAATATTAGTGAAACTAACTACGCACTTATGAACAATAAGTTACATCAGATGACTGTCTTGTGTAATTCCTTTTCGACCTTAGGACTTCGTGAATGTTAATATCAATCGGCCTGAACACACAGACATTTTGTGGAAAATAAATATAGAACATCATCAAATGTAACGAATGGCTCAACTTCTGGAATTTCGATTTGAGGAGGCATCATAGCAGCTAAAAGCCGGACATTCACAGCAACCCCGTATTGATCTCTTATCAAGTCGTTCTCAGCAAAGTGCTCAAAGCATACATAAACTTGTTGACGCATTTTATCGGGTTACAAGACACGCTGGATTGTAGTCTTGCAATCTGGGATCATTTAGTTCCAGATTTCGCGGCAACCAACTTTCTTGGAGCAAATAGGACACACCATATCTCTTATCGTATAGATGTATTAGAATCATCATTCTGAATCCTCGCAAATAAGGTCCCAACGATAAGTCATTCATTGCAATAATAACGGAAACAATTATGATCCAATATCTAATAATGAAACATATCTTTCCGGAACCCTAAAATTTCAACTTCTCATATGTCTTTTGAGCACATAAACGGATAAAGAAGATGGCTTTATAAAAAGGTTTTTAAGTCCCTCCAAATTGGAGATGGTGTATTTTCGCCTGGATATTGGTAAATTTTCGTGTTGAAGCCCACTTTTCTGCCATTTTTTGCAATTAATGTAGGATATTTTTGCGGAAACCTCAAGTACAACATCTTGGTTTTCTTTTAAGCATAAACACGTGTACTTGAAATTGCTTCTAAAAATTTTTTTCTTGCCCTCCAAATTGGTGATGCTGCATTTTAGCCTGTATTTAAGGTGGATTTTTGTGTTCAAGCCCACTTTTCTGCAAGGTAGGGTAGGTGTATGACCAGTTAGGGTGGGTAGGTAGCCAGATAGTATAGTTCACGGCGTGTCAAACTGGTCAAAAACACGAATTACCTCTTTTCGTTGCGAGACAAAAAATTTTCGAAATTTTTGTCTGGCTTGCATTTTTTGCTATTTTTTTTTGAGTTTTTCTAAAACTAAAGTACAAGTAAAAGAATTTATTCTCGTACTCCACGGCGTGTCAAACTGGTCAAAAACACGAATTCCAGTTTTCCTCTCAGGACTAAAAAATTCAAAAATTTTTTCGATCCATTTTTTGCCGATATTTTAGTGCTAGCAGATGAATGCATTGATCGCTGTTTCTTGTGCATCATTTTGCGTCAATTTGGACTTAAAAGAAAGCGGAAAGCATGCTCTACAAAACTATAGACAACAATTCCAAATAATTAAAAATTCCATCCATAATTAAGCCGTTTAAAAATGCGTGAAATTTGCTCAAATTTTGGTTTTTGTTTTGGCTCTAATTCTGTCCAAAAGTCGAATTTGGCAAACCATCCTTAATTATTAAAGCTCCGGGTCTCGCTATCCAATGCACTTTGAGTTTTTGAAAAAAGTTGAAAACTCGCGATTTCCCAGCGCGCCGAATTTCGGTCGCAATTTTTTCCTCGAAATTTAATGGACTTTTAAAACGTGTGACTAGATCAAATTTTTAAAACATGTTCAGCTCAGTAAATACTCAAACGAAAGCGGAGAGTCTAAGGCTTTTTTTCAATACTTAACATCAACCATATTTGTTAAGAATAATGGGCCGCCACACGTTTTAAAAGTCCATTAAATTTCGAGGAAAAAATTGCGACCAAAATTCGGCGCGCTGGGAAATCGCGAGTTTTCAACTTTTTCAAAAATTCAAAGTGCATTGGATAGCCGAGACCCGGAGCTTTAATAATTACGGATGGTTTTGCCCAAAATTCGACTTTTGGACAGAATTAGAGCCAAAACAAAAACACCAAAATTTGAGCAAATTTCACGCATTTTTAAACGGCTTAATTATGGATGGAAATTTTTAATTATTTGGAATTGTTGTCTATAGTTTTGTAGAGCATGCTTTCCGCTTTCTTTAAGTCCAAACTTGACGCAAAATGATGCACAAGAAACAGCGATCAATGCATTCATCTGCTAGCACTAAATATCGGCAAAAAATGGATCGAAAAAAATTTTTGAATTTTTTAGTCCTGAGAGGAAAACTGGAATTCGTGTTTTTGACCAGTTTGACACGCCGTGAGTTGAGTGTCAGGTGGAATCTTTACAGTGAAACTTTGATATAACGTACACCATGGGGATCAGGTCAGGTGTACTTATAGTAGACGAGGATAGGCGAGGATGGGCGAGGATGGGCAAAGATAGACGAGCATAGGCAAGGATGAGCGAAGATAGGCGAGAATAGGCGAGCACAGGGAGGATGGGCGAAGATAGGCGAGCATAGGCGAGCATAGTCGAGGATAGGCAAGGGTAGGTGAGGATAGAAGAGATAGAGTAGGTAGGTTAACAGGTAGGGTGGATGATCTACCCTAACCATTAACGCACTCGAAAGATTAATCTAGCCGAACTACTAATGTAAATGAACCACTATTGTTCTTGAGCCACAAGAAGGCGCAGGGGGCTTGGTTGGTTAGAGATGCGCGCACAGACTTACCTTAGACATAATTCCGAGCTGGACTCTTGATCGAAAATGCATTTAGAGTCTTTTTGCCAGCTCCAGCAAGAAAAATGTGATAAATCACCAAAAAAGAGCCCTAAAATACCCTAAAAGTTTTTACTACTTACTCTCCTGGCCAGTGGCGTACGCAGGAATTTCTGACGGGGGGGGCACCAGGCCATTTTCAGGCCATTTACCTACACCGTTTTTCAAAATTTTCGAGGCCATTTTACCTACACCGTTTTCGGAAAAATCTGACGGGGGGGGCACGTGCCCCCTGCCCCCCCCCCTGCGTACGCCCCTGCTCCTGGCTTATCTACTCAGGCATCTGCTCACCTACCCATACCTAGGTACGTCACGACCTACCCACTCCGGTACTATTGTAGGTCGACCTGGACTATTTAGGGAGGATATAAACTATAAAGGGTATATCTGAACCTTAAAGGTTGCATCTTTACCATTGAGAGAAGAGTCATGATCATGAAGGTAAATCTGAGCCACTTGGGGTGGACTGGTGCTACTGCAGGTAGATGAGGACCGTTGAAATAACAAACAAATATTTTACCCAATATTCCTGTCAAGACAAAATTAGAGGATGAATTTACCGAGGATGAATTTACCTAGAGCCGATATTTATATCCCTTCCCTATACTTTTATTTTCAACAATTAAAGGAGACATGTCTGTGTGTGTCTCTCTCTCTTCGCTTATCATTCAAACGTTCATTTCCATTCGAGACCAAATATTTCTTTTCTTAGTGATTCGGGCTAAATCAAGTCAATCTTTTAGTCATTTCATTCATTCTTGAGTTTTGTGGAGCAGTGGGCGTTCATGTCTGCTCTTTCCTTTTCGACTCAGTGGCTTGGAGTGGAGTGGGTAGGCATCAAGCCTACATATCAAAAAAATTTGAGTAATTTTAAAAAAAATTCGCCTCTTTTATCGAATTTTTCATATTTTCAAATCGATTCGAAAAATTTCATGTGTCATGATTGAATCTATTTGAAGATTAATTTAGCTGAGTCGATTTATTTGCTGAGTCGACTGGCTGGATCGATCCATCTGGCTTACGGTTTTTCTCTAATAATTACCCCACCCCCTCATTTTGACTAAAATTTTCAAGACCATTTTTCATCGACAATTTCAAGATTTTTTAGGAGTTGAAAAATAATTACCCCGGGCAACTAATAGGGAAAATACGGTAACCGATTTATCCAGTTCGATCGATTTGTCCAAACGTATCGATTTATTGAATTAAACATCCAGTCACCCAATAAACAATTCTTCAACCTTCAAACATCTTCAGGTCTACAGGGTGGCCCAAAAAAACGCGGCCACTTGAAAAAAAATTGCGTAGATAGCTCCTTGCCACATCGATTCTCCAGGAAAATCGCTGGCAGTGGTTAAGCTACTTAGGAGCTTTGTGGTGTTCTCTTTATCACAGCCGGCATTGTTGAGGAGGTTTCCGAGGGCTTGCCACCCAAAAATCGGAAACCGACCGGGCAAGGGTTACGTACTTCGATTTTTTTAAGGTGGCCGAATTTTTTGGCCCACCTGTACATCCCATCAAATTACATTTAGCCCTTACAATACACACTCAAATCATCCGGAGCCCTTCAGTACTCTTTTCAATCAGATTTTCAGCCATCTTCATGAAATGCAGACTCCAATCATCTTCAACCATTCACACTACATCCTCCAGTCTAACTAAGAGTGTTCACAGTCCAATCCCTCATAATTTTCGGGCTTTCTGATACAAAAAACTTCGTTCAATTACTTTATACATTCTATATATGAAATGCGTTCAGTGTAGGGCTGCCATCTTGAATTTTTAAAAAAGGTCATTTGGTCAAAAAAACAGGAATTTAAAGGAAAAAAGTGCATTTTATGTAGTGCTAATTGCCATTCTGAAGCAAAAAAAAGATTTTGACTAAAACTTCAAGAATAAAAAATATTTGGGGTCCAAAAAAGGACATATGGCAGCCCTGTTTAGTATTCGTTTAAGCCCTTTGCTCTCTTGGGTCGTTTTGATGTTTTTATTTCATATATAATGCCTCATGGACCGTATCTTACGTCTCATGATTCACGTCATTCTCAGGCATTTACCATCTCACAGCATAATAGTGCGGTGCGCATTATCAAGGAAAGTATAAAGACGCTTGGAATTCTAGAAAAGTTTTGATAGAGAAAAAAGAGGACTTTTCAAAAAGACGGGCTGGCCCCGCAGATGCGGGGCCTGAAGACTAGTTTTTTTCATACCATTGGTTAACATTGCGGAGTGGGATTATCGTGACTAAAGAGAGTAGAGATGTAAAAGAAACGGGACAATTCCCGCCCGCTAATTTTAATTTTACAACATTATCCTGGAATCTTACCCCAAAGTTTTTTAGCAGTTGACCTGTCCCGGTGCTCCGTTGTGAAAATATCTAATTTCCGTCTCTAATTGTGATATATTGAAACTTCTTTGTTTAGAACATGGATAATTTGCCGACACAGTCCGAGGTTGCAGCTGTGAATCGCATTAGATAAGTTTTATAAACTAATTCGCCGTATTTTGCTTTTTGTTTCGTCCGCGGTTTTTTAGGTGGGCTGCAAGTTCAATTCGAAGAGGTAAAATGGCAAATAAACGGTCGTCGAAAGTCAGCAATATCCTTGTCTTCATCTATGAAGTGTATCTCACGGCTGTGCTTCCTTACATGAACCACGTATTTTTCATGTACTATTGCTAGTTAAAAACCAAACAGATGCCGTAAAGCCTTTGATAATTATTACACATCTTGCAGACGATATATCTCAGCGTCGAGCAAATATTTTCGGCGTTGTTTAATTACCACGAAATCTACCGATTTCAATTTTTTTGGATTTCGGTTTACCTAATCAAACGTTTGAGATCGACCCGAATTTTTTATAATTTTTAGGAGTTGAAAAATAATTATTTGTCACAAGCTTGCTTGTGGGGCCTTTTCTTTAAGGTACTGGACTGAAGCGCTTCATGAAGTCTGCATTCAGTGTCTTGGGGCCTCAAAGAAATTGATATAGATGTCTTTCCCAAATACTTTTCGTCTTTCTGAAGCTGATTACATCAAATCTGATCTTGTTCAATTGCTCGATGGTCAAACTCAGCCAGATCCGTGGAAGAATAGCAAGCTCAACTGATGGCCATACTGAAGCAAGCAGAAAACAGAAGAACCAAGTCTCCTGAAAGAAAAGAAACATCTACTAAATAGCCAAAATATCATGCAATTGTATAACCCTCTACCCAAAATGAATAAGCGATTTTTTTGTCTTTCAGCTTGTGAACATTCATAACTTTTTCTTCATGACAAAATTGTTCTGTTAGTGTCATTTTGTAGATAGCCCGTGTGGGGAACGCAGTTGATTTTAACTGGATTTTGAAAATTAGTTAAAAATAAGTAATTTGAAAAATAGTTAATTTAACCGATTTTAAATTTTAGTCAAAATTAACTGAAACCAAAATCCAGTTAAAAACAGTTAAAAAAATTTATCTTCTTGCCTTTTTAGCTTTTTTAGCACTTTTTGGTGTTTATAGTGCTTTTCTCGTGCTTCTCATATTCCAAAACCCCAGCATGACTAGTTACAGTCATAAAAAGAGGAAAAATTTTTTTTGCCTCGTGCCAGACTCGAAACTTGCGCAAAAGTTTTTTTGGCCACCCTCCTTGACCACTAGGCCATAAAGACGAAGCAATTTTCTGTTTGTACAACTGTCTCAAGTGAGTAACTATTGCTGTAGTTAATGGATGCAATCTTGTTCGTGCACAATTGCCGAAAAACGCTCGCAGTTCTTTGAACGCTCTCTCGCTGGGCGTGTTGGATCCCATTA
This sequence comes from Ditylenchus dipsaci, assembly GCA_004194705.1. Lineage (NCBI taxonomy): Eukaryota > Metazoa > Nematoda > Chromadorea > Rhabditida > Anguinidae > Ditylenchus > Ditylenchus dipsaci. Next base: position 403,635 of record SADC01001153.1, on the reverse strand, counting down.
CGCCAAAGCACGCAACTTGGATTTATTTTCCTGCTTTAGTGTTGCTTATTCCTCTGCGACTGCTTGCCTAGAGCGCACAAGCTAGCAAATGAAACATAAGCAGATCTTTTGTGTCGTGCTATTCGTATTCATCTAAAGATACGGACGATTATGAAGACGATTCAGATGAAAGATTAATAATTGAGCCGAAACAGCGAAGAAGATTTTATGTTATAGAAATGGCCCCTACAATTGATGAGTCTCTATGGCGTAGTGGTCAAGGAGGGTAGCCAGAAAAACTTTTGCTCGAGTTCGAGTCTGGCACGATGCAAATTTTTGTTTTTCTCTTTTTATGACTGTAACTAGCGGTGCTGGGGGTTTTGGACCATGAGAAGCACGAGAAAAGCACTATAAGCACAAAAAATGGTAAAACGGGGAAAAAGGCAAGAAGATAAATTTTTTCAACTATTTTACACTGGATTTGGGTTTCAGTTAATTTAATTTAACTAAAATTTAAAATCAGTTAAAATTAACTACCGTATTTTCTCTAATAGCTCACCCGTCTCTATTAACTCACCCCCCTCTACTTTGAGGACCTATATCTCAGCCCTAAGCAAATATTTTATATTGTTGTTTATTTCATTTTCTTAACTCCACGAGCTCTATCGATTCCTCTTTTTGAATTTTGGTTGAGCACCCAAAAATCTCAAGATCGACCTCAAAATTTTTCGATTTTCAAGGGGTTGAAAAATAACTCACCCGGGTGAGCTGTTAGAGAAAATACGGTATTTTTCAAATTACCGTAATTCCTCTAATAAGCCGGCCCCTGTGATTCAAAATCGTGTTCTTGGCATTGTGTTTTGACCCATTTTTTGAAGACACCTCTTAGGCAAGTTACCCCTCAATTTGTAGCCAGTGAGATGAGCTACAAAATAGATGGTGACTTGCCTAACAGTGGTCTTCAAAACATAGTTCAAAAACACAATGCCAGAAACCCGTTTTTTGAATTTAGGGGGGCGGCTTATTAGAGGAATTACGGTACTTATTTTTAACTAGTTTTCAAAATCCAGTTAAAATTAACTGCATTCCCCACACTGTAGCTAACACGGGAAAGGCACGACCCGACCGTTGCTTATCAAAGAATGATATATACCAAAAGATAGCTCTATAGAGCTGGACACGAAGTCCTTTTCAAATCAGCTACGGGTTCGATTGACTTTTGATAATTGGAAATTTATGATCTGATATATATTGCATATCAGTATCATTATTTTCCCGGCAGGGGTTTGAAAAAGTGTTGGCCTACGGGCCGGCTTTTTGTTAAAAACACCGGTTTAAAAAAAAAACGCCACCACCAAACCAATCTTTTCACCAAAAGCCAGCCCGTAGGCCAATATTTTTCAAACCTCAGCCCGAAAAATACCATTTTGTAGCCAGAAATATTAGCTATCAGATAGTAAAAACTTTTTGAAAAAAGTTTGAAAAAAATCAGAGAAAATGAATGAAATATCGCGATATGAAATGGGACCCTGCCATATGTATGGTTGTCACACATTTAACTCGGTTTTTCACATTTTTTTGACCTAATTTGAGGTTTTTACCAAACTTTTTTTTCCAAAATTTTGAGCTTTTCACTTTACAACGTGTAAGATAAATGCTTAAAATTTTGGGGGAAAAAATTGGGTAAACACCTCAAATTAGGTCAAAAATGTGAAGAACCGGTTAACTGTGTGACAGCCCTACTAATATGCAATATGTCCCAGATCATAAATTTCTAATTTTCACAAGTCTTGATCCAATCGAACCCATAGCCTATTTTGAGAACGGCTTCGTATCCACCTCTAATAGAGCTGTCTTGTGGTATGTATTGTTCTTCGATAAGCCACGGTCGGGTCGTGCCTTTCCGTGTAAGATAAAAGGCTACATATTGAGGTTTGAGCTAACCACATACGATAGATTTTTTTTGAAAAAAGTTTGCTTATTTTCACACTTCATTACACTCCTATCCGACACTCCTATCCTAATGCGAGTTGTGAATAAACTCATTTTTAACAAAACCTTTCCAATGATACGTGGCGGGCTGTGAAGCGTGTTGTGTAGCTCTATATTTTAGCTGCAAAATGAGACTAAAATAAAAATTTTTGATGAAGAAAAAAGTTAAGGCCGTTCACAAGCTAAAAGACACGAAAAATAGCTTACTCATTGGTTTCAAGGCTTAACTGTGTACTCACAATTATTAAACTAAAATAAATACTTCACATGTACCTGACTCACATTTCAAGATGTGTTATTAATGAAGTCAATAGTTGCCGGATTGCGCAAATTCTTATATGCTTATTAACCGGGCTACCTAACACATTACTTATAATTTAAGAACTATCCGACGCTTTGCAAATCCAACGCATGATGGCTCAGAATTTGGTTGATCAGAACTCATTCGTCGTCCGTAATGGCGCTCCTCTCAGTAAGCATTCCGTTAAAAAGTGTCGACTTTCAATATAACAACACCGAAAAAATCGTTCTAGACTAGGGCTTGATGATATTTCATCTCAAATTTTAAAGTATTTTTTAATAGTCCTGCTTTGTCAAACAAGTAAAGTCTAACTAGTGATCCAGGTCTATTATAGAGTTAATGAAAAAGGTTTATTTTAGGTTATCGAACTACTTATTTTAATAAAATGTTACCGGTTACATAATTATAATAAAAAGCAGATTCGGCACACAAACCGGCGGAGCACAAGGGGAGCCAGCCTGGAGCTTGGTCCCCCAAAAACCAAGACTGACTCCAGTCGGTGGGAGAGAAGGAGGTGAGATTGTTAGGGAGGGGCTTCGCCCCCTCTCCTATCAATCTCACCATCTTCTTTCCCTTCGGATGACACATTAAGTGTCACAATGTAAAAACCTATAAATGTTATTTAAAAGGGCACTGTCACACCGTTGGAAATCGAGCAAATTAGCTAGTGATATAGCAGTGACAAGGGTGGCGATTTAAAGTTATTAGATCAGAGGTTTGATTCTCGGTGTCAGCATTTCTCATTTTAAATGGATATGAAATTGATTTTTTGTTAATAAGGTTGCGATAATTTTTTCTTAACTCAATATAGATTTAATACTAAATGTAGAAAAAACCCCCGAAAATGCAAACAGCGAAAATAGAACCTGCGACCGAACAGTGTAAATCACCACTCTTTGCCACTGCCCTATTTAAAAGACCATGGTTTTTGCGCGCAGTGGCATGTACAAAATTTGAATTGGGGGGACACTTCTCTTTTGTCTAATTCTGTACTCTTTCGAGTCATTCAAAACAACTCGAAAGAGTACAGTGAGAGACGAAAGAGAAGTGTCACCCGCCAATTCAAATTTTGCACATGTCACTGCGCGCAAAAACCATTGTACTTTAAAGGGGGAGACTGAAATTCACTTGGGTTTAAAATTTAACATCGGTACACTGATAGACGAAAGAGAAGTGTTTTCCGCCAATTAAAATTTTTCATATGCCACTGCGCGCAAAGAGCATGATCCTTTAAACATTTACAATTATGAGGGACGTGGCACGTGGCACAACTTATCAAACTGGGCAGGAGTAAGATGTGGCAAATCACATTGCGACAAATACAATTGCAGCAAAAATCGAATCAAATTGCGCCTATTTTGCCGCGATTTGATTGTATTTTTCGCCGCAATCGTATTTGCCGCAATGTGATTTGCCGCATCTTACTCCTGCCCATCAAACTACCACATGCAAGCACACATCCACACAAACAGTAAAGAGCCTTACATACTGGCGATGTGCATTTGCTTAAACCCAATACCCCAATACAATATTTTGGCCATTTAAATACCCAAACCCAATACCCAATATTTCAAAACGGTCCCAATCAATACCCCAATACTATATTTTGGAGTTTTTTCAAACCCAATACCAATACCCAATATTATGATTGACCACAATAATTAGCCGATACCCGTATTATTCGGAGCCTTAGAAAATAAAAAATGAAATGACTTCACAACATTCATTGCTAAAACAAACGCGAACAACCCAACACACCAATTTCAGAAATGAATTTTTTTTGTAAAACTAAATATCTTTTAGCTCGTGGGAAAAAGTCCTAAATATCACAACTACTAGTGTCACTGTGGATAACAAGCGCCCAATAGCTATTAGAACATTTCACGAAACCAGCAGACAGTACCTTTTAAAGTGTTTTACAGCCTTTAACTACCTGGATATTACCGAATCGACCTGCAAGTTAACCTAAGCACTTGAATGCAGACATGTGTACGGGCCGGCCCACGAGCCTGAAAGTCTAAATGATTAAGCTGTTTTAATAAAACATTCTATTACTCATGAATATCATTACATTTAGCGGCCTAAAATTTCAGCTACAATAATCAATTGTGATCAATTTTATGGGTTATTTATGTGGTAAAAAGTGAGTTCATGTGAAAAGTAAAGGCGTAAAAAGTAACAACTTTCTGTTTCAGAGACCCAATACGTCCACCCAATATTTCTACTAAAACCTAATCCCAATACTTGAAAAAGGACCGAGCCAATATCCCAATACAATATTTTTGGCTCAAATGGGACCCAATGCACCCAATACCAACATATTTTATTGGCTCCATCTCTGATACATACAACAGAACAAGCTAATCTAATAGAACTTTCCAGGGTTTATTCAAAGACTTCCACAGCAGAATGTGACTATCTTGGCGCCGCCACTAACCATGTCGGAATTTGGTCAGTAGATGGGCAAGCCAACGCCGATATGTTCAACCAATCAGCAGAGGACAACCGCCACCCAGGAATTCTTTAAAAGCAGTTTATGGAGACCAAGAGCACCACACAAAAATAGCTTTTGCCACCAGCTATCGCTGTCTTAGATCCTTAGCCCTTCCCGAAGTCGTGTTTGTATATTTATACATGTATACCTCTCTACCCCATTGTTAGATTAATGTTAAGCGTTTAACCATATGTAAACCCATGAAAGGTCTATTTCAATCGTGTAGATATCATATACTTGTATACCGTACTTCCTCTAATAACTCCCGGGTCTCCAAGTTTAAAATCAAGTTTTGGCATTGTGTTTTTAGCTCACTTTTTAAAAACTGCTTCCAGCCAAATCAGCACCCATGTTGTAGCTCATCTCACTGGGTTAAAAGGTTAACTTGCTCGAGAGCGTCCTTTAAAAAGTGGGTCAAAAACACAATGCCAAGAAATTGATTTGGTTCTAGTCGATTATCGGGAGCACTTTTTTATAATTGTTTTTGAAATTGGAACACTTTAAAAAAGGTGCTCCCGATAACCGACTAGAACTCTTGATTTTAAGCTTGGAGACCGGGAGTTATTAGAGGAAATACGGTATATTGTACATGGGTTTAATCACCCGATCTTGGGCGGAATAAGGTGAGCAGGTGTGAAACTTCCTTTATTGCCTTCCGCACACACACGTAGTCCGACAAAGCAGACCATCGCAGCCCATTACCCGTATTCTTTCTGGGCCCAGCACAACCCGGCTTCCATCAAGACACTAGCTGGTTTACTCTATGAGCTCAACTAAAAGTTCTGATGTAATTATTGTATATAACCTCTATTAATGCGCTATGGTCAAACATTTTCCAACTACTAAAATCGAAAGAAATTTTTGGTCAATTCTGAGATTTTGGGGCGTTCAACCAAAATCTAGTAAGCGAAATAAAAAAGTGCAAAATTTCAAGGACTTTTACAGAGCCGGCTTCCCGTACCGGCGCTCATGCCAATATGCTTCTATGCTATTACGCATTTTTCGGCTTTAGTTTTGTTCCAGGGTTTAGCAACCACTCTTAACCAGGACTCGTAATCGTCATTTTACAAAAGATTTGTCCTTTTTTCGGGACCCGAAATCTTTTTTATTTTTTTAGTCAAAATCTTTTTATCGCTCCAAAATAGCAATAAGCACTGGATAAAATGAAATGAAATGTTTTTTACGCAAATGTTATTTTTCGAAATTTTTCATTACGAACCCTGCTCTTGACCCTTTTTCCAGCTGCTCATACATATAACAAAATAAAAGCATAAGTGCCTTAAAATATTCAAAAAACTTTTTCTGACTATTAAACATGAAAACTACTTATAGGTTGATTTTGATGGAGTTTGGTAGGGATCAAAAGAGGACACTCCACCCTGATTTTAAGAATACTGAGAATTTGCACAGCATCCACGCCATACTGGGAACTACTTTGGAATAGGCGCCCCAATTTGAACTTATTTTTAACATCTCTTTTAGTTTCGAAATATGTATCGCTAGTGACCGAGTTTTCTTGAGATGATCTCATGAAAAATAATTTTCAGAAAATGAATGCTCCTAAGACTCTCAATCTCCGCATATGAATATAATAAGTTCAATAAACACAAATTTGTGGCGCATATTCCGAAATAGTCCCATAGTATAAATATTTTCAATTTAAAGTTTGCAGACACCAGCGGGAAATTCCCCGTCTCATGCCCCGTGCCATTTTCATGAAGACTCTTTTCCCTGAGAATATTTTGTTTTAAAAGAATAAAAAGTTAAAACATAATAAATTTTAGCTTTTTGGAGATGCAAATCCTTAATATTCTGAAATTTCATTTTGTAGATGTTTTTTCGGTGGACTTGGCTAGTGCTTGCAACGGAAATGCACAGATAGCGGCTGATTCAATTCAGGAGTACAATGCGCAAGTTCAGAGAGGTGTTACACATCATGTTCCGCCATACCGTAAGTTTTTACAGTGACAGAGAGAGATTTACCCTAATGTAAAATATTTTTTGTGCTTGATTAAACCGAATTCTACACAAAGTATCAAAATATGCTCAAACACTCTACCAGGGCTCGTTCCAATAAAAATTTTGTATACTTTTTGTAAAACTTTGCAAAATTGCGCTCGCAAATCCAACTTCCCTTTAAGAACTGCAGTCTTAAATGCTTAAAAAATTGTTGAAATGCATTTTTACTGTATTTTCTCTAACAAAGTTTCTTCCTGAAAGTGACAAAATGTTCCTGAAATAGTATTTTTTATATTTGTGGCAAAGTCATAATTTTATTAACAAACCAATGTCAGAAAAACTTGTGCAGAATTAAAACTTGGATAAAGGTTCTCCAATAATAATTCTTTAAGGCTATTCCGAAAAACTTTTCAAGGATATGAGACTTTTGAATTTTCGATTATAACACTTTGGCGCTCACTCGTTTTTGGATAACCACAAATCACGGCCGTTCCGAAAATTGGTGAGCGCCAAAAAGTAACAATTAAAAGGTAAAAAATCTCACAACTCTGAAAACTATTTAGAACAAGCCTTCAGACCTACACTTTGGCTAAATGTTTTAGACAATACTTTTTTGTACCAAATTCACTCCTTTTTCGTACCAAATTTTTCTTTTGCGGTTTGATGAAAAGGCAGCATATAAAACACTGAGTTTTAAACAAAAACACATCCTAAAAATTAAGGTGCGACAGAAAATCTCTTCATAATATTTAATACGTACGGGTGAGTGATCTGGTCTCCACTTTTGTGTTTGAGCCCGGGTTTTCGCCTTTTCGCAAACTTATTTCGGATATCTCACAGGAATTCTTAAGTTCGAAAACATGGCATTTTTTAAGCACAAAAAACATATAATCTAAACTTGCTTCTTCAAAAAGCTTTTGTTGTCTTTGTCCATCAAATTGGAGATGAGGGATTTTAGCCTGAATTTTGACTAAATCTTTGTGTTCAACCTTTTTTAAAATGCCATGCATATGAATTAAAGAATCATCAAAGTGGTTATAAAATCAAATTAATGAAATAAAGTAAAGAACATTGTTCAGAAAGAAGATCTGATAGAAGAATAATATAGGATGGAATGAAGAAGGGCAGTTAAAGGTCTTGCCCACGCGAAAACTTGTCCAATCTATATTGTATTTCGTCAAAAACTAGAGTATAAGCAAATTATTCAAAAATTTGCTGATCCCCGCCTTTTTGAGGTGTAGCGCAGCGCATGCCCCTTTAAGAGCAAATAAGAACAGAGCAATGGTTTTTTTAGAGCAAGGCTTGAAAGTCCCTGGACTAACAGACTGAAAATACCAGCCATGTGAGGTGGGTACACGACTCGGATGGTGTGATAGAATTTACCATATTTTTTATAATTCCGCCCAGTCTCTAATTTCGCTCTCTCTGTACTTTAAGGGTCCATATCTCGGAACAGAGTTGGTACTTTCCAAAGCTTTTCATAGCGTTTGATTAACTCCTACGAGCTCTACTGGTTTCGCTTTTTTATTTTTGATTTTCACCTAATAAGATCCACAGAAATTTTTTTCCGATTTTCGGAGGGTCGAAAAATTCGGCCCCCGGCGACGGAATTAAAGAAAATGCTGTGAATTCTCCCGGTCTTTTATATTAGAAAAAATGCAGAAATTATAATTTTTTGAGCTAAAAATGCTTTAATAAATTTTTTTTAGAAAGCAAGACCTTAAATATACATTTGTTTACCGGGCCTAGGAGTGAATTTGAATCCTTTCATTTTTGCAGTTTTTCGGTGTAAAGTTTATTTTCTGCCAATTTACCTCAAGTCATTTCAACACCTGAAGGACCACTGTAAGTTTCATATATTTGACTCAGAACTTCATGCTGAACAACTCTGCAAAAATAGATTTTGCGTGTCTCGAGTCAGAAATTTGACAAAACACTTTTTTAAAATTTAGTTACAAAAAATAAGTGCCGATTTCAAAACGGCTAGCTGGCAAATTTTTTCAATTTATTTTTTCAAGTTAAATTCTCATTCGAACCGCTAATATTAGCACTTTCAAATTAGCCCTTAAAGGGGGGGCAAATTATAGTGCGAATATTTGAACTCTCAGGTTCATCTCCCCTGGGTGCACAAAAATTATCGAGGAATCGATTGCAATCATTTCCAGCACTGCCTTGCTGTCAGCAACTTTTTTAATTTTTCGATTTATGCAAATGACCATCAAAATAAAGGAAACCAGCCTGAATCCATATATACCTTGATTTTCATACTCTCCTTTTCTCCTTTTCTATCATTTATTGACTTCTCACGGCGTGATTTCAACTTTTTAGAATCAGAATTTTATGAGTAATTAGATAAAAATGATTTCACACCAAAATCAATTCAGAAAGTCGGGTAGCTTGCGAAGGTTGACCCAGATCAAATTTTCTTTCAGGAATGTTTTATATAAAAGAAAATAAAAAGAAAAGAAAGAAAATTCTGACATCATGAGATATGGGTCAAAACTGCAGTTTGATATCATCAAACTTGAGCGAAATTGCGTTGAACATGCCCAGCGCTTAATTGTCGATTTAAAAACCAAAATTAATCGCCGCGCATGTTCAAAACAATTTTCTCAAGTTTTATGATATCAAACTGCAGTTTTGACCCATATCTCATGAGGTTCTGATAAATATTTCAGTTAAAAAAAAATAACGATATTAAATAGGTTAACTGGTCTCAATAGGCAATAGGCAGTCATTTTCGCTGGTAAGGTTTTCAATAAAGGGTTTTGTCAAGTTTCTGACTCGAGACACGCAAAATCTGTTTTTGCAAAGTTGTCGGCACGAAATTTCGAGTCTAAAGATATAAAACTTACGGTCGATCCTCCAGGCGTTAAAGTTTGTCTTATTTGATAGCTAAAGTCTGGGTATTATTTTTAATATTTGTCTTATTTCATCCGGATACGTAGTAACGCGAGAAATTAGCAACGCTTCTAGGAACTAAAGTGGGACTAATAATTTTTAGTTTCTATTTAGTTTATTGGCCGAAATTCGAAAAAAATATTTTATCCACCTGGTTCTGTTTCCGGTCATGTGCATTCCAACCCTTTGTGATGGTCAGTGAGGTTCGGCACATTCTGCCACATCAGATTTGATGAACTTCATGTGCTTCCTCCGGACCATTTAGCACAATACAGGGTGTCCAATAAAATCTGCACCATTTTTCGAATTTCCGCCCTTTCACATTTTCTATTAATATTAACGAATCTTCTATTCACAAATGGTCGGGTCCATAATTTTTGTCCGTTCATTAAATGTTTTTAGTTAATTTTTACCTACAACTTATGAAAATTGTTGGGCGAAATCTTACAAAAAATTTTTTAGGATTACACCGGTCCGCGGAAACCATTGACAAAAATTTTCAAAAATCGTGCAGTTTTTATTGGACACCCTGTACACCCATCCCTTCAAATACTCTTTCATAATTGATTTGCTTTTTGGTCCGGCATCGTTCTTTCCTTATCCGTGCATTTTGTTGACGAAACTATCAAAGATATATGGAAACGGCCGTGCTATTTTACAATTTATCAATTCATGCGACCGTTGAGTTTGTGTGTACGAATTCGGTAATCCCGTTCACCCGTTTGTGTTGTACAATGTATTTTCACTAAAATTATCCACAAATCAATTAAAACTGAAAAAAATAATCCATAATTTACAAGAAACTTATAAAGTGGTTCTGGAAAGTCCCGGTCTGTAAATTTAAAAAAATAACCAGTTTGATTTTTTTAACTTTAAAAATTTGGCCGTAATAAATTTTTTCGTGCTTGAAAACATTAAACTTATAAAACTGTGTAGATTGCAATGTTGATTCACCATCTGTAAACTTAGTTCAAGACTAAAAATAAAAAGTTGGGTTTGTATAGTTTTCATCATTTTAAGGTGAGAATGATGATCAGCGGTCAAAAGTTGTCTACTTACTACAAGTGCAAAATGCATACTTTTAAACGACTTTCATCACTTCCAGGAATGGCAGTTTACACTTCCACCGTCAGGTTGTTGGATTACTACAGTCGAGTCTGCATAAACGAACACAGCCTCAAGTTTGTCCGCCACTGGGTGCAACACTTTTGTAACCTTATTTGTGACGACTATCGAATATGACTATTTGGTCTAGTCCGAAAAAAATTATATTCCACCAAGCTTTCTCTAACGTCCTGCAATTTTGCCATTATGATTCTCGCCTCCTAATAAGCGGATACCCTATTTTCAACAGGTGTCCGTTTATCAAAATCTTTCGGTCTTTTTGGCACAATTCAAAGCTTTTGGAAAAATGCCGGTAAAATCGCAATTACTGCTCTTTTTTGGACTTGATTGCCGAAACAGTTTGGTAAAAGACTTCGAAAATCGAGATAAAAAGTGTCGGACCCATGGGGAGCAAACGTGAGAAAGTATCCGTCTATCGAGACTTTAATGTACATTTTTTTTGTTAATCAACAGTGATGTCAAACACATCTTTCAAATTAAAAACTGATTGGTAGAAAGACCAATACCACATAACCTTAGATGCCTTAACTCTTATAAATGACAAGCCTGGTAGAATATTTGGTCTTTAATTGAGAAAATTTAGAACTGGATAAGTGTGTGTATTTGCTGCTCAACACCACCATTCTGGCCAATCAAATCACGTTTCCTGACTTTCTGTCTGCCGTATTCTACGTTGGGGAAGGAGACGCAACGCGACCTCTTACTCATTTGTCTGAAGCAATTCACGGGGTAGGCTTTTTCATGCATGCAAATATTTTTTTTTTACTCTGAAAATATTCAAAATATTTTTATTAAAGTTTTTCTTGCGTTCACGGCAGAGTTGGGAAAAGGGAGATTTTCAAAAAAAACGTACATCTTTCAAAATCGTATATTTTGATTACTGTTTTAAAAAAGGTCACTTTGTAATGGTTTAACCTTCTTTTGCCGGCGTCTCAGGGATGCTTCTTTTTTCATAGATTTTTGCATTTTTATAAGAAAACCAGGGAAGTAAGTAACAATGGCAGAAAAAAAATCCAGAAAAGTTGAATTCTGGATTGGCCAAAATTCGGCCAACCGGCCCAAAGTGGTAAAAAATACTTTTGGCGCCAATTCAAAAGCTAAAACTATTTGAAAAACACATGTTTGAAATTTTGGCGCTACCGGAGTATACACAACCCCCCCCCCTAAATGAAATTTTTTTTAAGTGTTTCAAAACACCCTATATCGACCTAAAATCGCTTCAGGAGTTCAAAAAAACATTATTTTTGTGTTCCGGTCAATAAAAAATTGAGTTTTGGGACCACCCGAAAATACCTATTTTGGACGTTTTTGTGGTGGATATAGACCGAAAATGGGTCAACTTTGAACAAAAAGGAAGATGTTGAACATAGTTTTGTTGACTGGGGCCTACCGCATAAAGAAACTCTGGTATGCATACATTTTTATGCATCCAGAGTCACTTTCGAGTGATTTGTGTCTAAGGTATGTGGGTGTGCGCATCTCAACTCTATGCAACCAAGCCCCCTGCGCCCCCGAAGGGGAAAGAAAACAAATGTGGAGATCGGAAGACATAACGAACAGAAGATAAAATTTTCTGGCATAGGCCTTTATTTCCAAAACATTCTTCGCCAATACTAAACCTAGGCAACAGGACATTTATGAAAAGTTTCGAAATCAGTTCGTCGATATGTCGCAAATTGTAGTATAGAATTACGTGCAAAGTCAATAACAAATTTGCTGCACACCAGTTTAACAAACAAATTTTACTTGCAAACAAATTTCCTAAATTCTGCGTAAAGTACATCCCAACCGCCTCTCACTGCACAGTCCAAAACTTCACGTTTTGACATAAATTTTTTTCGATAGGTCGCATAAAGTCAAGTCGGTGGTACCACGCTATCTGAGAGCCCTCTACGCCCCCTTCGGGGGCGCATGGGCTTGGTAGGTTAGAGATGCGCCCACTCGCTTACCTTAGACATAATTCCGAGCAAGACTCTTGAACAAAAATGCATTTAGAGATTATTTTTGCCCAGCTCCAGTGACCAAAACATGCCAAAACAGGTAAAAAATCAAAATTTAAAAGTGTCCAAAACTCAATTTTTCTTGACCAGAACTCGAAGATAATGTCTTTTTGAATGCCTGAGGTGATTTTGAGTCGATATAGGGTGTTTTAAAAAACTTTTTAAAAAAATTGAGGGGGGGGGGTATACTCCGGTAGGGTCGAAATTTTTAACAATTTTGTAAAAAAGCTCTCGAAAAATTCATCAAACGAATAAAATAATGCAATGTGGAATTTTTTTACACCTTATGCCCGTCACTGAGCATTGTTTTTTTTCCGCGTATCTAGTATGCGAAATGCTTGCCTTTTCGAAAATTCGTCTTCTAACTCATTTTTCACTATGGCTCAATTATTTTTTTGCACTCATTTCCGTCAAAAAATAACGCCGTAATAAAATATATATGAACTAAAAAAAGTTGGGAAAAAGCGATAAATGGGTGAATAAATAATAGTTTTTTCGAGTTTTTGAAAAATTACCGCATTGGGCCGGTTGGCCATAATTTGGCCATGATTATTATTGCCTCAAAAATATGACTTTTGTATGTCTACATTTGCAAATAAAATTTTATAGTTATCTTCAAGAGTTGTGCTTTCTAATTGCATAAGCAAAAGCATGATGTAAATAATGTTTTGGGTTCCCCTAACTAAAGAAAGTTACAAAATTTTGTAATAGAAAATGGCCAAAAATACAACTTTTGATTTAAGTTTTAGCAATTTCGGTTTGTCTTCTGTTCAGTCTTTTATGCACTTAAATGTTCGTCAATATTTTCTCTACTTTTTTTAAAAAAAAAGTCTGAACGTAAACAAATATTCTTCTTTTAAATAAATTTTTGAACTGGCCAAAATATGGCCAACCGGCAAAAGAGAGTTAATTGCTAAAAAAAAGTTGACGTAAGAAGACGTTTCTATTTTTCTTAGAAACAAAAAAGATTCGGAGTCACGCGAAAAAGTACAAATTCTTAAAAAAAGTATTTTTGCTATCCTCACGATTTGAAAAATGAGCAATATGTGACTTCTGCCTAAATTTTATGGTGTAATTGTGAAGCTTTTTCTGTTTTATGGGTGTCAGGTTGAAATCCATAGTGACAGCACTTTTTTCGATGGAATGCCGGTTTTGACTGAATTTTTTTGATTATTTTATTACACTTTCTCTTTGGTTTTTAACGACGAGATAACAAACGAGATAACAATTAACTCACCCAGCTATAGCCACCCTTGTTTGAATGAACTAACTTTTCTTTTTATGTTATTTTTTCAAACTTCTAAATTTCTAAATTCATTCAATGGAGGTTGATAGCTTGTCGAATAGCTGATATTCTAGGCTACGGTATAATGTACAAAAATGCTCTGAAATTAAGGTTCGGCACTGCCTTATTTGGCAACCTTTGCTTTTCCATAGTTCAAAATTTTTGGATAAAAAGGATTGTATCTCAAAATTTACTTCTTTTCACCGATATAAATTTTACACTATCAAAAACCATCTGCCTTACACGACCAACAGAGCGGTTATTATGGGCGCCGTATGTGCCAACTGAGAAAACAGCAGTTTTATGTTAGGCATTGGAAAAACTAAAGCATATTTAAAATCAGTCTTAAAATCAAAACCAAGGAAGCTAGCAAAGGTTTGACCAGGGAAGAAAGGAATACTATTGAGAGGTATGATATCAATATTATTTTTGAATTGACGTTTATTACAATTTTAATTAACATGATCATCAACAACCTTTTACTGAAAATGATGCCAGGAAGCAGGGCTACATTTTGAGTGTAAGTTTGCAAATGAGTATGTAAATTGAAATTGCAAAAAACGACAGGTCCATGATAGTATTGAAAAGTTCTGGAAAAGTCCTGGATAGAATACCATGGAATTGGACACGTTGAATATTTTTTTGAAATTCTATCTCTAACTTTATATTACCTTTTTCTGCGCTGATGATTTGTTTGGATAGACTGAGAAAAGCCTGAGGATCATTTGACACCAAATTTAAAAAGAAAAATGAAAAGATATGAAAAGGGTGTGCAACCAGTAGCCGAACCTGTGACCTAAGGTGATGCGTATATAAAGCCCCTCCCCCCTTTAAAGTTTGCCAAGCAACGTCGTAGTTTTACGTTAAAAATGATTTTTAGTTTTTCCAATGCCTTACATAAAACTGCTTTTTTCTCAGTTGGCACACACCCATAATAACCGCTCGGTTGATCGTGTAGGGCAGATGGTGAGCTTTTTGATAGTGTAAAATATAGCTCTGTTCAAAGAAGTAAATTTTGAGATACAATCCTTTTTATCCAAAAATTTTGAGCTTCGAAAAATAAAGGTAGCTCTATTCCACTATCTGTTCCAAATTTTGCCTTGGTCCCCCTGTTGTTTTTTTTTAAATTTTGGGATCACATGTTTTTGAAATATTACAATTGACAAATACTAGAATATATCCTTATTGAAATTTACATGAAAACACAGGATACATTATTTTTAAATTATAATTATCGGTTCTATGAATTTTCGATACTTGTTCAAAGAATTTCTCCAGCGGCACCATATTTGGATAGCCGCCGCCGGCACCGCTTTGATTACCTTCGGCGGCCCTTCGGTGGTGCCCGGCGGTCATACTTTTTTGAGATGAGAGTGGCACAATAATCTCAAAAAAGTATGACCGCCGGCACCGCCGGGGGCCGCCGAAGGTAACTGAAGGGGTGCCGCCGGCGGCGGTTTAACTATGAGCGGAACTATTTCATCGACTCTGCAATGTTGCCTGAAGATTGATCGGAAATCGAGAACTTGTCGAAGTTCTGATTCATCCAAAGAGAATATTTCATAGCATTATAAAAAACAAAAATAATCAAACAGCATGAAGTAAAAAATATAACAAGGGACCAAGGCAAGGTACTCAAAAAGACAACAGGGGGATTTAATTATGGGTTGAATGTTCCGAGAATATTTGAATACCGTTAAAAGTATCAAAACTAAATATTGAGAAAAAGATATTCCGGATCAGGCTAAAACATTTATCCACAAAATTTTTAAAAAACAACAGGGGGACCAAGCAAAATGATCAAAAAAACAACAGGGGACCAAGGCGAAATTTGGAACAGATAGTTGGATAGAGCCAGAAGGTTGTCAAATACCGTATTTCCTGTAATTAAGCCCCGGGGGCTAAATTTTTTGGATGCCCAAAAATCTTGAATTTGTTAATCGAAAATGGCCCTAACTTTGAGGTTCTAGTCAAAAAAAGAGAGGGGGCGGGGGTCTAAATTAGAGGAAATACGGTAAGTGGTTACCAAACCTCAGAGACTTACTTGGGTTGGGTTTCCATCCGCTTGCCTACTTTTTAACAGAACACTTTTTTATTACAGCAAAATTACCGTATTTCCTTAATAGCAACCCATGCTCTAATAGTAACCCCTCGCCTAACTTCAAGTGGTCTGAATTTTGATTCTAAACTCAAAATTCTGTTCTTAAAACTTGAAACTTTGTTCAAAAGCAACTGGGAGGATGGCAATCCCTAGGGCTGTGTTGCTTCAAAAAGTCAAAGTAAATTTGACGAATAATTGTTAGTTTGTTTTTTCGGTGTACGCATTGCCTTTTTTAAATAAAACTGTGTTGGTATTGGACTTAAGCAAAAAGGCGCAATTCTCACTCTATTCTCACTTTGAGTGAGCTCGCGCAAATACTGCCAAACCTCAATTTCACAGCGTTTATGTATACAACTAGCACCATTAGGTAGCCCTGTTCACGGGCTTTTGAATGAAGTAAAATACTTGTGTGACTTCATTAAAAAAATAAGTAATTTACCTCAAAGTTTGTGAAAAAAGCTGGCAACTTCCCAAATTTGGGTGTCCTGGAATATGTAACTTCCGAGGTCTGTATCTCGAAAATGGAACACAAAAGTGGCAAAACTAACAGCAACATCGTGTTTGACGTATCCTAAACAGGGTAAACATGCAATAACACGAAACACTCAAAATCCGCTATCAGTAACCAGGTAAGGGCCGAGGTCCAAAATTAGAAAGAGTCACTCTTAAATTGTCGTATAAAGCAAATGGTCTTGGCATAAAGAATAAAATAAGTTTAAATAATAAAATAAGTTAAAATTTAGCAAAATTGTCATAATTTTCATGAATAAGTATGGTCTCTTAATTAAACACTTTAGGACAACAGTTATCGCTGTCAATTAATTCGTAGCATCTACGCAGCTGGAGGGATGATTATGCCGTTGATTATTGCTGATGGCTTGTGAAGAGACCAGACGCGGGACATTGAGCATGCTATCCTCACGACTATGAACTATAGTAAGAATTTTAATATAGGGCAAATGGAGAAACAGCATAGGCAGTAACACTAAAATTAGTTAATCGACCCTCGAAATAGGAAATTTCTCAAAACGTAAAATCTTTTCAACTCGGGAGGTCAAAAAGTCGGCTGAAGTAAATATTTCATGTGAGTTTTTACCATGGTCAATCGAAATGTCATTTATATGTCATTAATAAACTGCACCGCATGCAAAAATTTTTAATGTTATTTTTAATTTTGGGACGCAATTGAGAAAAGGACAAAATAGACATTCATTTGAAAAGACTTCAAAAGGGACATCCATTTGTTGCCGTTTAGATTCATCTAAGGCATTATGAATATAACACGTTATATCCAGAAGTGGGCCCATTTTTGCAAAACTGGGTACATTTTCACAAAAACTGGCCATATTTTTTTTACGAAAAAAACTGGGTACTCTTTCTTAAAACTGGGCATATTAAAAAAAACTGGTCACATTTTCTAAAAAATGACCACTTTTTCACATTCTCTGCCCACTTTTGCCTTAAATCTGGACCCGTAGTAAAAACGAAAAAAATTAGACTGATGCTAATTCGACTATATCTCGCCGATTAGTCAATTTTACGAAAAACGGTTTTTAGGGGTCGGAAGAGAATTTATCTGGCTTTTAGATGAGATATAAACTACATCCAGCATATGTTAGCATGGCTAAGATAAATCAATTTTCATATTTAGACTCCGAATTAGACTTTTAGAAATCCACTTCTTTAGTAGGGATGCTAACTGGCTGATTGCTTGGCAAATATTTCTCTACTTATTCTTGTGGTTACTTTTATCACGTAAATGATATGTTTCGGCGCATTTTGGTATATGAAAGTCAAAGCAAGGGAAAACGGAAAAAAAATTTTACGGGCCACCTCTAGCCACATCTAGGGCAGTCTAAAGTCTAAATTTTCATTTTTTGGCAAACTTTTGTCCGGAAATTTTTTTTCCGTTTTCCCGTGCTTTGACTGTCATATACCAAAATGACGTGATAAAAGTAACCACAAGAATAAGTGGAGAAATATTTGCCAAGCAATCAGCCAATTAGCATCCCAACTAAAGAAGTGGATTTCTAAAAGTCTAATTCGGAGTCTAATTATAAAAATCGATTTATCTTAGTTATGCTATCATATGCTGGATGTAGTTTATATCTCATCTGAAAGCCAGATAAATTCTCTTCCGTTTTTCGTAAAGTTGACTAATCGGCGAGATATAGTCAAATTAGCATCAGTCTAATTTTTTTTCGTTTTTACTACGGGCCCTGGCCACTTTTCTGTTTCGTCTGCAAAAATATTTAAAAAAATCAAGCTAATTGTAATATGCGATTTGAAAGAGGAGATGCAGGGCTACAAAATGGTATTAAAAGAAAAAAATATGAACCCTACACTAATAAAAATTAGTCGCAAACTTTTGCTGCGCCCGTTATAAGTAAAATGCATAGCGTGGTTTACTCACCCAAATAAAGTTACAAAATCGAGTAATTAACTGGTGGACAAAAAGTCCTTGGACAAATTTTGAGCTCACTTTTTGAAATAAAAATTTAACGATGAGAAAATTCCTAAAAATAGGTTTTGTAGCCCTGAATCTCCTCTTTCAAATGGCATATTGCTTTCAGCTTGACTATTTTGGATAAGTCTTTATTTGGCTCCAAACACTTGTCTGGTCAACCAAAAATTTTATCACTTTAACTGGTCAAATGTTTCATTGAATTTCCAGCGTCACTACAAAATTTTATCATCTTCTTGTAGCGCAGCTC
This sequence comes from Ditylenchus dipsaci, assembly GCA_004194705.1. Taxonomy (NCBI): domain Eukaryota; kingdom Metazoa; phylum Nematoda; class Chromadorea; order Rhabditida; family Anguinidae; genus Ditylenchus; species Ditylenchus dipsaci. The sequence continues at coordinate 384,784 of SADC01001153.1, read as the reverse complement.
AAGAGCTACAAAACGCATATTACAGAATTATTTTTGAAAATCTGAGTGTTGAGATATGGCCTTTTGGAAAAAATCAATTTCTTTAAAAAATGACCAAAATCCGAGAAATTGGCAAAAACTTTCATTTTGGTCATTTTTTCAAGAAATTGATTTTTTCCAAAAGGCCGTATCTCAACACTCAGATCTTTAAAATTTTTTCTGTGATATGGGTTTTGTAGCTCTTGAGCTGCGCTACAACATGGTGATAAAATTCTGCAGTGACACTTAAAATTCAATAAAACATTTGACCAGTTAAAGTGATGAAAACGTTGGTAACCTTCTCAAAATGACCAGACAAGTGTTTGGAGCCAAATAGTGACTTATCAAAATAGTCAAGCTGAAAGCAATATGCCATTTGAAAGAGGAGATTCAGGGCTACAAAACCTATTTTTAGGAATTTTCTCATCGTTAAATTTTTATTTCAAAAAGTGAGCTCAAAATTTGTCCAAGGACTTTTTGTCCACCAGTTAAAAATGGCGAAAATACAATTTTTAGCAATTTTCGTTTGTCTTATCCTCTGTCGTTTGCTGATTTTTTTTTGTCATTTATATGTCAAATATAGGCAGATAATAGAAGGGGTGGCCTTCTATTAGAGACTGGCCTTCAATTAGAATAAATACGATAGGCCGAATCTTGCCATCTCTGATCGGAATCTTTGCGATTTTGAGGAATTGACTAACGAATCAGGTTCCGCCGAAAATTAAAAAACCTTTTCTAAAGATAATTTTGCTTGTGTGCTCTGCGTATTACTGAATATACCACTATAACGCTTTATTTAAAAACTTACCCCTCAGCGACTCGACATTTTGTTGTTGTCATTACTAAATCACTTGTTGTCATTGTTGCTGTCAGCTCCCGAGTGATAAAACGCGATTTTTTTTTATTATTTTTTCAGACAACAATCGCTGGCTTTCTTCGAATGGTAATCATGGTCAGCCAGTCTCCCGAAATTTGAGGTGGCACAGAATTGGGATCGGGGCTTTGTATGCGGCTTTCAATCGACTAAACCTCGGGAACAGATACCCTACCATAGTTATTGCATAGACGTAAATATTTTCATGACAAGTATATTGTATTGTTAGACGGACCAAAAGCAGTAAAACAAATTTAAGAGAAAATAATGTTAATACCCATGTTGTATATTAGACCATTTTCGCAGTGCATCTGACAATGTTCGTAGCTGGATCATCCGAATAGCCGAGGTACCAACAAAACAGGTCGTCCATATAGATCAAAAATTTCTTTCATGTTTTCAGGCTCCAAAACCTGTTTTCTTCACTAATCCAAGCATGCTAAAGGTGCTTTGACAGTAGAAAAAATGCATTTCTCCAGATTTACAAAAAGTGTAAATATACCATCAAAATGTAATTTTACTACTGTCAAAATATCTTTAGAATGCTCGAATAAGTGCAGAAAACAAGTCTTGGAACTTTAAAACGCGAAAACATTCGATCCAAGTGGACGACCATCTGATTTTGGTGGTAAATCAGACATCGGCTAAACCGAACCTGATCCCCAGAACTCACCCGAACCTGAGCCTCAGCAGTAATTTTGCCTTGACCCCCGGCGAAATAAAAATTTTTGGTAATCTTTTTTTGTCAAAATTTGAAATTGAATTTTGACAAAAAATATAGACTGATCAAAATTTTTATTTGAGCGACCAAGGCAAAATGACTGCTGGGGCTCAGGTTCGGGGAGTCCTGGGGCTCAGGCTCTAGTGCTCCTGATACATCCAGCAAAACTACGATCGGCTTTTTAGAGTGGATATATATATGACTACACCTATTTAATTTTAAAGGGGGTGTGACATTATGGGTGGAAATTTGACATAAAAACCCCAATTTCCCGAGTCTAGAGATTTTTTTGTTCAATAAGATGTAAAACTTTTGGCTTGAGTATAGAATCCCCCCCCCCACGCAGAGTGGTCGGATGGAGAAGATAACTTCATATTCGTGTTTCTCGACCCCGATTTCATGAGAAAGCCGGCTGTTTTTTGATTCTAAGAAAAAAAAATCGAACCACAGGGGGGAGGGGGGTACCATGGTTTTTTAGTCAAAATTTCAAACATTTGAATCGGCGCCTTTTGAATTTTAAAGGGACTAAGGGGAAGGGAATAAAAGGGGGCCACTGATGACTCAGGGCCCACTAACAAGAAGATGTTGAAGATAGTTTTGAATACTGGGGCCTACCGCATAAATAAGCTCTGGTATGGAGAAGATAGCCACCCCCCCCCCGCCTGTGGTTCGAATTTTTTTTCTCAGAATCAAAAAAACAGCCAGCTTTCACATGAAATTGGGGTCGAGAAACACGAATATGAGGTTATCTCCTCCATCCGAGCACTCTGCGTGGGGGATTCTATACTGCGACCAAACTTATTTTGCAAAGTTACTCTATGCAAATGTTCCCAGCGAATAAAAATGGTCGGATGCACATTTGAAACAATTTTTTTTCAATTTCTATCTTGGTCCCCCCTCTGGATGTACTCCCTGATTTGTGTCTCACAAGGAAACCTTCAGAATTGTCTTTTTTCAAAAATTTTATTGAATTTTTTTGCAGATTTATGTAGGCAATCTGCAATTTTTTGCAGATTTATATTGTGTATAATAAAGTGCTGCCCCTTTTCCCAGATCATCTGGAAATAACTAAGTAGACAGCACCACCGCTGCCCTGTTTTTCCATATTTGTTTATGTATACATGGTTATGTATACTGGGCCTACCGCATAAACAAACTCTGTTATGTATACACTTGTGAACAACAATTAATTACTCATTTGACAGAGCAAGAAATTTGGTATTAGATGAGCTTTTCAGTTTTTTCTAGTCCTAATGAAAATTAAAAATTACGATTAAAATTACGAGCAATTACGAATTTTGACTTCTCACCAAAATTGCCCGTAAAATATTGCCACTTTTTGCCACTAATTATGATATGGATGCTTAGGAGTAGGGTGGGATGCGGTCGGGTACCCGAACCGGAACCGAACCGGAGGCATTTTGGCAAAATTACCCGAACCGAGAACCGAGTGTCCAGGAACCGGAAGAACCGAGAACCGGGCCCAGGAACCGACCGGTTCCGGTTCCAAATAAGCATTGGATATAATTGCTAATTTGCGGTCGGTGATGATAAAATGATGCTCACTGTATTACCTTTCTCTCTTTTCGATGCTACAACGTTTTATCAGGAGCGGAAGAAATTAGCAGGTTGCTAGCAGTGTTGTTATGATTAATTTGCCACTTTTTGTGTTCAGTTATCCGTATATCGGTAAGTGTTTTTCCAAAAGTTGTGAATAAAAGCTTACTTGAAAGCTTATTAATATAAAATGGCCTATTTTGAGAAGTTTTTTTTCAAACTCACATCTTTTATAGTAGCTAACTAGTTCTGCTACAACCTGAAAAAGGAGTTTTTTAAACTTGTTATAATTCGCGAAGTTATAGTCTCGTAAATCAAATGAAAATCAAAAGAAAGTTCGACCCTACCGGAGTAAAATATCTAAGAGCATCACCTTGTTTACTATTTAACCACTTGGAAATTACTTCAAATAATCTAGGATCTCCCACCGCAGTCATCTTTAAGAATGAAATTACTGATCAGGACAATATCCAATGCTTTTTTGAATTCATGCTTAAATTATTGCCCCACTATATACGCTTCAAACACATTCTCCTTGATCCTCCTCATGATCTGGCTAGACATGAACAATTCGTCCAACAACTCATTGCTCATCGTCAGCTGTGGTCGAATCCGGCAAAAACGGTTGCCAGCTTTTATAATTTCATATTGATTTAAATATAGTTGGTATCATTTTCAGCTAGCCCTGACCAGTTCTAGCCAGACTTCATCTGTGGTGGCTGTACGCTCGATGAGCCCTATCAGCCAAGTGGAAATGAGGCGCCGTTTTCACCAACTATTAGAGTGTTTGGCGGTGGACTGGCGTTGGCCATCCAATAATAGTCTGTATGCCCCCTTCTGTCATCTATATATTACGTAGGCTTCTTTCACAGCAGCAACTTTTTAAGGGGCAGTTACATTGCAAATTAAAACTGATTTTCTGTAATTTTGGACCAGTTCCTTATTAATTTTGTTACCTCGGATTTGACGAAATTTTTTTTCAATTCTATCTTGTAGAGTATGTTGTTTTAGGTAGGTTAAGGCGTGTATGCTATTTAAAAGGGGCAACACTTTTTTGTGTCGCAAAAACACTTTTTTTGGCGCAAATATACTTTTTTTGGCGCAAATATGCTTTTCTTTGGCGCAAATTTACTTTTTTTGGCGCAAATCTACTTTTTCTTGGCACAAATCTACTTTTTTTGGCGCTGTTTTTGTGAATTCTCCTATCCTTTTCTGAGGCTCATTTTCCCTTGTTTTTAGTCAATATTTACACTTTTGTCGACTTATTTCCTTATTTTTTTGAGGTAGATTTCATGACTTAAGTAGAGAGATCTCACAGGCCACGTCGAGGCTGTCCAAAAGTCGTAGCATGCGCGCATCGGTTGGCTTTGTCTTTCTAATTTAGCCTTTAGACCCTTTTCAGTGTCTTTTATTTGTAATTTTGGATGTGGATTTTGGGTTCAATGCACAGATAAACTTTCATTTTTGATAGACTGCATATAGCTTGGCAAAATCGACAATTCATACAAAGTCTAGTCAGAATCTTTTGACTGTGTGAAAACTGTTGAATTTGTCAGGCTTTATGTTGTGGACGTAGCATTCCCGGAACTTTTTTAGCTGGGGGGGGGGGGGAAGGTGGTAGCCCCACTTTGTATCCTTCTTGTACTCTGCCTTTCGACTCTTCTCTGCCTTTAGAAGAAACCCCCTTGTGGTTCGAAAATATTTTTTTTGGCGGGTGGTGCGCATTTTTTAATTTTTCGTAAATCATGTTTAAATGACTCCTAAGTATTTTTTATACGCTAAAAACGATAAAAAAGCTGTTTTCCGACACTTTTTTTATATAAAAAGTCGTGTCTTTGAATTTTTTTTTACCAAAATCGACTTTTTGCCTTGGAGGACCAAGGTAAACCACCTTTAAAAAAGAATTTGACATAGATTTGTTAACTGGGACCTAACGCATAAAGAAACTCTGGTATGCATACATTTTTATGCATCCAGAGTCCCTTTCGAGTGATAAAAACTCTAATTTTTAATTAGTTTTGATGCATTCTAGTATGTAACGTGGAGCCCAGGATTTCAGCTTTCTAAAGAGCTATCAAATTCTCTCGAATAATCTTGAAAATCTGGAGATATAGGGTATGAATAAAATAGGTGTTATTTTGTCTCAATCAGTGATGTGTTTTCGGCCTTTTTCGCTCCGGCTCTTGTTCTGAGCTCTGGACTTGAAAAAAAATCTCCTGCTCTGTCTCGGAGCAGGAGACAGAGCCGGAAAATTATATATCACTAGTCTCAACCCCTAAATCTTTATCCAATGGCCCCCGCTCATACTTATTGAAATCGAAATGCATTATTTTTTCGGCCATTTTTGGCACAATTTCGATTATGGCTCATATGATTTTAAATTTCTCCAAGTATTAGCAGGGTCAATAGAATTTCACGACTCATAAGAAAGTTGCGATTTTGTGCTACACAACAATCTTAACATTTTTAAGAATTAAGACAAAAATGTAGTGAAAAATAAAATAGAAAATCAGCGGGCACTTTTTCAAAAATTAATGTACAAAATTAAATAGCCCACTTTGTACACTTTTTCGAACTTTTAGATCATATAAATGGCCAATGACGGATGATCTCCAGCTAACTGACTCCATAGCGAACCACCCGGCTGTTTTGAACTGTCCTGAATTAGATTTGACTGGTATTGCAAACTTGAGACCATGTGAAATAGTGAAATTTTGCATGCACCTAAGTCGACGACGAATGAGACAGCACCACTAATCAATGAAGTGAACCTTGGAATCAACTCTTATGATTTGGAGCGCACAGTTGACTTCTATTATCAGTTAGTCGAATTAATTCAAACGGCATGTTTTTTGCAATTTTCAAAAAGGAACCTAGGAATCTTGTGGTGGACCATATATTCCAGCCGATTTGAAATGCCCGTAATCTTTTTTTTAAAAACTATAATAGAACAAGTTATGGCTTGTGTGCTAGCCCAAGTTTTTTGTGAAACACCAAAAAGAGCCTTTTATTTAGCCTTGGTGCATAGATATGCTCATTCCAAAGAAACATGTTATTTTTAGTAGCGTTTAACTTTTCCAACTTAGGCTTCGAAATAGTTTTTACACACAGCTCGCGCATCGCCCAATGACGGCAGTTGTTTTGATAAGTCGCTAGTATCTTTGCTTTTTACACTACTCTTATATCTGAGTTACGAAGAACGGTCTGATCGAGATGGAAAAGGTGGCCTTTTATTTTCTAAAAGCATTTTTAAAAAAATACGGAACTGAGTTTACGAAACTTCGATTGCGATAATCGCAATTGCAGTTTACATGCAAAAGAGGTAAGTCATATACATAAAGGAACACATAAAATGCAGAAACTGAAAATTGTAGCGAAAAGGGATTACCGTACAACCTCTATTAAACGGGCACCCCTACAGTTAACGTTTTTCAAATTTGCTTTGCTTTTTTACCCCAATATTGTTTATTTTTCGAAACGGACGACCACTCATTTTGTAGAGCTTCACGAACTCAACAAAATGAGTCATCGTCCGTTTCGAAAAATAAACAATATTGGGGTTAAAAAAGCAAAGCAAATTTGAAAAACGTTAACTGTAGGGTGCCCGTTTAATAGAGGTTATACGGTAAACATAATGGAAAATTTGACCCTAGGAGCGAATACCCCCCCCCCCCCCCCAACAAATTTTTTAAAGTAATAAAGTAAAATCCTGGTCCTGATCCTGGTCCGGACTAAAAATCCTGGTCCTGGTATCTTGGCCAATCCTGGTCGTTGAATTTGTAAATATAAATGTTATTCTTTTCAAACAACATCTTGAAACGACAATTTTAATCGAAATTACCTTTGCATTTTTCATTCGGATATTTTTATTCATGCGTTTGGAACACAATCTTTGGTTTTGAAGTGTTAGTTTCTGCAATTTCTCGACATTACATTTCTCGAAAAAACATTGCCATTTTGTTCCTGACCTTTGTTTTCAGATGAGCATTGTCTGGAGCATCGGTTTTTCGACAAGTTGTCTGTTACAGAAGCAAAATGCCGAGCGTGCAACAAAACAATCAAGATGGCTAACGGGTTGACAAAGGGTCTTTTCGTGCACTCAAAAACGCATGAGGAATACGCTGCCAAGCTCAAGGAACTCGAGGAAAAAAGGCATCGCAGAAGAATTTCTTGGAGAAGTTTATCAGGGTTTGCCAGAACATAGATTTTTTAATACATTTTCTTTGTTTTTTTATTGCCTTTTGGGTTTCTTTAGGAGAGCTTTCGTCGTTGGACAAGAAGGTGGTCCATCTCATCGCTTGCGCTAATCTGCCGTTCTCGATCGTCGACCAGCCAGCGTTCAAGCTCCTTCTTGAGCGATGAAGGTGCCAATATGCGCAAGCTACTGATTGCTTATCAAGGTGACGTCAGCGTACATGTTTGTTTAGGCTTTTGAAACAGAAGGTTTTCGTCACGCTGACTGTGGTGCTCACAAGTTGAACTTGGTCGTGAACAAAGCGATATTCGAGGAAAAAGACGTTTCGGCGATTTTGAAGCGATGCCGAGCACTGATAGGACACTTCAAGCACTCTTTTTTGGCTCGGATCGTCTCAAAGATTTGCAAACAGCTCTAAATCTTCCTGAACATTCTCTAAAACAGGTTTTAATATTGATTTCAAATTATACTGAGACATAAATGGAGAATTTTGTTTGCAGGACGAACCGACCAGATGGAATTCTTCCTTCTATATGTGTCAAAGTCTGATTGAGTAAAAGAACACATTTCTTGCTAAATGTAATTAACGTAGGAAAATGTCGATAAAAATTTTGCTGGTAGTTTGAAATTTTTACAAAAATCCTGGTTTTTGACCAGGATCCTGGTCAGGATCCTGGTTTTGTTTTTCAAAATCCTGGTCCTGATCCTGGTCTTGACTAAACCCAAAAATCTTGTCCTGAAATCCGTCCTGATTCTATCTTTCCATCTCTAATACGGTATTTGCCAGATACTTTTTATCCAGTTCTAGGTGTGATCAAACAAATTTCGAATAATTTCGAAATAAAACAAGTGTTTAGCGCGCATTTAAACGTGTGAAATTCTCGTTTTCGGCGACGGCTATGGTTCTTTGAAACCCTTTACCACATTGCTTCCAGCATCTGTTACCACTTGAAAGCGCTTGAAAGATTCAGATCATATTCACTGAACAATTTTTCTGTTTCGCGGCGGATAAGAAAGCTAGTGTGTGAGCCTTCTTGCTGCTTGAGGCCAAGATAACCCCGCTTTAAAAATTACAAAAAATCGTTTTTTTTATAAGGATCCGAGCTTTTTGCTTTATCTCTTGTGCAAACGATTCATATAATCGTTCGTGCATCGATATCTTCTAGAAAAGTGTTGGAAAATATGGCAGAAAAAAAAGACAAATGAGGGCAGTAGTAAATGTGCGCCTTGAACCACAAAATTATTATTTTCATTGTTGAAGGGTGCAAAAAACAAAAAAGGATTAAAGTGAGTGATAGATAGTAATTATTCCTCAACCCTTGTCGGGCATTGATTTATTACTAATTTCCACACATAGACGTACTCCAAGAGGTTAATGTTCTTCTTTTGACAACTGCTAATCAATTTCACTAAAGAAGAAAACGAAGAACACACCAAATTTGGTTTATTGAGGTATCAGAAATGCCTCTATTCTCTTTCTAAAAACTAATCATAGTTTTTAGAGGATTAGTTACGGCAAAAATTGCTACTGATAATTAGAAATTATTTCGTAGTAGAATTATTTTATTTTACTATTCTTCTACTAACAATGGCAATCAAAATCATGAATGAAAAAAATAACAATTGATGAGGTAGCGAAAAATTTGTTCCTATGAAATTTTACATTGGTAATATTTTTCTATTGAGTTGTTTCATCATATCTGTGTCTTCGATATTTTTGGTTATCATCAAACTGATTTTGAAGCTTTTTTAGCTCAAAAGTTTTTAGTGCAAAATGACTTGAAATAAAAGCTAGAATTTAAACTAAACCGAACTATTGAGGTTTATTTACGAATTTTTCTAGCCCCAATATTTGGATAAAGGAGAACACATCTCGTCCAGTATACTTATTAGTGTATTTGAGTACAATTGGAACAATTGGAATAAGCAATTAAATTAAAAGATCGAGTATTCCATGAAATTTCGATTTTGAAGGCATGTAAAAATAATTCAAAAAATATTTTTGAATATTTTTGGAGTAAGAAAAATTGCCATTTGCGACCCGAAACATTCGAAATTGCCATTAAGTTTAACGGCGACCATCTCAATTTTGAGAATATCTCTCGCATTTCACCTTACACGACACAAATACAAGTAAAGGGTTGATTTAAGTGTTTTTTAGAAATGCAAGAAATTTTTTACGTCAACTAAAAAAAGGGCCGGTACGTGACATTTTGATGCCGGGAAATTTTGATGCCGCACCGAATTCGTCCTGCTATACGAAAATTTATATATTATATATTCGCCATAAAAACTGGAATAAGCGATACTATGCACTAAACGGCCAATGGACATCCAGGCGGATATCCACCTGTTCCGAGGAGCACACCCACCAGGTTTCAGTGTTCGGCTAAGTAATATACCGTATTTACTGTAATAAAGTGCCGGGCGCGCTATCACTTTTGTGGTGCGGCATCAAAACAGCCGGCATCAAAATGTCCGGCATCAAAACAGCGCGGCATCAAAATGGGCATGTCCGAAAAAGAACAATGAGTAGAAAAAAATATTATTCAAAAAGCATTTAAATTTTAAAGGCATTTAAAAAGTACGTCTGAGAACCAGAGTGCACAGATCGAATATCACGAAATCAGAATTTCTGTCTCAAAAGCAGGTATTATACCAAAAAAAAATTAGGAAATTTTGCTATATAAATCAGAATATTTTTTCACCCTAGTCACCCCCCCCCCACAAAGTCCTGATTTTTGACGATCAAAAATCATGATTTGAATCTAAAAATCAGGAAATTCCTGATAAATTAATACATCTGTGCACCCTGCTGAGAACCCTATTTTAAACATTAAAGTAGTGAATCTTGAATAGCCGCGCATCCAATCAGACCAAGTTCTTCACCAAATAAAAACTTAATTTGCTTGTTTTTATTTGTTGGTGTATTTTTTTGTTTTTTTCCTTCATTGTCCTACATGTATCATTATTTATTGGCTGATTTCAAATCGTTCTTTGTTTCATATAATCCATGCTTGCAAGCTGCATATATGCCATTAAACACTTTCAAAGCCATAACGATTTCCAATATACAAGGAATTCCTCATTTATTGCTGCATATCCTTGTTCATCAGCCTATAACATCAATATTGCCAATTGCGCAATTCCCAAAACAGAAAGAGGATGCGCACAGGATTTATACCTGTCCTGAATGTTTGGTTGAATCCCGCAACTTTGCTAGACAACCACCACCCACTAATCCCCCTTTAGCAATCTTTAGCGGCCTATCACATAAAATAAATAAACAATAAATAAAGTATGATCCCCACCAACCAGGCCAATGAGGTCGTCCAACCACCGGCATTTGCCTTGCTTGTCTATATCAAATTTCTAAAGTTGTCCCGCCCTAATCGCATCATGATCTGTTAGCGAGCCAACAACAACAGCAAATAAGTTGTCGTCTTCCCACATGTTCCACCAAAGATGTTGTTACGAATGCTCACCCGCAACTTTGCGGCTTTTAAACCAATATGTGGGGTTTTTATGTTTACTGTAGAAGGGGCAGTTGTGCTCTGTTTCTTGATGGTGTTTGTCATGGATTAGGCTGCACAAATGAATGAATGGGTATTTTATTGAGGAAGGGCAAAAGACATTAACCTCTTGATTTAAAGAGGTGGGGAAGTGGATGATTGTGTCTACTGTAGTTTCCAGGAGCGCCAGCTGACCTATATATTTTTTATTGCAGCAGGAGAATCAGTGGTGGCAGTTACTATTAATCAATGTGAATAAGCTCCAACAGTAGTTTTTTGTAACGGTAGCCTGTGCAAGGATAATGACGCGAAAATAGCCAAAACTTTACTAAATCTGATGTCAAAAAGCAAACAAGCAATTCGCATAGTTCTGTCAACATACCTCCTTGGCGCTTGCTCTCGTACAAACAATAATATATATATTGCTGCTGCCGCTGCAGCTAATCGGGAAATGCACAATTTTGCGCTATTGCTTCCTCCCTAACACTTCTTTGACAAACACACACCCTACCACCTTTTTGGGACTTCAGAGAAACCAACAATTTTGTGGGAGTGTAGAAGCTCTTAGGTCATAAATATTTGACCGGATCCTTTGCTAGGGGTTTGAACACTCTTTTTGATCAAGTGTTGTGCCTGCTTTTGCCCCAAGGGATGATACATATCTGAAGTTTAATGGGCAAAGTTAGTTGACACTATACCATCTCCAATAACAACTTTGCTTATATTTGCCTTCTTAAAGTCACTGTTATATATGTATATTGATATTATAAAATGATCAACCAGCTTCTGAACCCCAGCTTCGTGTCAAACGAGTAGCAGAATGTTTTGTGGCTTAACCATTCGACAATACCCTAGTAAAACAAAAAAACATGTAAAAAATGTAGCTGACATTCCGAGTTTTATTTTCTGATGCCGTTATATTCTAGCGCCGTATATCCCGTTCCCTAATAATTTTTTCCATATCGTATTGGAGCCATATTATGTTGACAACCTATCAATGCGATGTCAAAAAACCTTTGCCGAATTAAAAGTTAACTTAAACGTAAATATCACAATTGCAAAATTTCTTTGAAAGATGGACAATGGAAAATACATCACTCCTCTTTTTCTATTGCACTTCAATTTTTAAGCCATTTTTAAAAACAAAATTTCAACTGTGAAATTAATTTTACCAATCCAACATTCTGCACAAATTTTATTAATACTGCAACAACGGATTGTCTACAAAACATGGTTGTTTTTTTGGGAAGGGCATAAATTTTAGGGAGGGCGCTAATCAGAGAAAATACGGCATAGCACTGGCTCCGATTATGGAAGGGGTTTATCACACCAGCGTAAAATTTTTCTTTGTTTGGGATTTTTTAACTGTTTTATTACGAAATTAGTAGACAAAAAAATGTCAAAAATCTTGCACAGATTGATCTCAAAGGTATGGTGTTGGTGTGCACCCCCAGAAGTGCGCAGGAGGCTTGGAGTCTGAAGGTTAGAGAAATACACACCAGCATACCTGCAAAGTGTTTACTAGCAAGACCCCTGACAAATAATAACAGTTGGTAAAACACTTTAAGACAATGAAAACACCTTGAAGGTTTAAAATTTCGACAACCCATTGTGCTCCTGTTAAATTGTTTTCTATCTATTTCAACTACTGAACTTTGTTACCACCCACTTGCAAACAGTTAGGGCAAAGGGGTGAGAGTTCCAACAGTGTGCCTATAAAAGTTATACGATGCAGCAACTGAAAGAAAGAGAGAAGTGCTTTGCGGCGCTAATACCAATTAATAAATAGTACTGCTGCTATTATTCTTATTGCTGTTATGATTGTTGGCGTTACAAAAGCACAAGTGCAAACACATACACACACATGCTGCATGCTAACTCTTTTTGCTCTCTCGCCGACACAACAAATAAACCAAGAGCTAGGGCATCACACTCATCAGTAATGAAGCATATGCCGCCAGCGACAAGTGATGCCCGTCCAGTGATTAGCATCAACCAATCTTGTGTCTTTGTTAATCGTTGCAAATGAGGTTAAACTAGCCTTTACCGCCCTTCCGATAGGCCAAATCATCGCTTTTGTTATAAATGCATTGTCAATACTTGCCAATAAACAACCTGCAGCGTTTAAAAGGGGTTCTAAATGTTTTGGCCCTAATTGGAAGTAAGGTTGATATTATGGTCATAGGCGTACCCAGGAGGGCCGGGGGGGGGGGCTCTGATGGTTAGTGGGGCTATAGCCCCCCTCCCCCCGTCAGGATTTTTTGCGCCTTCAGCCACCTCCCTCGCCCCCCCCCTCCGGTCAGAAAACCCTGTGTACGCCGATAGTTATAGTGTGCTGACTTTTCGCAACGTGATTTTCAGAAAATGCAACAGTCTGACAAAATGAAAAAGACCAATTTTACACTTACCGCGTGTCTTCCAATACACGCTTATCTTCTGATAAACGCAGAGCAGATACTTTACAGCGCTGTTTTTTTGCATTTTATTGACTATTAAGAGCTTTACCAGACTTTAATTGAGAACCCAAAAATCTCAAAATCGACCTCCGATTTTTTATATCTCAAGAGGGGTCTACAAATACAAGCGTATGTGCTTTAGAATATATACGGTAAGCCGAAAAAATTTAGACATTTTTTACAAGTGTAAGCCGGTCTTTGACCAATACTTTAACACGATATAAAAACAGACAATACTTCTAAATTTTAATTAGTTTCGACTGCAAAGCGTGCTTTTACATTCGTTTTTGCCGTCAAAAACCTTACATGGAGAGCTATTTGATTGCTCGGGACAGTACCTTATAGAGAAGGATACCTAACATAGAGTGTAAGCTATAGTGAGAGTCGACTGTATAAGTTAATTTTGTTGTTGGCCAGTAGGCTTATTCCCAGGCCAAATATGCCGAGCTAGTAGTGTTGGCGGTTCAAAACAAAGCCTGCAGACAAAGGTACTCTTTTCCCAACACTAAATCATTTCTGATCCAAGAAAGGCAAACTCAATAAACTTTGGGTTACAATTTCATTTGGCCAGGGATGGCAATGACCTTTTGCCCCCAGTTAGTTATCAGTCATTTAGTGTTCTTCCCTTGTGATCAGTAGTAGTGGTGTTTAGGCTTAGGCTTAAGTGGTGTTTGTATGAGTTTATATAGTCCCAAAGTGTGTATAATCACACCAATACCTTTTCTGAAAATACTGTTGTTCACAGAGTAAACCACATGAATGATTATCAATCATATTTAAGATTTAAGCGCTTTTTGTTGGTTTTACATTGATTTTATAATTTGTTCTCTTTCTTTCGTTACTTTTAGTGAAAAACTTTTTTCAATGTATATATTTGTAATTTTGAAAATAGCAATTTTTTAAATCTTACAGTCTTTTACGCGTAGCCAAGAAATCTTGCTAGCCTTTCATCAATTCTGTCATGAAAAATTAGACATCGCAACATATTCATGCGAAGAAGCTATTTTTGTCAAATATCTTTTGCTCAAAAATCAGTTGAGCGCACGTTCTTGATGATGCGAAGTTTATCGGTATAGAACCAAATCGAAAAAAGCAAAATCGTTAGGGTACATATTAGTTAGTTGGCAAACATTCATTCTGCGCGAGATACAGACCAGGGCTGTCCCGGAATCTTCCCTTCTGTTTTTCAGACTTTTTTCGTTCCGTTTTCCGTATTCCATTTTCCGAAATTTGTGCCCGAATTTCGGAACTTTTTCGGAATATTTCGCTAAATTTCGACTTTTTTTTCTCGTAATTAAGACCTGATTCTTGAATTTTTCTTTGACCCAAAGCTTCAGTTTTCTGTTTTCCGAAATCCTAAATGTCTGTTCTGGGACAGCCCTCATACAGACCCTTAAAGTTGACGGGTGGCAAATACGGTATATATCATTAAATTTTAACAGCCGAGGACGGGTTTTTCATTATGATACTGAACCAGTTAAAAGTTTTCAATGACCCAATTTTTTCAGTTTAATTTAACATTGCAATCAAAGTTGTCTTTCTAATTCAAAATCATGAAGTATAAATTGTGAACTTCCTGCTCACTGATAACTTCTCGGGCAAAAACTTACTGTAGAGTGGTGTAAAGTTAAACAAAGAACTGGTTGTTGGTGGTGAGGGTGCTTCCTCTTCAGCCATCGCTGCTATAATCCAGCTTATAGTCTTTATTGGAGTTATTTTGGCAGGCTTATCTAACTAGAAGAGGTGTAATGTCAACACCCAACCGCAATTTAAGCTGAACTTTTAGTGGCCTTCACAATGGCACTTTACAGCCACAAATGAATAGCCGCCAGGGATGGGCCAATATATTTTATTTATTTTTTCATTGTCTTCTCTTTGATGTGGAAGAACAAATGAGTGGGTAAATAAACACATGCAAACACACAAAGGTTTGCCTTCTCTCTTTGTGCTCAGCTTATCGGATAAAAAACAGGAAATTAACCCATTTTGCTGGCCAATTTTGAACACCCCTCCATGAGCTTTGAAATGAGTGGTTTTTTTCGCATTCGGTTGTCCGTTGCTCTGTGTAAAGCGCAATCATTCTTTTAGCAAGGATTGATCGATCCACCAAAGCAAACTACAAGATTACAAAAATTCTAACATTTTTGCTTGAAGCTTGAAAAAGTACTAGAATAAGAAAAATAAAAATTTTGAAAACTGGTAGAGTTTTTTTGGAAATTCAGCATTTTGAAGTTTTGAGAGTTGAAAAATTCTATTGTTCGAAGAACTATAGTTGTACAGGATAGCGGGAATTGCCATAAATTTTTCCGTCTACCAAAATTCTTTTTTCGTCAATAGAATAGTTTTTAAACAATACAAAAGGGGTTAGGGTAAGCAAAACACACAGTAGAGTAAAATAGTCCCAGAATTTCAAGCTGACATAACTTTTTATGCTTACTCATATTCGAGAAATAGTTTTTTACTTCTATCACTTACGATCTGCTTACTTTGGTATATAATCAGTTTAATCCCTCCGAATTCGAAATCAATCTTATGACGCTGTAAAACATTGAGAATTTCTCAGACCCATATACAGTCGAGTCTCGATATAATGCGACCCTTGAAACGCAAAAGTAAGTTAGTCAAATTTACGTTCGATATAACGCGACCCCTGATGTAACGCGACCTTTTTGCGGTCCCGAGGGTCGCGTTATATCGAGACTCGACTGTATAGCAATTTTAATGCATGTCCATGCGTCACAGGGAGAAAAGGCGGGGACCAGCAGTTTTTTCTATCTCGGATTTTTTATAAATTCTCTTCATAATCCAATAAATATTTTCTGCTTTATTGATAAAAACAGTATAAACTCATCAATACCATATTGAACGCAAAACTAGTGTAAACTGAAGTGGTTTGGAAAAATTTGCTGGTCCCCGTCTTCATTTTTTGAAACACACGGGCATGCTTTAAATTCGGTTAATAGATTGGCTAAAAAACCTCAAAAAGTGCTTTACAGTTATGGGATTATAAGACACTGTGAAATGAAACGAAATTCTAAGTTCGCTGGTGATTTTCCGGAGAACTTTATTTAAAAACCACGAAGAATGAATTTGAAGAAAGAATACTTTTCAAGTGATCAGGTATTCCTCTTTTTTGGGCTGCTGCTGCCCTTTTTTAATGTCATTTGCATATTTTCATAATAATTTCTGTGGGCCATCTAAATGCAGCTTGACGACAAGCTTTTTCTCAAAGCCCCAGCCGCCTATTTTCCCAGCCTGGGCCAGCAGCTGTGAGAGTGGGGCAAAAAGTTGTTGGACTACCACCACCTATTGTTGCTAGCTTAGATTACTAAATTCCTTGTGGTTTTGTCACTTTTGGCTGGGTTACTACAAAAAAGTTTGGCTGGAGTGCAACCAATGGGGCGGTAGCCAGCCTTTTCAGCCAATCACCGCCAATTGGTGCACCCGCCTCCTATTCTTGACTCCCTTTTCTCCTTCTTTATAACTGCAACTACTATTACTGCTCCTTTATTTATTTTTATTGCTGGTGTGAGTTTGTAGAAATGGTACTAAAGCTGGTTGACTGGCTTGTTTTTGCGAGAAAAAGTTTAGTGAGCTTATAAGTGGTGAAAACTAGGTTCTTTTCACTTTTTTTCGTTTACAGGTAATTTGGCTGAATCAAAAAATCTGTAGATTTTTTTATTTTGTCCTGATGTTTTTATGTCATCTTTTTAAATTTCATCACTCCTATTCTGTCTATAATGTTGATTAGGAGATTTCCCAAGATAGGTTCTTCAAATGGACCAGGCAGATGGACTAACATTAACACTAACATAACATTAACATAACACTAACATTAACACTAACACTAACATAGACTAATTAGACTAACTAGACTAATAGACTATTAGACTAATAGACTAATTAGACTAACACTAACATTTACTGGCCCTATTAGACTTTAGGGGGCAACATTTTTTGCCTGGTCCCCCCTGTTGTTTTTGTTAAAAAATACCTTGGTCCCCCGTGTTGTTTTGAAGGTGATCATGGTCAAGGTGATCATGTTAACCATAATCAGCATTATCACCATAATCATTTTATCAATATAACTATAATTGACAAGGGGGACCAAGGTATTTTTTAACAAAAACAACAGGGGGGACCAAGGCAAAAAATGTTGCCCCCTAAAGTCTAATAGAGCCAACATTAAAGTTGAGATTTTTTCGGTTCTTCCTGTATGTTCTCATATCTAAACTAAGCTGCATCTATGTTTGTGTATACTTCGTTATGGTAGTAGATTTAATAATTGTAGTTTCGATTGTGATGTGAAGTCAGTTCTGGACAATATGCTCACTAAAATACCATTTTACCTTTACAAAATTATTTTAATCAAGAGTTATTCAGACGTATAATTTCTATATAATCAACCTGAAAACTTTAATTCCTAGAGATCTCAGGTGGAAGGCACCCGTGACGCTATTAAGTAAAAAAAACCCATGAAAAAATTATTTACGCTGTAGTTCGGCATACTCATATGGAGTTGCTTGCATTGATTGCTCTCAGGCTGTTGACTTTTTTATGCGGAAAACTATTCTTCCCAAATAAAGCAAATAGTGACTTGCTTAACCAACCATCCAGCTAGTAGTATGCAGTAGTATGACTCGTCCCACAAACAAATAGATGGAAAAAGGTTTTAGCTCTTTGGCCTAGCATACTGTTACAATAGAAGCCTAGTTTAATGAAGATCTTAGGTCAAAAAGCATCATCCCCCAGTTAGCAGTGGCAATTAGCAGCAGTAAAAAGTAGTGGGTAATGGTGTAGGTAGTGATGATTCTGTTATCTTTATGGGTGGCAATGCAGCACTACTGCATCAACACCACTAACACCTACTGTTGTAGCACGCTTCAAAGGACGTGCCGCTGATTAGGGGCACACTTCCCCTACTGCTGGTATTTCCACTTAATTTCCTCACCACCTCAGTGTCTCGAGCTAACTGCTTTGAAAAGACCGCCGGAAATTCGTTCGCATTCATTTTTTGCGTAAGGAGAGAATATTTTCTTAATAATTGGTGGTTTCGGGAGAGGTCAGTGCATCTCACAAATCACTTTTTCCACATACTTTTTTTAAAATGAGCACGAAATTCAGCGTGTTGATTTGTAAGGGTAGAATGCATCAATGTAATGGCTGTTTAGGAAGCCGATTATTCTTCTCCTCTGGTTGCCAAATAATTTTCGTCTCGCCACCCGATTATTATTATTTTTTATTATTGTTAGCGGCTAGACGACAAAAGTGTTCGTTTGATTTTAATGAATAAGAGGGAGTGCGCCACCTCCTTTTTCGGTGACTTCACTACTCATTCCCTTTTTCCCCAATATTGGGAGCAACTTTTTGCAAATTTGGTCTTAATACAGTATCATTGTGTGGAACACCGTTAGGGTGAACTATATTAAGTGTTTTCAACGCACTTAAGTTACTAAAAAATTAATTCATTTAGTGCAATCTGATTGGGATGATACATGTCGATGGGTCTAATTTGCTGATTTCTTAACATAAATCAGCAAATTCAATAAAAAATAGTAAAAAAGTAAGAAAATTTTAAGTAACAAATTGATTTTAAACTAATAGATGAAAATTTTGCAAATTACGGTACTCGTCCCGTTTCCCACCTCTTTCAAAAATTTGGGGGTGTGGGGAGGTTGTATGGTAAACGGCAAAAGTACTCAAATTACTAGGTTCGATTAATGAACAGTCGAACCTAGACACGAACCCCGATATTACGGCACCCCTTTTTTCAACCTTATTTGACTAGCCCACCAAGATTTTCGATAAAGCTAACCGCCGATATAGTGACACTCCTGATATAACGGCACTTTTAGCTAGTCTCCAGGGATGCCGCTATTTCCACGTTCGACTGTACGGCCATTTTTTGTAAATAAATTTCCATCTTCGTAATTTTTCAGATTTTAGTGAGAGATATCATAATTATAAAGAGGCGCCAAACACTGGGCTCTAAACTATATAGACAGAGTGAGTGGTTAAATTTTTCGGCTTGGACTATATATAGACTATATTGTAACTTAACCCCCAATATAACTTATGCCTCAGCCCGGCCTTCAGCGATTACCTAAAATAGACTGTTCATATATTCAATTGTTTTTTTTTAAGTTTTAAACCACACGATTCATCACCTGTTTTGTAGACAATATGCTTTTCTCCCCGACTGTCAATAATAGCCTTGGTGCGGAATTGACCAGTTCAACCAATTCCATGCCAAAATGTGTCAACGATTCTATGTCTTCTTCAGTAACCAGCAACCCAGAAGTTTTTTCTCCAGTGTGTGCAATGCAACAGCAACCAGCAGCTGCTGCAGTTCTTCTATCCAATTTCCTGAATGCACAAGCTAATACTAGTAGCAATAGCCAAAGAGTTTCAATATTCCCACCAAGCTTACTCACCATTCAACAGCGGCGATTAGCTAATATCTACCAGCACTACTATTGCTACCACCAACAGCAACAACAATTAGCAGCTGCAGCAGCTATTTGTTACCAGGTAGTTGGTTTGATACAATTCAAATTTGACATTACTGTTTCTCTGGACCACGCTTTTTTGGGGGATAGGAAGGGTGTAGACTGCCACAATAACACAGGGCTCCGAGATGTCCTTATTTATAAGATTCGTCTTTATTTCAGAACCCCAAATCTAATTTTTTTTTGGAATTTTACGTCTAAATCTTATTTTTTAGCAGCAAAAGAGCAATAAGCACTGAATAAAATAGCATGTTTTTGCTAAAATTCCCTAAAACGTCACTTATTTTTTTAGCTTTGAGTTCAGAGCCCTGTTTTAACACCTAAAATATGGAGTATATCAAGCTTTCTCAAAACGTCTGCCTCGAAAATTCGGTTAAATTTGAGTTTTTCCAAATAAAATTGTTTGCTAGCTAACAGATGTTACCTAAAAATGACCTAGCTATTATTAGCTACTATCTCTAGTCTAGACTTGAACTTTTACGCGTAGCCAAGAAATCTTGCTAGCCTTTCATCAATTCTGTCATGAAAAATTAGACATCGCAACATATTCATGCGAAGAAGCTATTTTTGTCAAATAACTTTTGCTCAAAAATCAGTTGAGCGCACGTTCTTGATGATGCTGGGGTTATCTTGAAAGTGGTAAGGAATATTAGGGGGCTACTTTTATAGATAATTATTTTAAATGTGAATATCTAATCTTTTGACTGTTTCACCATGTTTTTAAACATATGCCGGGCAAAAAGAGCCTCTTAATCAATAGCTTTGCCCACGTTACTAAAACTTTTACCCTAATATTTAACTTAATATTTAACAAAGTGGGTTTTTTGCAGAGATTTCAATCACTTCAACCCGAAAGCCTCTTGCCAATAACTTTGAACCTACACAGAATCATGCGAGCATTGCAGCAGTCGCCTCTCAGCACTTTTCGCCTGATGCAGCCGCTGCTAACTGTGAAGATATCACTAAATCCAAATTAAATGCCAAGGTGCTCTACTTTAAGCTGCTTCTCATAGTTTAACTACTACAGTGATGATTTTTTAGCGAAAAACTCCGATCAAAAAGAACTATCCAAGGTTTGACTTCACTCAACTAGTTGCTTCGTGTTGCACCAATACCGCCGAAGACGGCCAAACCGGCAGTCAGCAAATGAATGAGCCGGAAGAATGTGACCACGACTACCAGGCCACTTGCAGCACTAAAACACCAGCAGAAGCCAGTGATGAGACTGACGCAAAACCCCAGCCCAGCCCCAATCCAGACGTACAACAGTCAGCTCTGCTGAGTCGTCTTGCTACTGCGGTGGCTTCTGGTAAGTAGTCTTGTTAACTGTGGTAGAAAGTTGGATAAGAACATTTTCCAATGAAAAATCATTGATTATTTTTGCTTAAAAGGGCGAAATCGGGGTTTAAAGCCATATTACAAATTTTTAACTTTAGGTCGACACAACAATCTGAACTCTAATGTCCGTCCACCCTGGTTAGTTTTTTGAAGGAACAGTTGATTGAAATCATTTGAGAAAATTAGGTTTATGCTCGGCAACAACAGAAGAGCTGCTGTTACAGGAACAACAGGCAACCACAGAAGCTCCCGCCCAAGAAGGAATTTATTTGTAAATTTTGTCGCCGTCAATTCACTAAGTCTTACAATTTGCTGTGAGTTTCCTTTTAAGTTAGTTTAGCTACAATTTACACCCTTTTAGGATTCACGAGAGAACACACACCAATGAGCGGCCTTATCCCTGTGATATTTGCAACAAGACATTTCGTCGTCAGGACCACTTACGTGACCACAAGTGAGTTCTGGTTGAAACGAGTGACAAAAACATGACACCCTGTTGATTTAGATACACCCACTCCAAGGAGAAGCCATTCAAGTGTGAGGACTGCGGCAAGGGCTTCTGTCAGTCAAGGACCCTTCAAGTACATCGCATGTCCGCTCATGGGTCAGTGGTCGAACATAAAATTTGCTATATTACCGAATTTTCTCTAATTCTGCCCCATGGCAGAATTTTTCAGCCCTCTGAAAATCAGAAATTTTCTTAGTCGATCTCAAGATTTTTTGGGTAAAAATTTGAAATCTAAAAAGTGAAATCGGTAGACCTCGAAAACACAATAAACAGCTTTGCAAAATGTTTACTCTGCTCCGAGATATAGACCCTCAAAGTTGAGAGGGCTGAATTAGATAAAATACGGTATGTGGCATCAATATTTTTAAACCTATTGTAAGACCACTTAGCCATTGTTACAATATTCTATTGTTACAATAATACAATTATTCCTGTAGTTTTTTTCGTTTTTCTAACGTTGAAACTTCAAAATTAAATTATTATCTCTTTTTAAAGGCGCGTACATAATAAGGAGGTTGTTTGTGGATGCTAAATAAAACTAGTCACTCGGAAATGGTCGTTTTTTTCTTCAAAAAAGTGTCTGTATGTGCCATCTTGTAGCTCAGATTCAGGGCTACCATCTGAGCTATTAATAATGTAGATGTCTTTTAAGAAATTGAGATAAAAAAGAAAGAATTTGCTCAAGCATCCGCACTCGAATTCGAGTTAGAATTCTTGGGCGGATTCTTGTAATTTGTCTGAATTTCTGAAGCTATATTTACTTAGTCAATAACTCATTTGGTAGCCCTAAACCTCAACTACATGATGTCAGCAACTGCATAAGCAACTGGAAAATAAAAAAACCGCACCAAGTTAATAAATTTGTGAAAAAGGTTGAAAAAGAAGTGGACTCTGTTTCCGAGATGCTTAGTGAGTTGTCTGTTTTAGCATTCATAAACAGCATCCTCATGTGAAAAATGCCAAGATTCTCAGCTACAAAATGAGTGATTAACTTTTGAAAAATTGATTAAAAATCTTTTGTAAAAACGCAATGCCATAAATATGGCTTTTGAAAAAAACGCTGCGAACTTATGAGACGACCTAATAGAACATCATCCTCAAGTTCCTTCCCTTAATTTACTTTTTACCGCCATTTCGGTTCATCTTTAGCGCATACTTGTTTTGACCCATAACTTTTCTTTTCATGTATCTGATGTCGCTAATTTTTTTTTGCAAACTTTTGTCAATCAGTTTGGCGGTTGGTAGGAAATATTCTTTAAGAAAAGCCAGGTATGTGACGTCAGTAACATTTTTTCAAATGTTAAAAGGGGGAATTTCGCTAGAATTTTCTTTGACTTTTCCAATCCCTTGTTTGTAGCAGTTGTTCCAAGAAAGCCGGCTATAGCAAGTTGGGTATCAAAATATTGGCCCCAATCAAAAAAAATCGGATGTTAAAAATGAAGGTTATAGGCCAAAACAAGTGTGCGATCAGGGGGGGGGCTCAACCATGTATTTTTCTAGCTCTGTATGACAGTCGTGGACCCAAATATCACAAGGTTTTCCGCTTCAATATTCATTTTTTAATAATTAACTTATTTTTCCATTCAAAAAATAAACTTGATACAGTGGTATCCCTCTAAATTAAAAAAAATCGTTGATTACCTTTTTTGTTAAATTTGACCAAATAAAAAATGGTTTATTATACCGGAGAGATTTTAAAATTTTGACTTTGCTTTATTCAGAGCTATCATCAGTCCACCATGTTCTTTGCGCTTAAAAGGTAGCAAGACTACTTCATGTGCACAACAGCAACATTATGGCCAATCCCTATCCCCTGATAACATACTGAGATGATTTTACTAATAACTTTTTATGTTAAAATATCGGGATAGCTATTGGGTTTTTATAGTAAATACTTCTTATTTCATGTCACATGCTTTTAAAATTTAACCGAAATTGTTTATTGAATAAATAAAGTTGTTTTCGATTACTTGTTGCCCATGATCATTTGATGTGTTTGACTAGTTTATTTTCCACATCTTCTTGTTGCATGTACCTGGAAATAATTCCCTTGTTGTGTCCATTGCTGCAGCAATACTCCAAGATCATAGGGATTCCTACATGTCTGCCAGCCACACTTTTCCAGAACTTGAAACAGCGACGACAAAATGCTGGCTTTGCTAGCAACTCGGGATCTGTTGCTATAAAGCTGTTTTTTGTAGGGGTCAGTCGCTGAATTGAAAAAATCTCAATGAATTAAAATAGCTGTTTATTTACCTGAGAATTATGTTTGTTGCCTACTGATAATTGTGTTAGACTTGAACGTATTCTGGCACGAGGATCTTGCTTTTGTAACAAGGAAACATCCTTGCTTTCCACAAATGAGTTGCTGACTGGATGACCATTTTCAGTAGGAGGTGGGGGCAGGCCTATTGTTTGTGATGATTGCACTACAGAACCTGAAAAGCGACATTAGGTTATAACTTTTTAAGGCTAGAGTCATATTTCACGCGGGACAACCAGTTTGTCCTCTGGGATTCAAAAGAATTGGGAATAGGTACTTTCTGAACAGCTTCCGCCACACTCCACCGAAACACGTCTACCGAAACAATGAGAAATTGATTTAGTTGAGAAATATTTTCTTTATTTTTCTAAAAAGTTTTGTACTTAAAATGATTGCTAGGAGTTTGTGCTCATTTTGGTATTAAGAACTTTCAGGAAAAAAAATGAAAAAGTTGGAAAATAAAATCAATGAAAGTGGAGTTTCGGTATGTTTCGGTGGATTTCAACGGTGGATTTTTCGTGTTTGTGGATTATTCGGTGGATTACTTGAAAGTTCTTAGTACCAAAATGAGCACAAACTCCTAGCGATCATTTTAAGTACAAAACTTTTTAGAAAAATAAATAAAATATTTCTCAACTAAATCAATTTCTCATTCTTTCGGTAGACGTGTTTCGGTGGAGTATGGGGGAAGCTAACAATTTACAAAAATTAGAAAGTAATAAGTTGAGGTGACAGAGTAAGGTACAATACCGTCGACTCTTTATGTCGCATCCCGCTCGGGACCACATCACAGGAATCAGAGCTCATCTTTAAATAATTTTTCGTGAAAATTTTCGGGTGGATGCAACTTAGAGCGCTGCGTTTTGCGTGGAAATCGGCAGCATTCGGACGCGACATAGAGAGTCCACTGTATAGCAAAAAACCAGTTGCTTTCTATATTCGTAATCCCTTAGATTTTGAGTTATTGCAGGGTATCGAATTTTTTTTCATTTTTGAGGTTTTACGTCAAAATATTTTTTTGCCGCTCAAAAATCAATAAGCACTAGATAAAATGGCATTTTGACTAATTTTTACTTTTTTGGCCAAATGTGCTTTTTTCTAAACTCAGGGTTTGCAACCCTGAGTTACTGTCATTTTTTGAATAAATGAACAAAAGTTGTGTTGAAGTAGATTGATTTAGTAACTAGTTGAATTTTGACCATCAAATCATGGTGTAAAGCCTTGAATGCCGTATTTCCTGTAATTTCTTTCTTTCCTCTAATTACTCACCTTACCCCCCTCAACTTTAAGGACATATATCTCAGCTCTGATTCGATACGTTTTGTTCAATGCGTTTTTAACTCCTCCCTCTACAGATTCCACTTTTAGATTTTGGTTAAGCTCCCGAAAATCTCGAGTTCACAATTTTCCGAAATTCGGGGGGGGGGGGTTTGAAAAATCAGGTGGAAAAATTACAAGATATACGGTATTAGGCAAAAGTCAAACTCACCTGCTTTAGAACTTCTAAATAGAAGTGGGAGAACAAATCGTTCAGCTATTTTAGCTGAAGGAGATCCTATCCTTCCTGATCTAACCACCATTGGCTTAGAGTTTTGAAAAGCGCCCTCACTTCGTCTTTTTTCCAAATTGCCACTGCCTAAATTTGCACTTGAACACCAGTTAAAAGTGTGAGCATTAGAAGTGAAGTAACTAACTTAATGCAATGGGTCGAGGAGTAGATGCATTTGTCTTCACCCCGTGTTGCTTACTCGCCTTCACCAATTTGTAACTGCCAACACCTTTTTTTAAAAGAAGAAGAGGAACCAAATTATCAGGTTCTTGGTGCCATTTTTGTTGGCACCCGGGGAGCGACGCATGTCTCCCATTGGGTCTAACAAAGATTCATTTTGTTCCTTGTGCAGCACATTATTCTCTTTGAATTCATTTAAAAATAATTTGGCTTTATAAGTTCTTGGTTGCTTTGTTCAGTGAAACTTGCAGTAAATGTAAATAATAAGAATATTAAGAAAAATATTGTTTTTGGTGTTTCGGTTTTGTTCATGCCTTCGACAGTGTAAAATCCATAGAAGTCTAAAACTAACAAGTTTTGGCTCTATCCTAGAATAGCCTATTTTTTCCTTGTTTCGCCTGCTGATTATTGATTGTATTTCGGATTTTGCTTACACGTTATTAGGCGCAGAGCAGGCCAACGTTTGTTGGGACGGACTCAAACATGCTTTTAAAGCTACCAATAATATTGTGAAGGTTAATCATTTTTCTGTGGCAAATTTACTTTTTTTGTAGCAAAAATGTTTTTTTTGTGGCAAATTTTTTTCTGTAGCTAATTTACTTTTTTTGTGGCAAATTTACTTTTTTGTAGCAAAAATGTTTTTTTTTGTGACAAATTTATTTTTTTCTGTAGCAAATTCACTCTTTTTTGTAGCAAATCCGATTTTAGTCCGTAGCACATATACTCGGGCTAGTGTGCTTATTTATTCATCCTTAATTCTCAAAACTTGTATTCTGAGTCTATGAAAGACTTGGACTTCATAAAAGACAAGGGGATTAATTGCTCGTAAAGCTGCTGGGCTCTAGGTCTAATCTAGCACACACACTGGCACACTCTCGGCTGCTTCATTACTCAACATCTTCTGATGGATCAGTTATGAAATTTTCAAATTCAAGCTTACCGAATTCACCATCAATACAATGCTGATGATAATTCCATCAACCTTAGCCACATTTCGCTCCACCATTTTGAGAAGAGCAACACTTCAGTTCGTACGCTTTGGATCTTAACGGGCTTTCTCCTGTGAAGAAAAGAGTGTTGACCAAAATAGCCGGGTACAAGTGGGATCTTTTGCCAACTTCCTATGATCTTTCAGGAATTTGCAATTTTCGGGTGCTGGACCAAACCGAAATTCTCAGTTCACTTTTCTCGAAAATCGCTTTTCAGTTTAAAAGGACTGAAAACGGTATGCGGATCACGAGTATCACATATATATATATATATATGTTTCTGAGATTTTTAGAAATAAATAAGCAGACTAACTCAAGTATATGTGCTACGGACTAAAATCGGATTTGCTACAAAAAAGTAAATTTGCTACAGAAAAAATAAATTTGCCACAAAAAAAAGTAAATTTGCCACAAAAAAAAGTAAATTAGCTACAGAAAAAATTCGCCACAAAAAAAACATTTTTGCTACAAAAAAAAAGTAAATTTGCCACACAGAAAAATGATTAACCTATTGTGAAAAAGTTGTTTGATTCCGTTGGAGTATGCGCTGACTTGTCCTGCACCTAAGCCGAAAATGCAAAAATATTGGTTATGTTCTAGCATAGCTCCAAATCTTTTATAAATACATATGTTATGGTTCATTTTATGATCAAGAGTACTTCTCGGAATCATGTCTAAGGTAAGTGAGTGCGCGCATCTCTAACTCTCAAGCTCACGATGTAAGTGTATATTTTCGCAAAAAGTTTGACCCCCCCCCTTTAGTAAACCCCCAAAAAACAATTATTTTTTGCTTTGGCCATTCTGGAGTGGGTCCTAAGTCATCTGGTTTTCGACCAAATTGACCAAATTGCTTAATTTTATTAAATTGGTGATTTCGTGCCGAGAAACAACAGCAAAGACAAAAATAGTTGCACGCTTGTAGCTATTGAATTGCGCTACAACATAATACTATCACTTGCAACATCCATGAAACAGAAAATGAAAAAAACTAGTTAAACTGATAAAAATGCATGTTAACTTCTTAAAAAAAAGAATCTTAATTTTTAAGAGAATTTATAGCAGTTATAAAATTTTATCTAACAAACATAATGAATTTTTTTTGCATATAAAATTGCAAGTAATCAGCTACAAAATGAGTGGTAAATTATGTTTTTGTCTAGTCAAAATGCTGATCAAATAGGCAAATCAAATCCATGGAAAAGAAATGAAAGCCCTGTGGTTTTCGTCTTTTTGACCCGCAACACTAGAAGCTACGTACACCTAAATTCACCTTTTTAGAATTCGGGTGTATGTACCAGCATTGCAGTTCAAAATGGAGAATTTTATCGTTTCTCAAAAACAATCGGCAAAATCAAAAAATTATTCAAAATTTTATTCAATTTCGATAAATGTTAATATACTTTTTGCAGCCTGGAATCTCAGCTTTAATAATATATTTCTAGGGCCAACAAATGTGTTGAAAAAGTGGTCTAGGCTGGCCCGGTCGGCTCGCGGGCCGGCCCGTGCGCACCCCTAATTCAGGGTTAAATTCCCGCCCGATTAAGAGTCCTAATCGGTATGTATGAAGCATGGTAGCCAAGCATGGCTGAGCCCAATGTGTTAACAAAAGAAAGCAGAAAAATAAAACCTTCATTGCAAGCACGATGAAATAGGGAAATGTTAAAGCACAAAATTGGGCGATTCTGGTGTCTCCTGCTGAGACTAAAGCAATTACAGAATAATAAAAGAGAATATGAGATTAATGAAAGCTGGATTCTTTAACAACTTCAAATGATTTCTATTGCTTTTGGATACGAGAAACTTCTGTTGTTCTTTTCTCCTTCTCCTTTCCTTGGAAGCGATCCTTTCGGTCCTTATAATCCTCACTTAAGTTGTGAAGTGACATAAGCGGCGAAAGCATTTTTATATATTTTTCATTTGATTGTCTTGGTTTAAACAAGTTATTTAACACGATAATTCCTGACTAACTTTGGACCACCTCGGTGTTTAAGACCTAGCGAGCATAAATATCAAAAAATACGACCCGAAACATAAATTCAATGCCCTCGATGAGGCCAACTTTCGCGACGACTCATCAAGGTCAGATATGTTATTTATTTCAGCTGGTGAGCAATGAGATCATTAAGTGCAGAATCTTAAAAAGCTAAAAAAGCTCAAAAAGCCTTTGTCTGGGATTTCTAATGATGTGTCGTTTGCCTGCATATAAAATAATTATATCACGGGTAAAAATTTAAAAGAACCAAAAATCCGTTTTAAAGGTTCACATTTTTACGATAAGTATACATTTTTTTGGCACAGATGCCTGTAGGCATAAAAAACTTCAAGTTTAGAATCAGCACAAAAAATTTCACCTAAAAGTGCTTTAAAGTCAAACTGTAAATTCTAGTAGGAAAGGTCAGAAAATTTTAAAAAGGACAAAAGAAAAATCTAAAAAACACACAGACAATCATTTTTAAAAATAATTAAGCGTTGAAACACTAAAGCTTTTTTATGCGATAGGTTTATGTAAACAGAGGTATTTTTGAATTCGTTTTTTTACGTTTATAAGACGAACTGGCTATCAAGCTGAAAAAAAATAAGATTTTGATAGGTAAGTTTTTAAATCTGATATGCATCTTGTTTTCCAATCAATAAACCAGATAATCTACGACGAATTATGTATGACACCTTCAATTTTCTAGTAAAGCATGTGGGGGAAGGAACATTCACCCTGTAAAATAGTTTCCCTTACAATGCAAAATCCTTCGTTTAAATGGCGCCCAATAATATAAAAAGAGCTTGTATTTTTAATTTTTTTACTATTTACTGTTTTCACGTAAAAAGGTGTTGTTAAGTCTTGTATGCTGCAATGTCTTTACTATTTTTCGCTTATCGGCGAATTTATCGACTATCACACTCTATTTTAGTATATTCATATCGATATAATCTGACCAGCAACTGGAGGACTCGTTTTTGTACGGAGGTACTGTTTTAAATGAATATCATAAAACGTGCTTTATATAATTTGACCCTAGTAGCGAATACCCAACCCCCCCCCCCCCCCCCCCACAAGAATTTTTTTTTCAAAATCAGTTTTTACCATTTCTAAGTAATTTTTATGCGCTGAAAACGATAAAAAAAGGTGTTTTCGGTTTGGTGGCAGGGGGCGTGTTATTCGCTACTAGCGCATAATTAATTTATAATTGTTTTCAGTCTTTTCAAGTCAGACGTTGGCAGTTAATACAGCAGCATTTATTGTTGCATTTTTTCTTTTCTGTGCAATTTTGTTCTCAACTGGCATGTCCGACTTTTTGTAAATTACTTCTTTTATTTTTTTTGGAGACTTATAAGATTAAAGTTTCAGGTTTGAAAAAAACTTTAGCAGCTTTCAGTGGCCCTCTCATGTTGATGTGAAAATCAGGTAGCGCTATCTCAAGTACATTTAAAACCCTGCTTTATACTTTTTGAACTGTTAGGTAGTCCGTGAGTTATTAGGAGAGCCTGCGGAATACCTTTATCTTAATGACTGGAATGGTTTTATGCCACTTGTTAAGCCAAGCTGCCACAATAATAAACTTACTAGAAAGCGCTCCATCCTTATCATTGTTAAGTCGTCTCCAAATCGTTTGTCGGTTGGTTTTTAATTATAAAAAAATTAAATGTGGCAGTTTGTAGCAAAGACAAGCTATTCGCACGACTTGGGTTCAGTGCAACAAGAATCAGGTTTCCGGATAAGGACGATATTTGTTATGGGGACTGAATCACCCACACAGCCAAATCAGTCTATATTTGAGGAATCTAAAGAATTCGAAGACCTGCTAATTGGCAACTTTGTTGATCATTATCGCAACAATACATTAAAGGTTTTATTTATTTTTTGAAATTAGCACATTTAGATGTATAGTCGAATCTGGATACAGCACCACCCCAAGGGAACTACCCTAAGGTGGTGTTGTATCCAAGTGGTGTTGCATCAAGGTTCGCTTGACTTAATTTTAGTCAAAGGTGACCAAATCAGTCCATTTTCGGGTGGTTTTATATCGGGGTGGTGTTGTATCTTGGTTCGACTGTATTGTTACAGACCAAATTGAATTGCGCTTATAAAAGTCTGAATTTCATCAGTAAATTTTAATTCGAAAATGTTTTAGAACATTTTGAATATTTTGTGCTTTCTTGTAGCCCTGACTTTCCTTGGCTTCTTTAAAGCTATCTAACTTTGCTAAATGATTTTCAAATTTAGAGACCGAGAGCTTTTAAAAAGAGCTCGAGAGGAGTTTTTAGGGTTCTTCTCTATTTAAAAGCCTCTTGATCTCTACATTTCGCAAATCATTCAGCAAAGTTAGAAAGCCAAGATCCAGGGACACAAGGAATCAAAAAAATTTAAAAAATTATAACGAAAATGAAAGAAATTTACTTGTAATATTTATACTTTTGAGGGCGCAATCCAGTTACAGCCATTTTTATATACATTGGGCTATTGGATGACTAATTTTACATTTAAGTTCATATACTCGATGGGCTTGGCCAAGGAGTTCTGTTCTGCTGAACAAGCAATACCTTATTTATTGCTAATTGATGATGACTATATGGTAAAAATAATAATGTAATTTTAAAAACACTTTTTAATTTCAGCTATCGCCTAGAAATTAGCTTTAGAGGCGCAAAAACATGCTCCTAATGAAAGACTTTATATGGGTTGGCGTTTTCTCAGCTCTCCTTTTCGCCTATTTTTTCAAAAGCATAGAGTTTGTTATGAATTGTAAAAATGGCCTTTAAATTTAAAAATTTCTAGGTCTCTTTGTCTGACTACCCATATGCCGCTTTTCCTCCGTATGTGAAAATCGTATCTTTAAAAAAAATAGCAAGCATTTTTTGAAGGTACATATCAGCTGGGGCAGTTTTCCTTTCTGGTCAAACAGTGAAGGAGTTCTATTTGGCGATACAGCATTTAAAAGTTTTATGTTTGACGATGTCTACGCTGGTCTGTTTACTTGTTGGTTCTATTTGACTATTTTTACTTTTTAGGAATAATGGCTTATTTTTTGGGTATTAGTGCTCAGCATAATGAAACTTTTCTTTCTACCGAACGTCACATGCTTCCTTAGAGGATGAGCTAAGGCAATGGAAGACAGCTATTGCAATACATGGTTACAAACCATCTGAACTCCTTGATAAGTATGCTGAAATGGAAAAGTCACTGGGCGTTTAAGAATCTTCAAAAATTTCTTAATTGTAATGGTCGTGTTTTACTTTCACTTTGTTCTTTTGCCCAGAGCTTTGTCTTTTAGCTATGTGTATGTGCATTTCATTATTGAATCCCTTTCTTGTCATTTTCTTTTCTAGTTTACGGGTTGTTAGTCTATTAAAGCTTTAATTGAAAGTAGTGTCATAAAACTTATAACTATTATCCTATTTTAGCATTGAATATAAAGCGCACCGCATATAATTGCATTGAGAGGAAGCGATAATGAAGGTCTGAGATATAGGCGTATGAAAAAGGCAGCCACTTATTTAGTTCCATCCCCCACACTCGGATTTTCCGAAAAGTGACCCAACATCACCTCCCGAACTCATTTTTCTGCACAACACGATAAAGACGCATATCTAAACACTTTCTGAATAAAAAAATTTTGTCAAAAAATTTTGCCACTCACACCTTGAGGTGGATGGTCTTTTTAGTGTATTTTTGACTAAGTTATAGCCTCTTTCAGGCAAAATTTTGGTAAAAATGATGGATTTTCAACAGGTTTTTACTTTACGGAGCCTACCGCATAAAGAAACTCTGGTATGCATATGTTTTTATGCATCCAGAGTCACTTTCGAGTGATTTGTGTCTAAGGTATGTGGTGTGCGCATCTCAACTCCAAGCCACCAAGCCCGGGAACTAAAGGAGTACCAAGTACATACTCTTTGGTCATTTTTGAGCAGAAACGTGAGTCACTTTAGAAACGCGAGACACGTTGCTGCCTCATTTTTCTTTTTTTCTCTGGAACCCCACATTTTCGATGTCGCCAAAAATTGTTTTTTCAAGCATGTTATATATTGGTTCAAATATACATTTAAACCAAATTTATTCAAATGCTGTGTGCTGTTTTTTTGGCTCTCTCCTGTTATATCCAAAACTGTTACATCTAAAAATGGTTCTAGTTTTATCAGGTTCTCGCCAAAAGTTCCAGCAAGGTTTTAGCCTTTTAAGTTCAATTTATTTATGATACAATACTTCAGGCTTTCCCTCTAATACTATATGGAAAATAACAAAATTTAAAATGAAAAGCTAGAACCGTGCTAGAACTTTGGCGAGAACCAGATAAAACTAGAACCATTTTTAGATGTAACAGTTTGGATATAACAGGAGAGAGCCGTTTTTTTTATTTAAACAGAGAGTAATAAAGATGTTTCAAAAACTTTGAAATTCTACTGAAATTTTGTAGATCATAAAAATCCATGTTTGGTCGTGACAGTATTCTGGCTGCGATTATTTACTTTGTCTCATTTAACAAGAGACGCAAAAAAGAATAATGGACATCATTTAAGAAGCATATCTAGGATTTGGAACGGTCTTGCAGAAAAGACACATTTTTTGCGTTCCATAGACATGTTGGTTGCACACACTAGAGAGTGGAAATAGGACAAGCGGTGGGAAGAAGGGTGAATAGCCAGCACGAAGAGCCACCACCACTGCCAACCTTGTGAATGGACAGTGAGTGACACATAGTAGAGGGCAGAGAGCAACTTGCCTGAGTGTCACTTGTGAGCGACTGGCAAAACACCATTCAGCAGCAGCAGCGGTGCTGCTGCTGCTGAATGCTATTGATTTTATGGCGCTCTCCCATTCTTTGGGCTGTAGAGCGCGCGTTTGTGTGTCTGCCCTGTGTATGCCCCTAACCCACCCTGTTTCATCACAGAGTGATACTTTACACACACACACACCCCAAGAGTGTTTGCTGCTGCTGTTGTCCGAGTTTTGTGGTTGCTTCTGTTTTTCGGTAGTTCTATCCTTTGACGTTGCGCAATCTTGCTAGTTGGTATGCGAGTTTTTGAACTTTGCAGCAAAGGAAAAGGGTTGGTAATCGATAGCTGCAAAATAGTTGTGGTTTATTTTCTCTCCTGTTTTTACCAATTTTTTCCTATTTACTTATTCTTATTGATTTTGCCGTGTCGCGTTTACTTAGCAAACTTTGCGAAATATAACACGCCTCCAAATAAACTTTTTTTCTGACTTATAGGGGTCTTTTTTAGTTATTTTTGTTACACGAAACTCAAACTAACTCAGGATGACCACCTACTCATCCCGAGTCAGGATGAGACCCATAATAACTGTAGAATTTCTTGTATAAAAAAATTCTCGTCGGGTCTTATAGATGTCACAGTCAGGATGAGCGGCAAACCTCTTTCTTGCCGTCAAAATACTTTTTTTGCCGCAGAAATACTTTTTTTGCCGCAGAAATACTTTTTTTGCCGCAGAAATACTTTTTTTGCCGTAAAAATAATTGTTTTGCCGCAAATTTTTTCTTGCTGTAAAAGTATTTTTCACGTCAAAATAAAATAGGCGTAGCGTCAGAAAAAAATATTTCTACGGCAAAAATTTTTGCGGAAAAAGGGTATTTTTTACGATTAGAAAAAGGTTTGCTCCAGGATGAGGCCCAAAAGAACCTATCCCACCAAATTCAGAAAAAAATTATTTGGAGACGTGTTCTGTGTTTTTTATTTCTTATATTTTCAGTGGGTTCAGCTGCTGTCACAAAAAAACTTATTTCTGTCGACTTTCTTTGGCTGCTGGAAAAAGTTCTTATAAGTTTTTATAGTCGTGCGCTTGCATTCTACGGGTTAATTTGGTAAGTTTTTACAGGAGCTTTTTGATTCTGTTAGAAAGAATCTAACTAAGAATTGCCTAAATTTTCATACCATTATTTTATCCAAAGACAATTGAATTTAAGGCATATTTTAATCCCGAGTTTTCGAGTTCATGGCCCAAAATTATCATAAAGTTGGGCACAAACGTGAAACCCTAGGAGTAAACTATGTTTTTAGTCGTCGAAAATATTAAAAAATGGGTTTTTAAACGACTAGTTCTTTTCTGAAATTCACCAGTCAAATAATTTTCAAAGTAGCAATATAGATAAGATTATATTGCATGGACACTATATATTTTCAGGCTAGGGAGGACTTCTAAAAACTTTCAATTCGATCTGCCCAACAATTCTTCTGGTCTCTTAGCTCTAAGAGAAAGTCTATATCAGAAGTAACAGCTAAGCTCAGCTTTTCCCCCAGTTTAGCTTGTCAATAAAGAGTGTTTGTAAGTGTGCCGGGTGATTGAAGCCCGTAAATTTTGTTCCTTTCGTCAAGATTCCTTCCTCGCGGCAGTTCCTTGGTTTTTCTCGCATACCTAATTTGAAGAAGAGTGTCGGGCTGTTGTTAGCCGTCACCAACCAGTTTAACCCATGTCTTCTAGAGGGGCCCTCGGCGCCCTCCAACAAAACCTAGGCCGCAGAACGTAAACAGCGTCTACTCAGGCAAAAACACAGCGGCCGGCAAGGCCTCCGGTCTGTTTCTGATTAAATTGATTGAAAATCAACAATTTACATAATTGAATTGCAGGGCCGAGCAAGCAGCATGGCGGCCTACAGGCACTCGGGAAAACAACTACCATTGTGCGGCGAATGTAATCTCTTTGACTGTGTTTAATGGAATGAGTCTATGTATTTATTGGTTCAGGCCGCCACCAGCCACACTTCCCTCTCTCAAGTCAGAGTATGCTGATGATCCGTGTTTAGGTACAACTTTTATAGCTTTTTAAGGACCATGGTTTTTGCGCGCAGTGGTGGTTCTCCCGCCAATTCAAATTTTTCCTAATCATTGGACTTCTGTACGGATTTTTCAGCTTGGTTTCTAACAAAACAAGGCCTAGAATTCAATTTTAGGTGTAGTTTTGTTAGAAATCAAGTTGAAAAATCCGTACAGAAGTTTAATGATTAGGAAAAATAAAAATTGCGGGGGTCAACCGCTGCGCTCGAAAACCATGGTTCTTATAAAATATGAATTGAAAATAATGGGTTTAGTTCCTGCGGGAGGTCAAGGATGGTCAAAATCAAATCAAATCAGCGACAACGGAAACCAAAAGTTGGCACACAGCGCCTCCGCCAGCGACTTCAAAACGGTAAGCAGCAAAAGCTATTAATTATTTTAAACGGCATTTTAATTTTTCAATAATCTACTAAGTTAGTTAAAGGGCATGCCCCTTTAAGACTCCATGGTAATAAGTTAACCGATTGGATAAGTGGTATATCAGCTCTTTGTCACACTCAAACCATTCCAAAAGAATATGTACTCATCCTTTGAATAAATATCGAGCTTTTCTTATTGTTGCTGAATGGAGAAAATATTTTCGGAAATCAACACAAAATAAGTCCATAAGCATAGTGAAATAAGTCGAATAAGCAATTCTCAAATGGGCATTAACTCTAGTTTGAATCTGACTTAGCTAGCTATTATACAAAGTTGCCTAAGATGTTGCCTAAAAAATCAAGCAGAACATGTGTTCCCCGAAAAATCATATGTGGGCTATCATACAACAGATTTTTTTGGCTTTTCTGGAAAATGAAAAATTTGTTCCGCGTGTGCTAAAGCTTGAGCACTGTCAAAAATGGTTAAATTTAATCTTATTTTTATAATATTCTAATTTTAGAATGGCGGCGAAGGTTCTGCGGAAACGAGCTCTCTTCTGGCGATGGCAGGTGGACCCGACCTTCGGTAAATAGTCGCACTCATCCTATAATATTAATACCTAGTCAATTCAGGCCGAATTGGGCAAAGCCAGCACAAGCGACTGGCAACACCAGCAGCTCTCAAGCTTCTCAAGGAGCTCCTACTGCTTTGTCCGATGTGCAAAGCCAAGCAGCAGCAGCATCTGTTCAGACACACCAGCCAACTCCACCACCAACTACAGCAGCAGAGGCAGCCAACAATCGAGAATTCCCTACACTAGCAGCTTCAGCAGCGGTCAAGAGCTCGGCAACAGCGGCGTCAGTGGATTACGGCTCTTTGAAGCCTCAAAGTGAGTTCTATTGCAGCTTTCGCATTCTCATATTCTGTCTAAGTACTGGTATCGCGTTTTTTCGCTCCATTTACCGACACCGAGACGGACGGGCCGAGATTTTCAATTGCTCAATTTCTGACAAGTGACCTTAAATAGTTTTTGCCGTTTTTGTGGCCCTTTTTGTCCTAAAATTTAGGCCCGTACATATGTCCGAACGAACTGTATTTTTGACCACGACATAGTGATTCCAACAGCAGGCTGAAACTTGCTAAAAAGGATATTTGCCATTCACGAAAATTGCCCAGCTAAATTCGCCAAAACGTAATTTACCAAATTGACGTTTGCCAAACTAAAATTTTCACTTGAAAAGTTTTCGCAACCCTAAATTGCTACCCTGTTTCTCTTTGGAAACACCTGCTCTTGGCAAATTTCATTTTGGCGAAATGTGATTTGGCAATTTTCGTTTTGGCAACTTCCATTTCGGCAAAACATACGTTCGGCGAATTTCGTTTTTGCCAAGTTTCTACTAGCCATTCCAATCCAAAATTTTGGATTTTAAAAACATGAATGATTTTTTAGAAAATTGGCGAGCGGAATGGGTCAGGCACAAGCAGAGGCCGAAGACATGAGTGCATTCATTGTTCCAGTTACGACTACTGCGCTCTCTTCCTCTGCTGGCTATATTGGTGCATCTATGCCCAGAACTGTCCCAGATCGAAAACTTCCCGACCGTTATTGGTAAATTTTATAGCGAATTGATTTTATTCTAATTTTTTTATTCTGATTTATTTTAGCGGAGCAGTTACTCGTCAGAACTCTTCGCAGCAGAAGTACGACTGGCAGGAGAAGATGGCTCGGCTCTCACTGGAATCCAAAGAACAGAAGTCGGTAGTATCCCCAGCAAATGGTTAGTGTTAGATTTGGACTTCATTTTTAATCAAATGCGTAATATGTAGCTCCAACGGAACCGACAAATCTGCCCAGCAGGTGGACGTAGTCAAACCAGAGCTTGTCGCAAGTGCAGCAGCACCCACAGAACGGGCTCTAACTCAGCGTGCTGTCCCACAAGGTTCAGTTTTTTATTTATTTTAAATCAACTTTTTAAACAAGATATTTTTTCCAGATTACCAGCAGCCTCCACCGCCAGCCGAAGTGCAAGATGCCAGACTCTACTATCAACAACCGCATACACCCGCTTCCGACTCTACTGGAGGTGGTGCAGTTCCGATCCAAGAGAATCATCAAAAAAGCTTTGGCGGAGAACAGCAACAAGAAGGGAAAGAGCTAGACCAACGCAGGAATGCTCCTATTGGTCAGCCACCTGTGCAGCACCAGCGCCAGTATTCAAGTGGACCACATCCAAGTGGACGTCAAGATATAGGTTAGCTTGTATGCGAAAATTGATTTTCAGTTTAAACTTTTCATTTTAGGTTATGCAATGGGACAGCCGCCTACTGATCCCCAGCATCAGTCCGCTCGGCCCTATGATAAACCTGCCGCTGTTAGGGGTGGTTTTGAGTATGGAGGAGCACCTACTCAGCACCACCGCTACGATGAGCCTCCTCCAGCTGTGATGGGAGCTTATGCACCCCCTTCGTTCCGGAGAAGTGCAGAGGCTCCTGCTACCGAACCAGACATATTTGAAGAAGCGACTAGTCGAAGATACACAGCCTCCTCACCCACACCTCCCACTCCAATGGGTGGGGTGGGTCTTGGGGCGTTGAAGATCACAAAGTGCAGAGCAACAGATATCGCTTGGACAGTCGACATACTAGTGAGTCTGACAGTGGATGGTAAGTGCATATTAGATATTGCTTAAAAAGAATGGTCATGAAATTAAACAATTGATTAAACAATTAATTGATGACAATAGATGACCTATGAAATTAATTAAAAATTATTTATTTGTGTTCTACAGGTATGGCCCACTAAATAATATGCAGCATCATCAACATCAGCCAGCCTATAATGCTCGTCGAGGAGGTAGCAACTACCAACCAGACCAGCATAATTCGTGGTACAGCAGCACTCAGCCAGCAGCACCACCGGCCAACTATCCACCTTCACTGTTGTCTCTGGATACTACTGCGCCAGCGGAAATATATGGGAAGGGCGATCACAAGGTAGTTTTAAAAAATATATCTTGAAAGTAAATTAAAACACCTTTGAAGGACGCACCAACTACAACGCCTCTTCGAACTACTACCAGCAAAATCCACCCAATCCTCGCTCTCGCAATGGATCCATCACCTACGCTAGTGAAGAAGTTACCAGAACTTTTAAAGGCAAACCACCCAATAGAAGAGCTCTGGGCACTGAGCTTTCTTCAGCTTCTGAGAATGACTCTCAATATGAACCTGCTGGGCCTACTCCTTACTCCACCACTAAAAATGACTCATCATTTTTTGGTGGAAACGAGCCAGTTGATAAGGCAAGGTTTTTCGATTACTTGATAATTTGAAGTCGCGATTGAATAGGATTTTCGAACTATCTTGCTCGGTTTTTTGGAACAAGAACTTTTGGCGCTACAGAGTATACCCCCCCCCCCCAAATGAATTTTTTTAAGTGTTTCCAAATACCCTATATCGACTAAAATTGCCTCAGAAGCTCGAAAAGACATTATTTTTGTGTTCCAGTCAATAAAAAATTCAGTTTTGGGACCACCCAAAATACCTATTTGACCATTTTTGAAGGGATTTTAGGCCATATTAGGGTGGGAAAGGACCGAAATAGACCAATTTAGTGTAAAAAGGAAGATTTGAACATAGTTTTGTTGACTGGGGCCTATCGCATAAAGAAACTCTGGTATGCAAACATTTTTTATGCATCCAGAGTCACTTTCGAGTGATTTGCGTCTAAGGTATGTGGGTGTGCGCATCTCAACCCCAAGCCACCAAGCTCCCTGCGCCCCCGAAGGGGCGCAGGGGGCTTGGTAGGTTAGAGATGCGCGCACTCACTCACCTTAGACATAATTTCGAGCAAGATTCTTGAACAAAAATGCATTTAGAGGATCTTTTTGCCCAGCTCCAATGACCAAAACATGCAAAACAGGCAACTGGTCGAAATTTCAAAATGTACAAAACTCAACTTTTTATCAACCAGAACTCAAAAATAATGTCTTTTTTGAGCTTCTGTGGCTATTTTAGGCCGATATAGGGTGTTTGGAAACACTTTAAAAAAAATTCATTGAGGGGGGGGTATACTCCGGTAGGGTCGAACTTTTGAATAAAGACTAGGCATCTATTAGATAAATTAACGTAGTATAATTTACTTTAAGTATATTTCGATTTTTTGTTTAGACTTATTGGAACGAGAGAAGCAGCCAGCATCAGCAGCCAATCCAACCACAACAACAGCAAAGAGGATCTACTGGAAAACCAGAACCAGCTCCAATGATCCGGATGCTAAAACGAAATGATGAAAAAAGTGCAGAATACTTTGCCCATCATGCCACAGTGCTAACCACCAGTCAAGAGATGGTAAATGAGCAGAAGCAGCAGGAGGAACAGGAGGAGGATGATGAATTTAATGCAACCATCCCACTGACCCAACTGTCCCAGCATACTCGCAGCAATAACTATAATAGAAGAGAAGTTCCCGGTGAAACTGGCAAACAGGCTCGCCCACAAACAGCTAGCCATCCCCAGAACAAGGGAAATTTTCAGGCAACAGAGGATTTAAGCGGACAAAACTACTCTTCCTCCCACAAGAAGCACAGCCAAAATGGCGTAGGGTAAGTTAGTCTTTACAAGCTAGACAATAAAAAAGAATGAGCTTTCCCTTTAAGTCAACTGTATAATAAAATGAAATTTACAGCGGGAAATTCAACCGTGCTCCAGGGGTAGTGGAAAATCCAACGCTCCTCAAGCAAACAACAAATACCGTCAGCCAGACGTTGACCAACAAGAAAAACGCCCAAGCAAATCTCCATCTCCAGGTACTCCAAACTCCGACGCTAACAAGCCTGCAGCAACCGTTGCACTAGCACAACCCCCAGTCGACAATGTTTGGGAGAAGCGAAAGGAGGAGCGCGAGAAACCATCCGCTACTTATCCACAGGTGAGCATCAAAAAAAAGCGCACAGCTCCTACGTCAGGACAAAATGAATCAAAATAAACAAAATGAAAGCCAAGCTAAATTAATGCTACTTGTTGTACAGGACGAAGACCTATAAGCAGAAACAAAAAAATGTATCCATAAAAATCGAAGATAATATTTTTTGATTTTTCAGAGTAAACCCAGCCGCCAATTCGACTACCACTTCCCTAGCATGTCGGATGCTGCTAAGCAAGAAGCTTTAGATGCTGCTGCTGCTTCCGCTGCCGCTGACACACCAGAACTGTTTAGAAGTCAACAACAACAGCAAAGCCGCCATCAAGATGTGCGCTTTGAGCAACAGCAGAGCACTAGAGGAGAGGTGGGGGGTCAGTGGGGACGGCATGCTAGCAGCAACCAGTGGAATCCACGCACCGCCACCCAAACTGAGTCTCATTGGAATGATGATGACTTCTCTTCTGGCAACAAGGATGGCAATCGAAAACAGCAGCGCAGCAATAACTATAAGAACAAAAGCAATGAGCCAAAGGGAGATGGAGGAGCCCGCTTGGATAACCACAACATCTTTGATGCTTCTTCTGACAACACATATGAAGGCAACAGACGCGAGTTTGTGAACTCCTCGAAGACAACTAGAAACACACTTAATGGTTCATCAGCAACACAACGTAAACCACTTAGAGGGTCTACAAACAAACAAGGAGGAGGCAACAGGAGCCAGCCAACTCGAGCAACAGAAGATGCTTCCTACACATCCAACCGACAAGTTGGGAACAAGCAAGCAAAACAACAGCAGAGAGGTCAACTCCAACCTGCTACTACTTCCACTACTGGTGCTGTTGTTACTGACCAGTCAGGTAGTCAGTTGTTGAGACCGAATGCCAAGGAGTCTGGCTTAAAATCACAGGTTGGATTATTGCAATACTTATTAACCGCCTGTTGTTGTAATAATAACTGGACAATTTCAGCCAGAAGAGAGAGACAACTTTTCCAACATGGATGTTTTTCATGCTGAGGACTACCACATCGAGTCTCCAAAAGATGGTTCTCATCCCACCGCTAACGCCGATTTCACTAGTGAATCAGCAGGTGGTGGTGTGAAGAGAGGCTCTCTACCTGCTAGAAGGGTCAACAAGCGAACAGCCGCTCAAGCTAATCCACACTATGCTAATGAGGTATCTTTGTTTTCTTGGTACTAAAGCGGGATAAGACAGTTTAGCTATTGTTTTTCTATCTTAGGTTTTAACTATGTGAAGAAAGAGAGAAACTTTAAATTTCCAAGAACCTGAATTTTTAATCCTAAATTTTTTGTCTATGGATCCGAAATCTCAAAAAAATTGATTTCAAATTGTATTCTTGGTATTTGTTTTACACTATTCGCGTTGTTTACCAAGTATAAAACTTAGTTACAGTCGAAACTCTTTAACGACACCTCCAGCCCGATTCGGTTGTCCAACAAATAAATAAGGCAAAGTGACACCCCGATAACCGACACCCCGATAACCTGACACCTCGGTAACCCCAGAGGCCACCCGAGAGCCGGCGCGCACAAAAAAATTTCCCTCGACAATCCGACACCCCACTTATTTTCACTAAAATTGCCGCAAAAACATCAAAAAAGGTTAGCGGGTTAAAGAAGTTAGACTGTAGCATGATTCCCTTGTAAACACTGTACAAAAGGCTAATCAAGGTAAAGTTTCTGAAGATATGTGTTGCAGACATCTGAAAGAAGCCAGCCTCGATCAGGCAACCGAGGTGGTCGGTCGTCAGCCAACGCTGGTGTTTTTGTAAACAAAAGTTGGCGCTCCGAAGCCCAGCCTAACAACACTCGCCCCTTAACAGCAACAACAATACTGAACATCAGCCCAGTAGTGATGTACCAAATGACGGCCAGGAGCTGTGTGCTGACAAAGGACAGACCAGTGTCAACAAAGCAGGACCACAAAAGCGAGACAACGCTCGTTTTAGCACTACGGCCACTCAACAGCAACATGTTAGTTCACAAATATTAAATAAATAACAATACAAAAAATAAAGAAATATTTTAGCCCAGAGGTGGAGTTTCCCGGCTGGGACAACGTAATCCTAATAAAGCCACTCGCTACAAAGCTGACATCAACAACAGTGCTAATAACGCATCATCATCCAGTCGACAACCGAGTGATAGAGCTGGCCAGCTCAAGAGTCCAGTCATTTCTGATGGTGGAGGTGCAGAGGAGTGGGAAACTGCTTCTGAAAGCAGTGATTTTGCTGAGCGGATAGGTCGAGTTGAGGAGGAACCTGAAAGACCTAACCAGTCGACAAAGCCTCCCACTCGTTCGGATTTGACCGAAAAGAGTGAGTGAATTTCTGTTTTTGTACCTTTGCATCACAATTCATAATTCATTACATTTCAAGAAACACCAAAAAGCCGATGGGAAATGCTAGTAGAAACACCAACACTGGACGTAGAGCTCAGCCGAAACTGGGCAACGGAGACAGCAACACAGCTATTGCTGACCAACAAAACTTTTCTTCAACCACTAATACGGCCAAAGCTCAGCAAATTAGAAGCGCAGGTCAAAAAAACGTGAAACCCGCCAGCCATACGTAAGCTCACTTACAGCTTATTGCTCGACAACCATAGAACCTATTTTAAGACTCATGGTCCTGATTGGGTCCTATCCGACTTTAATCCTAAAATAGGGCTAAAAACATAAGTTCTTAATCCTAATTTTGGACCAAGTCCTAGGACCAAGTTTGGACCAAGACCAATGACTAAAGTACTAAAAATTTTGGTCTTAATTTCCTAATTGCCGATTTTGAATATTTTAAATCTTGACTCTTACCATGTATTCGGGAATTCGCAACTAGCGAAGAAATTTAAATTTTTTAACTCACTTTACAAATCAACCTTGTCTATTAATGAATGGCTGTTTGCAGGTACCAAGGCAGCTCCGCGAAAAGCAACAACAACAATAGAGCTCGCTCTGCCGTGTACACTCATGAACAACACCAATCTAATAACACCAAAAACGCCCGTGAAGACCGAAAAGGTAAATTGATCTATAAATTACTATCCAAACACTTTGTTGAAATGGAATTTAAATGGCTAAATTTTTAGGTTCAGATGTTCCCAAGAATGGTGCATCTAACCATTATTCGGCAAGAGATGGGCTGGCGGGTGTGGATATCAACAATGCGAGCGTAATTATTATAGACAACCATCCTGATCGCTTTCTCAACAACTCTGTGGGAGGATCACGGGATGAGTTAGAAGTTGACGACTTTGAGGAGGTTCTTTCCAAGAAATCAAAGCGACAGCGTTTATTGCAGCTGGAAGAAGAACGAAAAAAGGAGCAACGGGAGAAAGAGAAACAGGAAAAGATTCAGGAGAAAATTCTTGCCAAACGAGCCAAGCAACAACAGCAACATCGCCGTAAAACAGAGAAAGGAACTAGTGTACTCCAACCTGAAGGTCAGTTCTGTCTTTTTTTCAAAAACAAAAATTTATGGTATTTTTTGTCGGTGAAAGCGAAAACAAGTTAACAGTATAAAGCTTGGAGCCTGTATGCAATAAAGCTAGTATACTGACGATTCGACACGAATACTGATCTTATATGCAACGAAGCCTAGGCCAGCGCACATTAAGACAGCTTAGGACAAACTGAGTACCAAAAGACACGAATTTTAAAAGTGTACCAAATCAGTTCTTGTGTTAAATCGTCTAGCAGTCTCCCCAAAAGTTCTAGGAAAGGTGTTAATTATAAAATTAGAGGTTTTGGTTGAGTTTAACACGGGAAGTCCTGCCGGTGAGAC
Source organism: Ditylenchus dipsaci (assembly GCA_004194705.1). Lineage (NCBI taxonomy): Eukaryota > Metazoa > Nematoda > Chromadorea > Rhabditida > Anguinidae > Ditylenchus > Ditylenchus dipsaci. The sequence continues at coordinate 340,246 of SADC01001153.1, read as the reverse complement.
CAGCAGTTTCTGGTGCAGAATTTCATGAGGAATCCGAATCTGCAAACCAATTTTCAAAAAAGCCGGTTTGGCACAAGATTTAAACCAATTTCTGAATGGTGTCAAATGTGACTTGGGTATGTTCAGAAAATCAGGTAGTACTCAAACATTTCATATACACATGCAGAACTTTCATGGCTCGTTAGGAAGGGCAGAGAACAAGCTTCACAATGACATATCGTTCAGTTGTTTATGATAACTAAATGTGGAATTTTTTGCCTAAAGAAAAAAATTGTGTTATTTTTTCAAAAAGTTTTTTTTATTTAAATGTGCAAAATTAGATGTGATAGAGCCGTTTGTGCAGCAAAACCCACATATCATTTGGAAGAGAAATTTAAACTGCAGCAAAAAATGCTTTGAAGTTAAACAAAATAAAGTCTTTAGAGTGTTATGCGACAGTTTAAAAAAACTAATAATTATTCAAAAACGTGAAACTTGTTCGTCACTAGACCAACACGCAATTTGGACGCCGGATTCGTGTTCAGCATGGTCGATTCGCTTATAAAACTGCTCTTAAAATTTGAAATTCATCGTGAAAATTCAAATTCCTCTCAATACAATAATTATTCAAACGTGCGAGAAATTTAAATATTTGAATAATTATTGTCTTGAGGGGAATTTAAATTGGCATAAACTGATTTGGTTTGCGAAAAGGCTGAAATATGCCACGAAAAAGATTATTTCTGCCACGAAAAACGACATGCCACGAAAAAGCGGAAATGTGCCACGAAAAAGCTGAAATGTGCCACGAAAAAGCTGAAATGTGCCACGAAAAAGCTGAAATGTGCCACGAAAGGCTGATAAGTTCCACATAACGGGTGAATTGCAGTGGTTATTCAAGCTTTTTTGTTATTTAGATCAAACTATGCCTAAAACGCGTGACTGGAAAACTCAAGCGACGTGCACAACGAATGAGCAACTAGATGGGTGGAAGGAGGAGAATATTCACCTATATGTGCAGTAAGTTTTTTTTACCAACTTGAATAGGAGATATTCTGGTTTTACAGTCTGAAAACAGAGCCGGGTAGCAAGTGGGTAAATGATATCTACAGCTGCAAGCATTCTTCCCTCAATCGAAAAAACTACAACTGTCCAGCGGTGATGCGTATTCGTAAAAAGAGCGACGAGAGAAAATGTATGAAGAACACAAGGACATTCCGCAAAATGAGGATGAGCCATACTGCAGTGGATTTGGCAAGCAAGAAGTTCCTGTAAAAGATGGTGATAAAGAATGGCAATTTTACTTGATCTACACGACAAAACGCCTTATGAAGCTGCAGCACCTCTCATTCATCCTTCAAGTAGATGCTACCTACAAGTTAAACCTTGTTGGATACCCAGTTTTGGTAAGTGCATCATTCTCTTAGAGCATCTAGTGTAAGTCCTTCTAGGTTTCTGGCTTCTCAGATCCGAACAAGCACTTTTTTCCAACAACTATTGGACTGTGTACTTCCGAAAGCATGTTTGCCTACAAGGGCCTTCTCCAATCAATCAAGAATGTTGACTGTTTGCACTTCTATGCGCCAAAGATTATCGTCCGTGATGCAGATTCGAAGATAACTGCAGGTATTACTGGCTTAGTCAATTCATACATATGACTCATTTTTAGCCGCCCGTGAAGTCTTCGCTCATGCAGAAAGTGGGCTATGTTTTTTCCACGTTATGCAAAAACTTATAAAGGAACTACCAAAAAGCTCTACATATAAGAATATAGTCAAGGAGATCCAAGAAGACGTCCGGCTACTAGCACGTGCTCGCTCGGGGTGGAATTTGCGATCGGTATGCTTTGTATGTTAATCACCATGCGTACTCATGTGTGTAGGATATCGCACGATGATCAAGCATTGGGAAAGTGAATACATGCAGGATGGGATCCTTATGCAGAAGCTGGCAAACTTTGTTCGTTCTTGTTTCACCCGCGGCGATGTCTACCATCAGTGGTAAAAACGTTCTTCCTAACTCTCAGTCGAAATTTGGACACAAGACTTTAAGGTATTACCGAAATGGACCTGAGAGTGGCACAATGAGCTTGGCAACAAACTGTGGATTAGAAGGCACGAACTCAGTGCTAAAAGCAGTCTATACGCAGCGTGCTCTCCAAGGCTTCTCAAGACATACTACAGGTTCCAAGAAAAAGAGGCCGACCGGGACAAGTAGGACATGCGCTTGCGCCAAGTTAATCTTGATTTGACGATGTTATAGCTAGAATGTTAATTTTTTGTGGTGCTATAGTTACAATGTTATACAAGGAGATGAGATAAATAAAAAATTGTTCACGATAGTTGTTTATTGTAGGATATATTCGAGTCTCAATAAGCCTAAGCTTACAGGTCATTGTGACTTGAACAAAGCTGCAAAATTTTAGATATCAGTCATGGACTGATTCTATTCAGTTTTTTATGGTCACCATAATATTAGTCTGAAGTCGCGTATCGAGGTCCTTGAGGTTCCGTTATGTATAAAATTCTACGTATTTTCGGGGTGTCTCTACGAAAACTTTCTAATAGTTGAACAGGAAAATAAAAGTTTGGACAAAGTTACACCATCCTTCTACTTCCGACTTTGACATCTGAATGAATACCTCAATTGTAACCAAGGCCTCAGTGGCCAATTTCAGTTTTCCGTAGCAAAAATAAACTTATTCTTGACCAAAATTACCTTTCTCTGGCATATTTTATTTTCTCGTGGCACATTTCAACTTTTTCGTGGCACATTTCAGCTTTTTCGTGGCACATTTCAGCTTTTTCGTGGCACATTTCCGCTTTTTCGTGGCATGTCGTTTTTCGTGGCAGAAATAATCTTTTTCGTGGCATATTTCAGCCTTTTCGCAAACCAAATCAGTATGAGCCATTTAAATTTTGACGATGACTTTTGAACTTTAAGAGCAGTTTTATAAGCGAATCGACCATGCTGAACACGAATCCGGCGTCCAAATTGCGTGTTGGTCTAGTGACGAACAAGTTTCACGTTTTTGAATAATCATTAGTTTTTTTAAACTGTCGCATAACACTCTAAAGACTTTATTTTGTTTAACTTCAAAGCATTTTTTGCTGCAGTTTAAATTTCTCTTCCAAATGATATGTGGGTTTTGCTGAACAAACGGCTCTATCACATCTAATTTTGAAATCTATCTAAAAAACTTTTTGAAAAAATAACACAATTTTTCTTTAGGCAAAAAATTCCACATTTAGTTATCATAAACAACTGAACGATATGTCATTGGAAAGCTTGTTTTCTGCCCTTTCTAACGTGCCATAAACATTTTGCATATGTATAGGAATGTTTGAGTACCACCTGATTTTCTGAGCATACTTAAGTCACATTTGACAACATTAAGAAATTGGTTTAAATCTTGTGCCAAACCGGCTTTTTGAAAAACAGTTTGCAGATTCGAATTCCTCATGAAATTCTGCACCAGAAACTGCTGGTCTCACCGGCAGGACTTCCCGTGTTAAATTTTGGCGCCAGTTGGCGCCGTTCTTAAAAAAAGCAAAATGAATACTTCTTTACACTTTTAATTGTAAATAATATATATTTCCCACTTGTAGTGAAATGCTCAGATGTGCTTTCTGACGCCAAAATTTTTTAAATTTTTTTCAAATTCACATGAGGTTTATTTTTCAAGGATTTTGATTTTTTAGAACATTTTTTAAAATTAAAACATTTACACTAACGAAAATCAGTAAAACATGACACAAATAGAGTGTGACCAATTTTATCTCGAATATCTGTATTTTAAATATAAATCTGTAAATTTTAGTATCTCCAAATGTACTGATAAACACTGAGAATAAGAAAGACTGCACGAGTGGCAAAAATGAAGGCGAAACAGTGAGTGAATTGGGGTCTTCAGCTCTGATGCTTTCCACTGCTCTTTTCAACACCAACTCTTCTTGCACTGTTTCCAAAAGCAGTAATGTGTCGCCAAACACTGCTAAAACAACAGGTAAACAATCCTTAAATAACAACTGGGTTAATTTAAGACGAGTTTATTCAGGAGGCCTGGTAAATGGATTGGCTGGGAGCAGTTTGCATGATGTGACCAGTGAAACTGTGTGGAATAACAGCCATACCCTCAATACTTTGGACGACTTTTCGTCTACTCCCAGCGGTCCAGTGATCCCTTCACCAATAGCCAGACCCATCCGAGTGCTAAATGACAGCATTCGAAAAAGCTCTACTTATTCCTCATCAAGAGTCTAACGGCCATTGAAAACCCGAATTGGACTTCACCAACTACGACTCACTTAAAGCATCTGGGGGAGGGGGGTCTCAGCCAACTAAAGGGGGATCTTCTTCGGACTCTAAATCTCCCATCGCATGTGGTGAAGAGGAGAGCAACACTAGCGGCAACCACCACCGCCAAAACAGCAATGATGACCATGCTCAACTGCAAAAGAAACTGGACAAGGTAAAAAACTTCTGGTCTGGCTCAATGTCTACTGATCAACCAGTCGATAGCCAACATCAGAATGGAGTGCAAAATAATTCAGCTAAAGAAGTGCAGGTTGGCACCACAGATGCCTCCACCACTATTTCCTCCACAAATTCGTCGTGCATAGCAGCTTCAAATGAAGCTCAGCGGCAACAACAAACCAGCAGCAACAACCACTCCAGTGGTGCAGGGATGTTGCCTCCGTTCAGTGGTGGACAGCGGCAGCCAGGGAGTGTAAGAGCCAAAGCTAATGCAATGGAATCCTTTCCGTCGACTACTGCAAACACTCCTCAATCGCCGATCACTTCTAACCTGTTTGGTGAGCTAATTGAAATTAGCTTTAAGGAGCTTTGAAAATTATAGATCTGATACAGCACGACCCGAAAGTGACAAAATGTACCTAATATGTATTTTTAAGGCACTTGTGCAGTTCGGGGGACCCTTTTTCATTAACTATTAACAGTTATAAAAAGTCAAATGTTGATAAAAAAATCTTTTTCGAAAACTTAACATTTTACTAAAAAGTTTTTAGTAGGTAAACGTTAGAAAACAACCATAAAAATTAATTAGGATACTAAAAACACAATTTATAGTTAATTAAAATGGCCCCTAAGTGTTTATGTCGTTTCGAATTGTGCAAAAAGGTGTCTGGGAAACATGTGTTGTAAAGCAGATAATTTAAACCCTCGTAAATCGTAACCATAGCCATTTATAGTCTCCAATCAAAAATAAACTTATAAAAATTTTTGATTTCAGGCAATGCCATTTTCACACTAGGTGGTGGCCCATCTGGTACAACCAACACCCAACTAGCAGCCTATTCGATCATGATGGGCAATAATGGGAGCAGCAGCAGTGGTTCACAGCACCACCTCCCACACACCCCACCAACACCACCACCATCCAGCTAATAGTCCTACAAACAGTCAACAAGTATTTTTTAAAATTATTAACAAACGATAATAACTATGTTTTATTTAGCAAATACTTAGCAATGCAGCCAACCAGCGCTCTTCTAGACCGACCTCTTTTGTAGAGCATGGCTTCCACACAGCAGCCACTCCTTGGTCTACCAATTCTGGGCTGGAATTCCTGCAGGGAATCAGTGCCACTCCTCCTCCAATGTCCGGTCCTACTCCTGTTCTTTTCCAACAGCAGCCGGCCAAAAACTTCAGTCAGCAACCGCCACCATCTCTAAGAATGTCATCTAGCACTCATCCTTCAGGTCTTTTGGCAGTGGGGCATCCTCCTGTAGCAGCTCTGCAACAGGTCTTCGCCCCGCCCAACAATATGATAAGGGCAACACAACTTGCTCACACTCAAATTCATCCTCCATCAAATCTCCAACAAATGGGGAGTGGCACCACTTTATGCCCCCACCTTCAGCACCACTGGATTGGAGTATGCCTCCTCCACAGTTCTTTCCACCACCAAATAGTCGTTCCCAGCATGTAAGTTGATTGGCAAAGACTTAGAGAAAACTTGTGATACAAGAATGAATATTTAGATGCCAAGTGCATACGCTGCAGTGCCTCCTCCTGCTGCACAACCAACCATAAACATGTTTTCTACCCCACCACCGCCTTTTCCTCACCAACCCGTACCAACAATGAATGGCATGGCAGCAACCAATGGAAGCGCATTTGGACGAAATTTTGTAAGACCTGCAGCAGCAACCCAACCACCACTCTACTACAGCTCTAATGGAGGTAGAATCGCTAGCAATTTTAATTTAGAATATTTTTCAAGTTTAGCAGTGGAACAGCAAAAACGCCAACCGCTTATTTTTAACAACAAATCACAGCACAACCAGCTACAATCAACTAGTCCTGAAGGCAATCAGCAGCGGAACAATTCCCAGGATGGCTCCAAAAAGTCACCAAACAGTGCTAACTGTGGGGCTGAGATCGTAAACGCTTCTTCAACTGCAAATCCCAATTCTGGCTATGGATTGTTCAAATAGGGTAATTGAGAATGGATCAAATTGAAATGTTCTGGTTAATGTCTAAAATTCCCTGGATTTTATTTATTTTTCCCGTCCTTTTCAAATTTGCCCTTGAAGGTGCATACCAGCGCGTTACACTGCAATTAAGGCGGGGGCCAGCAATTTATTTCTCTCTTGACTATTTTCTACAAGCGTTCTACCTGATCCGACTAAAGTTTTCTGCCTACTAAGTAGGATAAGGTCATAAATAAGGTCATAGATTCCAGTTGAAACGAGTAAAAATAAGAACGATTTTCAAAAAATTGGTGGTCACCGTCTTAATTTGCAATGTAACACGCTGGTATGCCATTTCCCAGTTTTTTTTTAATTTTTCTGGCTTTAGAGCATTTGAATTTTTAAAGTATTTGAATTTTACAGCATTGATTTTGCTATCTTAATTCTGTCTTAATTTCGCAGCAAACTTTAGTTTTGACCTCTTCTTTTTTCCAGAACTTTCAAATAGGGAGGTATAAAAACAGGGCGAAACTGAAGTTGGTTGCAAAATTAATATTTTTTGCCGTGAAACTCATATACTCTCTAGTTTTTAAGGGCAAATTTGAAAAAGCCGGGATACTTGAGAAATTATCCGGGACATTCCAGTTACATCCATTGAGAATTAACGAAATATATGCTCTAAATCGACATTTTAGAGAGTGGCTAGCAGATTAATAAAGAGCAAGATTGTCCTTCTCTCAGCACCTGAGCACCTATTCATTAGGATTGGAAAAAGAACTGTGCAGACACATATTTTCATTTTTCCTATTTACTTCTCTCGGTATTTTTGTATTATTTGTTTCATGACTTTATTTTTGTCTCTGGTTGGTTGTAGCTAGAAAATCGATTTTCGATGAAAAAAATCGACCAGCCAAACCAATTTTTTAATTGTAATCATTGTCCAATATTTTTTGTGCTACACTAGAACGTAATGGACTTCCCAGTTTTCTGAATGTATTTATTGTGACAGACAAATTACACGCGCTCTTGCTTTTTACATGATCAAATAAAATGTTGTAATTTAAAAACACTGCTAACAAATGAAGCACAATACTTGATTTATCGAAAATCGACAACTGGAAGAGAATAATGATAGCTTGAGATAGTGTCAGTTCTAGATGCCTTTTCAATGTTTTTTTACAACTAGTGTTTTTCTTACAAGGAACTATGATAATTCTGAACGTTTTTGCTTGGACGAACCCGAGAGACCAGGTGGTTAATTTTTTATAGTTTTGTTGAGGCTGCAGTCTGTTCGCAAGTTTTTTCGCGGAGTGAAAAATCTGATGGAAATTTTTTTTGCAAAATAATGTAAATTTTTTGAAACGGTTTTTGGCACTGACACACCAACAAGTTGAAACAGAAAGAAACAATAGTAGTATATGAAAGGGGGATTCTAGCGCAGTCATTCACAGATTTTTTTGGTCAATAAAAACAGATGATTCACGCATAAAACACAAAATATTCAGCATATATGTGATCAATTTCAACGTAAAAAAAGCTATAGTTTTATAAACTCTTGTGAATGAAATTTTTCTAAAACACTATAATTTGTATAAAAAGATCTATTAAATCACATATGTGTTTTTATTAATAATAATGTGTTTTTATGAGAAAGTGTGAAAATGTTTTTACATTTCAAGTTTAGTTGTGTTATGTTTAATGTTGAATGAATATGTTTTTTGTATGAATTATTCCATGAATGAATAATTGTGTCTATCACATATGTGATTTAATAGATCTTTTTATACAAATTATAGTGTTTTAGAAAATTTCATTCACAAGAGTTTATAAAACTATAGCTTTTTTTACGTTGAAATTGATCACATATATGCTGAATATTTTGTGTTTTATGCGTGAATCATCTGTTTTTATTGACCAAAAAAATCTGTGAATGACTGCGCTAGAATCCCCCTTTCATATACTACTACAATAGAGAACAGTCTTGTATTAAGTATATTTTTTCATATTTTGCTTGACACTTGGTATTCTTTAACAAAGCAAGACCACCTACAATCTGATTTCACCTTCTTGTTCTTTGAGCAAAGTTGTGTAAATTTATAGCAACTGAAAAACAGACTAAAATACTAGAATAACGGGATTATCGTATTTACTGTATTAATTTCCCACAAGGAGTTATTTTTCAACTCTTCAAAATTCGGAAAAATTTGAGGTCGATTTTGAGATTTTCGAGAGCTCAGCGAAATCTAAAAAGTGGAATCAGGTAAACTCATTGTAACTGAGAAAATGCAAAAAACAGAATGGTGAAATGTTTGCTCTAGGCTGAGATATGGGGTCCCTAGGTTGGAGACTTATTAGAGGGTGGCGAGTTAATAGAGTGAACACGGTAATTGCGATTTTTCGCTTTTAATTTGTTTGTTTTCGAAAATTAAAATCTTTTTTTTTAATATTAATAAGCTGAGACATATTCGAAAAAATCTGAAACCACATCGTATTGCGGCGCTGAGTTCAACCTTAATGTCATTGAATGGTTAAGTCGTCAGCTTTTTTTTGTTTGGGGTAAGTTTTGAAGATGTCTTCATCCCGCTTAAGTGGGTCATAACCCTTGTTCAAATTATTGGCATTTGTAAATTTGATAGAGTGGAGTATGGTATACTCACTCGTAATGCAGTGCTTGGTCTCGCATTCCACACCTTCCGCAAGTTTGAGCGCACATATCAGTGGTCAACTGACGATAATCCTGCAATAAAAATGTTTAACTCTGAGCCAAATTAAGATTAAAAAACCATATTGTTAGTGCAGAGATGCAGCTTGTTTCTGCAATCAAAAGGGGTGGAACCCACTGTCACATAGTCACGGCAGCTTAAGTCATCACACACATCTCCTTTATTTAATAAGAATATAATTTTGGTTGTAGTGACAAATCCACCTCCCCCCACGGGGAGTGCTCGGATAAAAAAGATAATCTCATCTTCATGTTTCTCGACCCCGATTCCATGAGAAATTTGATTCTTTTTTGACTCTGAGAAAAAAAATTTCGAACCACGGGGGGGGGCTTTGGGATATCATATTTTTTTAGTCAAAATTTCAAAAATTTAAATTGGCGCCTTCTGAATTTTAAGGAAATAAGGACTTTATAGGGAGGGAAAGGGGATAAAAAGGCCACTTTGATGGCAGGACGTTAGAAAAGTAAATTTTTGTATTTTTCGACTGTTTTACCATGTTCTTCAACTGGCCGTGACAGAAACAGACTCTATATGCATTTTTGATCAAGAGTACTTCTCGGAATCATGTCTAAGCTAAGTGAGTGCGCGGATCTCTAACTCTCAAGCCCAAATACAGCAAAAAAAAAATTTACCTGGCTTAAGCGAAGAAAAACACATATTTTTAGAATATTTTGTGTCTTCGAAGTCACATTTGGAATTTTTATTATTTGTGAGCATTTGGCGTGACTTTGGCAACCACCTCTTTGTCGAAAAAGCAGTCCACCGCTACTGTCCTTGCCGTAATCACTGCATTGAAAGCATAATATAAATACATATTTTCTGAAATTAACCTCAAACAATGGAATGTTACTGTCTTTCTTCTACCACTGCCGCAGTACGCTCCTGCACATCCCAATCTTGTGGTTCGGTAGTGAAGCAACTTAACCAAACTCACTCAAAGCTTTTGATGAAAATGTATAATCTACCCAAGGCAAATATTGTTGGCTTCTGCCTAAAATATTTGAGCTCTTTAATAGTCTTGACAATGGCTCACGATTTGCATGAGAAAATCGCAAACTTGTTTTTTGATCGGTAAACAGAGCTAGCGAGCTTACTACTTTGAATTAAATAAAAGTTTTTTCATAATCATTGCACTACAAATAAAAAAAAATTAGCTAACATTTCGGCGTTTTACATGTTCAAATATGTAACATATTTGGTTATTTCTTAATTTTTTCATTATCACTCGGGGTCGAAGCAACCACTTTTACACTTAACCATAAAGTCTATTGTTCTTTTCAAAAAGATTTGGGAAGGAGTAGATTGCGCCATTTCGATTTGCGCCCATTCAATTTGCGCCAATTCAATTTGCGCCAATTCAATTTGCGCCACTTCAATTTGCGCCCTTTTCGATTTGCGCCCCTTCAATTTGCGCCCTTTTCGATTTGCGCCCCTTCAATTTGCGCCCATTTCAAATTGCGCCCATTTAGATTGCGCCCTTTATTCCAATAGGTTCTCATGTCAATATGTGTTTTTGTTCTGCCATCAATTGCTGTACTTCATACCGTTTAAATCCATTTTTCAATTTGCAATTTTGACGCTTTTTTAGATATTGCTATGGAAGATACAAGCTATACGAACAGAGGAAACGTGCTCGGCATCTCTGTAATCTCTTTTAGTGTCTTTTTTGAGCGTGTTTCTGTATTGATGATTATTCCATGTTGTTTGTAAATATAAGGAATAAGTAATAGAAAATCCTCTTTTACTTTGTTTATTATCTAAAGGGTCGAAAGACCGACTATGATGCATTAGTCCATTACTTATCAAGCGTAGAAATTGATTATTTCAACGTGAAAACGAAACACATGTTGGACGTATCGGTTGACATGAGAACCTATTGGAATAACAGGCGCAATCTGAATGGGCGCAATTTGAAATAGGCGCAATCTAAATGGGCGCAATTTGAAATGGGCGCAATCTAAATGGGCGCAATTTGAAAATCTTTTATCCTTTTTTGTCCTTTTTCAAAATAAAAAATAAATAAAAAAATTGACTGCAAAATTGACATCTCGATTGACAATTGTAAAAACAAATACATTTGTTGATAGTGTTGAAGGCTAGAACAATGTAGAACTATGTAGTTAGATCTCCGATCGATTGAAAAAAAAATATTTCGACATTGAGACTCTGACTGAAATAACTGGGGAATAACTGATCACCTTTGAGACGACAGGCTCCTCTGCTGCACCTCATAGCACTTCTTAAATGGCTAATGGATTTACGGAACAACTTTTTTAATTCTTCCTCTGGACTTTCATCTAGCATATTGTTTTTAGTATTTTTTTATTTCTTAGCAAAACTCACTTGACTTAGAATCGCGAAATAAACGGCACTGTTTGGATTGCTTAGCCAATACGGTGTATGCCTGATTTTCCATTTTCAAATCCCAAAACTATAGTTGCCTTTGTAAAAATCACTGTTTAATTGAAGAGGGATACCAACTTTTTACGCTTTCAAAATCCAAGTAAAAAAACCATGTATGTTCCTAGTCATCGTGATTTCCTTTTGTGCGAGATTCGGCATGAAAACCTGGCTGCCGTTGAGATCCCCTTTTAAAGTTAATAACTTACGACAGCAAACATTAGAGCCTTCTTGCTTATGATCATCCGCTGTCGCATAGAATTGACCAAATCCATAATTCGCTGTCTTTCATCAGCGTGAATTGCAGACCTGCATTTAGGATTCTTTGTCTCAAATATGCATATGGATGATATTTGCAGTAGGAGCACGAAAATGATGCATTTAAAGAAAGCCAAGTAATTAGAAAATTAATTTTGAAGTTATTAATGTGGAGTTCCATTCAACTGATTTTAAAGGTGCTCCCACCTTCGCGGGGGTAGAAAAGAGTGGTGCCCATGGCGCCGTGCCTAAGCGTTTTCGTTTTTTGGCCCAAAATAGTGTTGCCGGTTTGTTCCCACGTGGTGGCATGCTATCTATTTTGGCTTCTTCGACCATTTTTAGAGGTAATTATACTTTTTTGACGCCAGATGCGGAATCAGTGACCCAAATTATTTCTATAACTGGCCAAACAAGCCAAAAAGCCACCACGTGGGTTTGAACCTGCACACCATTTTGGGCCAAAAACACAAAGGCCTACTCACTGCGCCACTGAGGCCACTTTTTTCTACTCCTGCGAAGGTGGGAGCCCGTTTAAGAACTTACAGATTTACTCAAGATTAGACCAAAATTGGTTCTTAAGCTTTATTTTCGCATGTTTTTTTACACCATTGACTATTTTTGGTCATTCTGGCGCAGGATGACAGTTATCTCATGGGTCTCAATCTGAGTTAGAATGAGTAGGTGATCATTCTGAGTCAGAATGACCAAAATAGCCAACGGGACAAAAACGTGTATACCCCTTCTCCCTAAAATTCAGGAAATTTTTTGAAATTGAGGCTTGTTATATTTTATCTCGTTACCTGAGACTCTTAGCTACACTCTATTACATAAATTTGTTAAAAAGAATGAGCGAAATCTAGGAAAAACAATTTGGAAAGATGTTAGTCTTATTTTGAATAGCTCTGAATAGTTTTTGTACAATGAAAACTACAACAAAAGCCGAAACAATTTAACAATTAAGCTTGTTTTACTTAAAAATGATGATCAGCTCGAGAAAATTCTAATCCATCCTTTTTCAAAAAAATGCATGAAGAAAGAGCTTACTTTAGGTATGCATTGCAAATTATTGATTTAGCTAAAAGCACGTGAACTAGTCAGAGTGGATGAAAAGAAATTTACAGACTCCAAGTCAAAAATTACATTTTTTACTTAAAAGATGGGTACATTTTACATTGCTAATTCATCAAACTGACGATCAATTCGATTTTGAAGTCGCAAATCGATTTTGCATTGAAACTCAAATTTTTAATTGTGTTTACTTCTTGTTCTCATTCGATTTTATGTCAAAATAAAACAATGGCTGAATTATAGTAAGTAGCTGTGGAGAAAGATCTGCCAACATTTGTAATAGGGCTGTACGAAGTTTCGTAACAGGACAATTTCGTAACAGCGAATTTTCGTAACAGCGAACTTTCGTAACAAATTTTTTTCGTAACAAACATTTTCATAACAAACGTTTTCGTAACATCGCATTTTCGTAACGGCGATTTTCGTAACAAACTTTTTCGTAACAGCAATTTTTCGTAAGAAACTTCTCGTATACTTTTTCAGTTTTCAAATTTTCACTAACTATGCGGTCTCTTCTTTCTCTGGTTCATTTTTGTAATCCATCCTCAATCTTCCCTATATGTTCTTAGTGGTTTATTTACCCTTAATGGTCTTTAATGGTCACGATCCGCCCTGAATAGTCCTGATCATCACTCAACAGTCTTGATCCATAATCAACGGTCCTAATCAACCCTCTATGGCCCTGATCCACGCTTAATAATTCTGATCTCGCCTTCAATGTCTAAAATCTTTCAAATATTGTCTTCGCTTAAGTGGGTGTCCAGTACGTAAAAATTTCTCCTGCTCTCAAAGCTATCTGAATCTTGGATATGTTAAATAACTATATGAATGACGGCAAAATCGACATCCTTGCGATGTTGCGACCAGACTGTCAAAACAGAATTTAAAAAAAGCTTCGAAAATCGAGCTAAAAGAAGTGTCGGACCCAGCTGGGGAACGAACTTTTGGGGGTGTCTTTAAATCGAGAGTCCACTGTATTGCCAAAACTTCAGGGGTCCTGGCAATTGTGGAGGCATAACAACGTGAAATATAAGTGAAAACTGAAAAAAAAGATCTTTCAGGTCAAGAAATGCCTGAGACCCTTAGGGTTCTGGACTGCAAAACTTCAGAGTATCCTAGTTGCATTCGAAAGAGGTTATTAAATAAGGCAAATAAACATACTGTCTTGCGCTTGGTGCGCTGCGAGTTTCTTCGTAGATGAGGCCAGAGATGCGCTTGACTCCAGCTCGACCGGCAAGACGACGGATAGCAGGCTTCTTGACCCCCGGAATGTTGTCGCGCAGAATCTAGAAGACAAACATCAGGATCAGTGGTGAAGAAAAATGATAAGTCAATTACCTTGCGATGACGCTTGGATCGACCTTGCCGAGTCCTTTTCCACCGTTGCCACTTCCTGGAATAAGCTGTTACGGAAAATTTTGTTACGTAAATTCGCTGTTACGAAAATGTTTGTTACGAAATTTCGCTGTTACGAAAATGTTTGTTACGAAAATGTTTGTTACGAAATTTCGCTGTTACGAAAATGTTTGTTACGAAAATGTTTGTTACGAAATTTCGCTGTTACGAAAATGTTTGTTACGAAAATGTTTGTTACGAAATTTCGCTGTTACGAAAATGTTTGTTACGAAAATGTTTGTTACGAAAATGTTTGTTACGAAATTTCGCTGTTACGAAAATGTTCGTTACGAAAATGTTTGTTACGAAAATGCTTGTTACGAAAATTCGCTGTTACGAAATTGTCATGTTACGAAACTTCGTACAGCCTGTAATAGTAGAATGCTGTTTTTTATACAAGTAGTGGTTTTAAGAAGGTGACCAAAATGACCGTTCGAACCTAGCAATCATGTTGGTAAAAAGTCATAAAATATGAGAATTACAGCCAATCTAAAAATAATTTAGGAAAAGCAAGTCACGTAAAAGAGGGTCGAGTCGTATAACATACAGTTACGTGACTTGCTTTTGCTCATTTCAGTCTCAACCCCCCCCCCCCCACGTAGAGTGCTTGGATAAAAAAGATAACCTTATATTCGTCTTTCTCGACCCCGATTTCATGAGAAAACCGGCTGGTTTTTTTGTTCTAAGAAAAAAAATCGAGCCACAGGCGGTATCATGGTTTTTTAGTCGAAATTTGAAAAATTTAAATTGGCACTTTTTGAATTTTAAAAGAAATAAGGGCTGTATAGGGAGGGGAAGGGAATAAAAAGGGCCACTAATCACACAGGGCCCAATAACAAGAAGATGTTGAACATAGTTTTGAACATAGTCTCATGAAATCGGGGCCAAGAAACACGAATATGAAGTTATATCCTCCATCCGAGGACTCTGCGGGGGGGGGGGGGGGGGGCGTGGGCGGTGTATTCTGAACTGCAACCAGAATATTATGTCGCTGTTATTTTTTGTATAACACCTAAAATATATTGACTTATATATTTACTTAAAATTTCTTCTCAATCATCACAGACAACACCCTCGACTAAGATTGTTCTTTCCATCCTTTTTCCTATGTTTCTCTTTTTGCATTCTCAGTGGTTTTTAGTGATTTTTTTAAAATGCAATGATGGGAATGGTGCTCTCTGCAGAATTAATTTTTTTGGTTTGATGAATCATGTTGTGTTGAGTTTAACAGCGTTTACGGCCTTATCATATTTTGTTACTGAAGGAAGACGGAGTGTGTTGATACATTGTAAGCAATCGATATATGGACCAGCTCCATTTGTATTATATCTGCACTCTTATTCTTAGTCATTTTCTCTCTTTTGTCTACTGACTGTTCTTTTGCCGGTCGTTGATCTTATTTACGCTTGTTGGGCAATAAGCACTGGCAGCAATTGTTGTGGGAAATTAACAGTCAAGTTATATGTGAAGAGATTAGATAGGTACGCATAACTTTTTTATGCATGCATTTGACGTCTCGTTATCCTTGTGATTTACCATCTACCGTAAATGTTCTAATAGAGCCCTGGGGATCTATTTTTTCTATTTCTTTATTTTTCTTTCCAAAAATCGGGTAAATTTGGTCGATCTTGAGATTACTGGGTGAAAATCCAAAAAACTAAATCGGTATAGTTTTCAAGAGTTAAGAAATGTAATAAACAGCTTTCGGTACTTATGCTGTTTGGGCCCGACCGTCATTTTTTTGACTTTTTCAATTCGATGATCCTGATATTTTTTTTATTTGTGGTCGCAAATTGTGACGTTGTATGAGAGTGAATCTTAAACTGTGTAATAAAAATTATTTATAATATCTCTAGTCTCAAAATAAAAGAAAAATGTCAAAAAAATGACGGTCGGGCCCAAACAGCATGAGTACCCAGATTTCGAAATATATTCTGTACCCCCAGATACAGACCCTCAAAGTCGAGGGGGCTCTAGTAGAACATTCAAGGTAACTTTGAGTTATTAGATGTTTGAAAAAGTTGGCTCAATATTTAAATAATGCTTTTAAATTTTTTAAAGACCTTTTTGTAATTTTTTTCTCAAAAGAGGTAACCCCGGTGTTACACGAGTAAAAGTTGAAGAAAAGTGTTAATGGAGTGGGAATCGAACCAATCTTTTCACACACGCAGGGAACAGGATATGAGTTTACGGTTTATACAGTCAAGCGTTTCTTGTTAAAACATTCGAAAACAGAAAGTTTTTGGATCTATCTTAAAATATGTGGGTGCTGAACCAAAATCCAAAAAGTGGAATCGTTAGAGCTCAAATAAGAAAAGGCAAAATACAGAAGTGCAAAATATTGATGGACTAAAATATTGGTCTTCTAGTAGGCCGTTTATCGAAGGTGGGCCGACTGTTACAAGGGGGCAGGTTAATCGAGGATAGGAGTTCGCGGGTCTCTTCAGAAAATTATTTAGCATTTGAAATTATAAGCGAAATCGGGCAAACCTTTTTTGTCGCAAGAAATTTTAATTTTGAAATTTTAAAAAACTTTATTTGCCGCTAAAATACTTTTTTCGCTAATACTCCGCCTATTTTCTTTGGCCGTAAAGCAAGAAAATTATTGCGGAAAAAAAGTATTTTTAAGGTCAGAAAAGCTTTGCCCGGCAAAATCGGAATCTATGCTATTTTTCGCACCAGATTGCAAATATTTGCAAAAATAAAAATTGAGCTAGATCCCTCGATTCACACTACGCATGCAATTTTTATAAAAATTATAAGCACTCTTTTAGAGTCCGTAACTTTTGTTGCCTCTGTTTATTTCAATTTTTCCATGTTTAAACGAAAGAGAGTTCTATGCCCTGGTATTTTTTCACAAAAATTAAAGCTCATTACACTTTTTCTGGGCGGTTTTTTGTTTTGTTTTTAGGTATATGGAGACTAAAAAGTCGGCTTATACTCAGCCACTTTTTGATCAAGAACATAGAAGAAATACATTTGTAAAACTAAAATGTGTTTTCTCCTTTTGAATTTTATAAGATCTGGTCAAAATTATTTGAAAAATTAAATTAAAAATTACGGCGTCATTACAGAATGATCGTCATTACAGAATGGGCAAAACTTTTTATTGTCGCCGAAAATCTTTTTTGTCGCCAAAAATCTTTTCCTTGGGCGATTAAGCCCATCGGACCCGAAATCTGATCCGCTCAATCGATTTTTCTGAAAAAGTTTACTCCCCCCTTTAGTAAACCCCCATAAAAGCAATAATTTTGGCCTTTTGGCCATTCCGGAGTGGGTCCTGAGCCATCTGGTCTTTCCCCACCCCTGAATTTTACATAAAAAATTCAAAAATTGCTGATTTCGTGTCGAGAACAGACAAGGCGACAAGAAAAAGATTTTCGGCGGCAATAAAAAGTCTTTCGGTGACAAGTTTTTTCGGCGACAGAAAAAAGTCATTCGGCGACAATAATAAGTTTTGCCCTTTAAAATAGGGTTATTCAAAATAAGCAGATTTTTGACTAAGTACGGCTGTATGAAGTCTTGTAAATTGTTTTTAGTTGTCGATTTAATAATTAAGGTTGCATGTTTTTTGAATCAATTTTGACGTTTGCGTTTCATGGTTTTTTGGCCAAAATTTTAAAACAGTTAGCGTGAATGAAAAAGGATAGCCAACGGGTGGAATCCAACCTGAGGACATATGAATACTCCACGCCATCAACTTACCTACTGCACCGCTGATCACAATTATAAGAAACGCCTATTTTAGATATGTGCTAAATAAACGATAGCCGTATTCTCTGCATATCCATACACCAACGTGCCGACTTAAAGGTTTCATAAAAGGTTATAATTACCACCACCTAAGTTACACTACCTTTTACTACCCAGATGGTACCTCCATCTGGGTACATCCCCCCTCCCTATGTGTCCTAATCCTTTATACCCCAGCCTGAGTAGCTCCAACTGTGTATTCCCACCTAAATACTCCTTTCTGGATACCCCTAAACTGTGTAAATTCACCTGGATAATCCCTCCTGGGTGGTGTTCCAGCATGCAAAAAGCCAAATGTCGCTAATTTAGCAAAAATAGTGCTGGCAGATAACCAAATCATTAATGATAAACTTTAAAACTGTATAGCTCACAGTCAACTGTTAGATGAAAAAATCACAGTTATTACCATACCCAAATTCAGTGTAAAAACCTGCTAATTTCAATGTGGCTATTTTATCAGTCTGATCATTTGAAAGCCGCTATTAGGAAAACCGGCTATTTTAAAATAGTTTATTTTTAAAACCATTGTTTTTTTTAAATCTCTGTGTTTTAAAAACCATCTACCATATATGTACTATTAATCCCCCCGAGGGATTATTTTTCAACCCCTGAAAAATCATTCACAAATCGATAGCTGTTAATAACTAAAAGATTTAACTATGGCCTTAGAGTCAAAAGCTTTGACATATGTCATAGTTTGATGTGTGTCAACAATGGATTATCTTATCTCTGTGATAAATATTAGGACGGCACTAATTTTGGGATATTTTCATAATTACTTTTTGTTCCGATATTTTTATTGCTTTATTTTCAAACTTGTTGAGTCTACAGTAAATGTTGAATTTTCAGATATATTAGCTTCATTCGTCTAACTGTTCAAAGAAGCCAACCATGAGTCGTGGAAATGTTCGCTTCCCATCCAACCAATCCAATAACCAGCGTTTCCAGGCGCCCACTGGACAGCGTCCAGCCAACAGCAACTACCAGTCTGGTAGCCAGCAGCAATATGGCACAAGACCAGCCACTACCACCAACAACTACCAGCAGCAGCCGAACAGAGGTCAACAGAACTTTGGGGGAACAACCAGCAGAGTGCATACAGACCATCAGCAGGAGCACCAAACAACTTTAATGGACCGAGAAACCCGCAGCAGGGCTATGCAGGCAATGGCCAGGTAGTTAATTCCTCTCACACACTTAAGTATTTTTACTAATTACGGTTTGTTAAGGTTCGCAAACCCAACCCAGAGCCCCCAACCAGTGTTCGCAAGGAGAATGGGGTATGCTCATTGTTCCTGATCAAAACCACCCCTGGCAGTAAAGCATACCGTTATGACGTGGACATCCTCAACACTCTACGTCAGAAAAGTCTCACTAAAGCATGTGATGAGTAAGTCCATACATCTTTAAAAAACTAATTTCACGGTGAATATCTCTCTTGTACGAAATCTAAGACTATAAAAGGTCACCGCACTGTTTTACCCTTGGAAAAAAATTACAAGAATTCTGATCTTACCGTTTTTTCGAAGAGGCACCTTAAAATCTAAAAATAAAGAACCAGATTTCGACATAAATAGGGCATTTATTGATCAATTATCGCTTCAGGCTATATACCACAGAGTCAAAATTGTTGCATAAATGCGGTGCTTAGTCAAAGTCAGGTTTTGTCAAAAATAGAATTGGTCAAAATTTCGTCAATTTGGTTTCAAATTGATGAAACACGTCATTTGTTAAGCAATTTCTGATGCAGCGAGCGTTTCAGTACATGTGCTTAGTTTAACTTCACGTAAGAACTATATTTACAGCGGTCAACGAGCACTGAATCGTAAGCTGTGCTACGACATCCTGGTGACTGCCCACTTCAAGACTGGAGGTTTTGGAATGGCAGAAGGTGGTGAAGTGGTCTACGACAACCGCTGCACCATTTACACCTCAACCCCTCTTAACATGTCTAAGGTAGGTGATTATATACTTATTCATAGACTCAACAAATGTTTCTGTTTAGAGTTCAGTAAATGTGGAGAATAGTGAGGTGCCAGATTTTGTGAAGCGATATTGCAAGGATGCCAGCTTTGTGGTCACTATTCTCCCGAATGCTACGAATCAGGTGTTAGACTTGAATGACTTGTCTCAATACACCACCAAGAAGTCGTTGGTTGAGGAGGACAGGTCATTGCGCACTTTCCTTGAAATGGCCACTAGTCAGCATCCAGTCAACAGGTTAGACAGTCATTTAGTTTTGAGTTTTCATATCGATAGTCACAACTATATTTGGTTACATTTGGTTTAATGCATTCAATTTTTGATCACGTCTAGATCAATTTAAGCTTTTCGTAATTCTTTAGAGAAATCGAAAGTTTGGATAAAACCGGACGATAAAATTAAGTTAGAATACCACAATTTTTTCACCTTTTTTCACACTCAGGTATGTTTTGTGTAAATATGAAACCAAAATCCTTGAATCTTGGAGTTTCTAACTTAAAACTAACCAACCAACCTAAAACTTACAAACTAGAAAAAGTTACCGAAAATGGAAAACCATCAAGTTGGTGAAGAACTTTAGTGCCCTAATCTGAGTGTTAATTTGAAACATCATTGTACTTAACATTTGTAGCAATGCTTACACTCCCCATGGTTCTGGAAAACTCTTTGAGACTAGTGCTCAGAACAATGAGCAAGTGGGCAATGGCATGGTGCTTCGCTCAGGATTGGTCAAGGGAGTCAGGGTGGTCCAGAATGGAGGTACCCCCTCCGCAGCTTTGGTCATTGATTGTAAGATATATTTTCAATAATTAGTTGCTAAGATAGTCATAATCTTTTATTGCAGCCAAAGTGTGCCCCTTCTTTGAAGTCGGGAATCTGCTGAACACAGTGACTGCTATGTGTGGCAACAGACTGCCTGGTGCCAAAGACCTGAGTGCCAGATGCCTGAAGAGTCTGCAAGGTATAAAATCCCAAACACTCCACAACTAGGTACCTATTAACTATAACCATTATAGATGTACGTGTGGAAGTGCGCTATGCTCCTCACAGATCGTTTGGAATTGGTCGCTTCTCGGACAAGCCAATGAATGAGATGCTGTAAGTGCTTTCCCCTCTTAGTTCTGCTTTAATTCCAATATTATAGGACTGTGTTCCAAGGTCAGAAGGTGGGCATGGACAAGTTTTTCGAGCTGAAGTACAAGATCAAACTGAGACATCCTGAGCTGCCTGGAGTCATTCCTAACACCCCACGTCCCAAAGACAACACTTTGGAAGTGTTTCCCATTGAAGAGCTGTTGGTGATGCCTGGTCAAGTAGTGCCTCTAGAAAAGATGAGCAAACAGTTGTCTGACAAACTGCTCAAGGTTTCTATCCAGCTAAACGCTTTATTTTACTATGGTTTCACCATATTTAGTCCAATTCCGTGTTGCCACACGATCGTCTCAACAAAATCATGAGACATGCGGAGAGCATTGCCCTGTTCGATGAAACCAATGCTGTGCTCCATGCTTTTGGCATTCAAGTGTTGCGCCAATCAAATGAGGTAGGGTTAATTAAAATTTATTGCTATTAATTGTATCTGTGTGTTCTAGGTGGTGATTGGTGTGCGTCCATGTCCCCGACTTCGGTTTGCCAACAACCGCTTGGTCAATGCTAATCCTGAGCGTGTAAGTTACTTTTATCTAATGTAAATACATTGCCCCTCCCCATCTAATTTCTATAAATTTCTAATGACAGCTCTCAATCTCCAAAGACAAATAAGACACCAAGAATAGATATAAATAAATCATGGACGTCAATAAATTTTGAAGTTTAGTCTGAGTGGGCGAGAGATGCTATGAGCCAGAGCTACATTGACGCTTCCGAAGTGCGTAATTGGATTGTGTTGTGCAGTCAAGAGCAGGAGAGGCTTGTTAAGTATGATTTTTCATTTTGTTTGCATGGCATCCATTAATATATTTTATTTTTAGAGCTTTTATTGAAAAGCTGATCAAACTGGCTCAGAGGAAGACAATGCGCTACTCCCAGCCAATTATCCGCACTTTCGAAAACAACCAATGGCAGAATGTATTCGAGAATTGTGTGAACAAGAACATCCAGTTCGTAATGCTCATTGACAGCAAAGAAATCGACTCTCACGGTAAGTTCTATATCTTTTGAAGTTTACACAAGATTAAATACATTTAATTGTAGGTGTTCTCAAGTTCCTGGAGGCCAGATACAAGGTGCTCACCCAACAAGTCACTCTAGAGAAGGTCTATGACGTCGTAAACAACAACAAAAACCAGATCCTCGAGAATATAGTCAACAAGACTAACTGTAAGAACTTTGGTCTCAACTATGTGCCTGTAATGGAACAGTGCGGGTGAGTCTTTTTATATAGTTCATAACCCATTCTTACCCTATGTTTTGTAGACAGCCATTCGACTTGGATCGTGGAGAGGTACTGGTGATTGGATATGATGTTGCTCATCCAGGGAGTGTATCTACCGCTGAACGTCGTTTGCTCAGAGCTAATGGAGTGATGGCTGACAGTTTAGATCCTTCAGTGGTTGGGGTGGGGAACATATTTATGATATTAACTATGCTTAACAACTATAATCATTTAGATCTGTGCTAACATGGCTAAACACCCTACAGTTTTGTTGGCGACTACTTTTACCAAGAGTCTCGCAAAGAGGCTGTGGACACCTGTCAACTGGCAGAAAGAACTAAATGGATTCTTGAGCAGTTGGAGAAGAACAGACCAGGCAAAGGAAAACCCAAGCAGATATTTGTGTTGCGAGACGGACTTAGTGAAGGCCAACTCAAAATGGTAAAACAACATTTTTTGAAGGAATACACTGACCCTGCTGATTTAGGCATTGCATGACGAGTTGATTGCCATCAAACAAGGCTGTCTCGACTACTCTCCCGGCTATTCTCCCCAGTTCTTGTTTGTGATTGGAACTAAGCGCCACTTCAAGGTAGTCTTTTTATAGTTTGATTTCACTCACAAATATGTTTCACAGAAGTTCTTTGCTGTGCGAAATGGAAGGGTGGAGAATCTGGCACCTGGCTCTGTGATTTCAGAGAAGATGGTCAGAGAAGACTGCCCTGAGTTCTTTATGCAGTCTCACTATCCGCTCAAGGTTAGATGGCTTTAATATTAAAAGGATTTACTAAAAATATGGTTTAGGGTGTGGGCAAGGCTGTGGAGTACAGTGTGCCAGTCAACGAGATGGACATGAGTATGGACCAACTGCAGGCATTTCTGAATGCTCTTTGTTACGACCATCAAATAGTCAACTCTGCCATTTCTTTGCCAGAGCCCATATACCAGGCAGATGAGTTGGCCAAAAGAGGACACAACAATTTCCTCGTTATGAAGTCAGTTTTATTAACAACTTATTTTCATATTAATTATTTATTGTTGCAGAAAGTCTGATCCCAGCAACATTCCTCGTTTCCCCACTCGAGTTGTCGACTTCCGTGCTCTGACCGAAATGTTGTCCTACAAGAACAGTTTGCTCAGCTCCACTCGTTTCAGCGCCTAAATACCTTGATATATTTGGTAGATATGCAGACAATGTGCAATGTGTTTATGTCTTGTTTATTTGGTTCAGAAATAATAGAAAATAAAACAAATTAGTCACCAAAATCTATTGTAGCTTAAGCTTGCTTAACATAACGAGCATTGCCTGAATCATACGTCCACATTGGTGTAAAAGATTGACGAAAGTTACATTTGACAGATGTGAGGTTCGGTAGCAGTTCAAAACATCTTTTTCGATTCAATAAAACCATTACTAAGCGAACGATCAAGCGTACTAAAAGCTTTCTTGATTCAAAAATTATATGAGGTTGTTCAAATATAAAAAAGTTTAAAAATTTAAAGAATAATTACCTATAATTTCTACAAGGTGACCTAGTGTGTAAAGAACATGGGGACTAAACATATATTTTAAAATATTGAAAACTTACATATATGTAGCCCTATGAACAGACTAAGAAGATAATGTAGAGACTGAATTAATGCCAACAAAATGTACCGGCCAACACCAATAGTTGGAAGGCTATAGATTAAAAAGCAACAAAAAAGAAAAAGTCGAATCCAATCACTCATAAATAAACGTTTGAGTAATAAAAATTGAGTTCGCTTCACCACCATTGTATCTTTTGTGAATTAGAGTCTACAAGAAGAAACTTAAGAAAAAGATGACCTATAGAGATAAATTTCTTATTTAAATGGGGAATTATTATTTTCAGCTCATAGTGATTTGGTTGAACGACCATCAACTGACAATAGATTCAACTGACAATAGTCAACTGACAATAGATTCAACTGACAATAGTCAACTGACAATAGTCAACTGACAATATATTCAATTAACAATAATCAACTGACAATAGATTTAACTGAATTACTTTAGTAAAAAGTACCCAAATTTATTTCCCAGACCCCGGAAAATGTGCGCAAACTCTTCATTAGTTACAACTTCCGTACGCTGGCCTACCCCCAAGCCTAAGGGCTAAGCCTAAACTTGTTGTTTGCAAGGGTAGTTACAGCATTTTTAAAAGGTCGGATTGTTGGGGAGGGGGGGAGTATTCGCTACTAGCGACTTTGTTTGAATTGTCACGGAAAAAATAAAGTTCACTGTGTGGTGGCTAATTATGTTAAATTAATTTTTCTATTGTCAGTCGGCAACTATTAGTTTAATCTATTGTCAGTTGACTATTGTCAGTTGAACCTATTGTCAGTTGACTATTGTCAGTTGAATCTATTGTCAGTTGATAGTTTACCATTTGGTTTACGAAAAAGCTGAATCATGCTAGAAAAACTGAAAATGCCACTAAAAAAATTTCAGCCACCGCAAGCCTAATTCTTAAAGGATCATGTTCACGCGTTCAAAATTTTTCCTACTCGTTGAACTTCTATACGGGTTTTTTGATTGGGTTTCTAACGAAAATAAACCTAAAATTAAATTCCCGGCCTTGTTTCGTTAGAAACCTAATCAAAAAGTTCGTACAGAAATGCAATGATTACGAAAACGTTTGAATCGGTGGGGGACAATTTAGAACGCGAGAACACGGTCCTTTAAATTTAATAGCTCTACCCTTGTTCTTTACCTAAAGTTATCGACCAATAAATTCTTCAACCGGTAAGTTCTTTGTCCGGGTTATTCTTTAACTGGATTGTACTCTCTATATCGACATAGGATCACATTCTTTCTGGGACTTTTAAGTACGCATAAGAATTGCAAAATTGAGTGAAAGTAAGATAAAAGATAGAGCATAGAAATTGAGGAATGGCTAGTTGAAGAACTAACTGGTTGAAAAACTTATTGGTTGAATAATTTACCCTTTGAGAAAACGCGGTTGAACAACAAAGGTTTCATGTTTTAGTAGTACCCACGTGATAGTACCTCGAGGTGCTATTCAGTCATCCTTGTTGTAGTACCCGGTACCTCGGAGCTTTCATTTAGGTGTTGGTCAAAAAGTCCAGGGTCAAACCTGCCGATCAAGAGTCAAGAGTCGGCAGGTATGCCACTTATATGAGTGGTGAATCCCGGGACATGTAAGTTGTTTTAGATTTCACCAACAAATAGTTCAGGTAATTTTACTATTCGATGATTTCACTTACCAACATATATGTATAGTCAATAAATCTATGCATAGTCAATAAAAAAATTGCACGAATGGTTCTGCTTCTTATGGTATTCGAACTCTCTGATAAATGGATGATTGGGCAAAGCCCAAATCACAGATGGGACAAAGCAAAAAGCTCCACTTGTTTCAGCGCCTAAATACCTTGATATATTTAGTAGAAAAGGTCAAAAGGCATCACACACCAAAAAATACTGTCGGCGAGAAAAATCGGCCTATTAAAACAGAATTTAGAAAAGCAGTCTAGAAAAAAAATTTGCGGCCTTTTGAAAAAGCTAAAATTTTCTTAATACACCTTGTACATAATACCGAAAATAGGGTTTGGCGCTCATCTATCAGAACTCAAATTTGGCGCTCATATGTGGGCACTTAAATGTCGTGTTGCTCAAATTTCAGATGGACAATTGATAGATGGTTAGTGTAGGCATGATATACTGCCAAGTATCTCAACTTTTTTGATGTGCCATGTATATGTCAAATGATTTTCATTAATCGTTTGTTGTATAATCGGAATGCCCTGGCCACTGATCTTATCACTTACTGCCCTTTAGCTCTTTTTCTCTGCTAATAACAAAAGGAAAAAAGCGGAGATTTGTTCCTTCTCTACTTTCCTGTCAGTAAGATGAGTCATCAAGTAGGTACTCTCCCTTCTACCGAAAATATTCTCTGTCAATAGAGATGGAAAAGGTGTAGATTGCTCTCTATTTCTTTCAATTTTCTCTCGATCACTGCAAAATTTTCTATTCCTTGTCTTTTGTCACCTTAAAAGGCACAACAAAGCGAGTGGAACAAAAACTGATGTTTTGATTAAAAAAAGAGGAAGAGACACTTGCGAAGGTGTATTGTGTGCGTGTGTGTGCAGCCTCTTCCAACTTTAATTTTGCCTTGTTGAACCACGCTCAGTGGTGTTAAAAGTAAAAACCAATGGGGAAAATATGCTGCTTCGCCCCACCTCCACTTCCATTCGTGCCAAAAATTCGATTACAGTCAACTCCCGATTTAGTGTACACCTCGGTTTAGTGTATACCTGGATTAAATCATTTTGGCCGACGGTTAATTAAAATGACTAGAATGAACCCTCGATTTAGTGTACACCTGGAGCCGGTCCCCAGGGTGTACACTAAATCGGGAGTTGACTGTACCTTGTTTTGTGTTTCTCATGTGTTTCTTATAAGGTTCATGCATACTCCACCGTAACACGTCTACCGAAACAATCAGAAATTGCTTTGGCTTAAAAATATTTTATTTATTTTTCTTAGAAGTTTTATACTCAAAATGATTGCCATGAGTTTGTGCTCATTTCGGTAATAAGGACTTTCAGGCAAAAAAGCAAAAAAATAAAAAGTTTGAAGATCAAGTCAATGAAAATTGTGTTTCGGTACGTGTCGGTTAAAATCCACCGGAACATACCGAGACACCATTTTCATTGACTTGATCTTCAAACTTTTTATTTATTTTTCCTGAAAGTTCTTATTACCGAAATGAGCACAAACTCATGGCAATAATTTTAAGTATGAAACTTTTTAGAAAAATAAATGAAATATTTCCAAGCCAAAGCAATTTGTGATTGTTTCGGTAGACCTGTTTCGGTGGAGTATGAATGAACCTATAGAAAATCTGTCAACTAAAACGAATGAATTATACACTGCTTTAATTGAAATAATTAATTCTTCGTATGATCTCGAATGGTTTAAAAGTGATTGGTTTTAGCTTGGCTTTTTTAAATACACTGTATTATTGTTTAACCAACTTCATTACTAACTAGTGTTTTCTAATTACTTAAAGGGGCATGCCCGCGCATT
Organism: Ditylenchus dipsaci; assembly: GCA_004194705.1. Lineage (NCBI taxonomy): Eukaryota > Metazoa > Nematoda > Chromadorea > Rhabditida > Anguinidae > Ditylenchus > Ditylenchus dipsaci. Next base: position 312,805 of record SADC01001153.1, on the reverse strand, counting down.
CAGAATCGGCCCCCGCCAATTCAAAAAAATTCCTAATCACTAAACTGCTGTACGGATTTTTTAACTTTGTCTTATAACAAAACTATACCTAAAATTAAATTCTAGGCCTTGTTTTGTTAGAAATCAAGTTCAAAAATCTATAATTTGAAAAAATACGTACAGAAGTTTAATGATTAGGATAAAATTTCGAATCGGTGGACACCAATTTTGAAAGCTTGCGCATTCCTCTTTAGCAGTATGTTGTAAGGTTTTTGTTGCAAATTTGATCACATTTTAGTATTAAGGCTTGAAACTTAGATTTATTCGACGAATGATTGATATCGCTTTTTACTGACCGGACAATAATCGAAATTATTATCAGTGATCTAGGTTTTAATGCTATTGTATAAATTAATTGAAAATAATTGCATATAATATACTTGCTGTCTTTTGTATACTGTTTTTTCATTATTCATTTTTTATTACAAGCATAAGCAAGATAATTGAAATTGCCATTTTTAATTGCAATTTTTGCCCCAAAGTTCTGCATGCCAAATTTTTTACACAAATAGTCAATTTGAAACTTTAAGAGTTTACCATTGTAAAGAGTTGAAATTTCAAATTGAGCAATTACAAATTAACTTTTCGATTTAAAGATTTTCAAAGTTCCTGCAATTTAAGCAACAGTTATTTATTAGTTGAATTCTGCTCAATCTATCGTAAATTTGATTAATCAAGTTTAGTTTGTAAATAAATCGTGACTTTTTAAGCAATGCCTAAAAAAGGCACCTATTCATTAGCCTCAACGGCGTCCACTTCCCAAAACTATCGCCGTCTGAAGAGGGAGTGCCAGCGAAAAAAGCAACTTTTTGTAGGTAAAGTAAAATTATATTTCTGTAATGTTTGTATAACGTGTTTGTACAGTATCACAAATGCTTCAACACTTTTTTTCATCTTCTATGGTTAGCATGGTAATTGATGGAAAATGAATTGAAAATGTACGTACTTATACCAGGGCTCCGAACGAGAATTCGGAAAAAAACAGATGTCTAAAAAAGGACATTTTGACCCTTTTTGAGTGAAAAGGGCAATTTTATTCAGTAGTTATTGCAATTCTGAAGCAAAAAAAGATTTCGACTAAAAATTTCAAAGATATAAAAGATTTGGTGTCTCAAAAAGAACAAATATTTGAAAACCGATTCGGAACCCTGAATAAGACGTATGTTGGGATTTAATTTAGATATGGCCTTTCCACCAACAAATTCTTCATTGTTTTTGGATGTCAATAGGAGCTCAGACATCGTGTGGAAAAGGCCAGGAGTGAGCAATAATTGTTCAGAATTTCTGCTATTTTCGACACAATCAATTGCAGGAATTAGTAGAAAATCCTCAACTGTTTGTAGAGGGAGCCAGTCCAAATGATGTCACCCAAGGAATACTAGGTATTTTGCAAAATGTTCGAAGTCTGCCTATAACAATAATACAATGTTAGTCTAGGCAATTGCTGGTTTGTGTCAGCCTGCAGTGCACTCACTCACAACGAGGAACTCTTGCAAAAGGTGGGACCTGAGCGACAGTGCAAATATTGGATTAGGGTCTTTGATTTTAGCATTAGAGAGAATTGTAAAGTCAATAATTATGTTTAAAATCAAAGCAGTAGATAAATGGCCTTTTTGCGAAACTTTTTTCATTTTAATATTTTGAGAACATGAGTCATGACCCCGGTTTATAGAAATAGAAAGAAAATGGAGTATGTTTAGAAACATTTTACTTTTTCTGAGTATTCGTTGGACCCTCACCATTCGTTGAGCTCTTTTCTGTAGTCTGGTGCAGGCCCTAAACAGCTGTAAACATCACCCGCCAATCAAAAAAGTTTCACATAGAGTTTTGAACTAAACTGGTAATTACCAAAAGTCGTGGTAATTGTAAAATATTCGTCAAAGTCAATACCCATCCAAATAATAGCACATTAGAAACCCTATCTAAACAACATAGTAATAGTTTTAAAAATTTCAGGTCATTCCTTGTGCGAATGCCCAGGAATGGGGTAACAACAACTCCTACTGCGGCATCTTTCAATTCCAGTTTTGGCGGTTTGGTGAATGGTTTGAAGTGATTGTGGACGACTTGTTGCCTACAAAAGATGGAAAATTGTTATTCGCTCGTTCCAAAACACCCAACGAATTCTGGAGCGCTTTGCTGGAAAAAGCATTTGCTAAGTAAGTGGTGCATTGCAAATAAGTACCAAGTGAAAAAACATTGTGCAGGTTGTACGGATGTTACGAGAACTTGGTGGGAGGTCAACTAGCAGATGCTTTACAAGATGTATCTAACTCAATAATTAAAGCAAATATTAGTTCAATAATTTAGGTTTCTGGTGGTGTGGCAGAAACAATTAATGTCCGAAAGTTTTTATCAAGTGATGGAGCTGAAGGAACTGGCCTACGGCTTTTCCAAACCCTCCGAAATGCTTTTGACCAACAAGCCTTGATTGTTGCCGCTATTGCTGTAAGTAACTTTTTTTATTCACAAACATGAATACTTTTTTGGCATATCTCTAAAGGAATAACAATAAAGCTGAAACTTTATCTTAAAAGACACCCAAATAATTTTTTTTAATTGGTCAATAACATTTGAACTTGCTGAAGATCACAACCAGGGTGGCCAGATGTCCTGCTTCAGCAGAAATTTCCTGCTTTTTGGTTTTGAAATCTGCTTTTTGACAGTGAAAAAGCAGGAATTTTCGCACATTTTCTCACATTTAGTCAACCAGTCAATGTAAATTTCTTTGTACAATTGTATTCCTTTGTATTCCAAATTAATTTTACTTTTCACTTTTCTTATTTGCATGCATTTTTCTAGCCGTTTTCTAATTATGCTTTTTCAGAATGTTCCCTATATTCAGTACGGTTAAGCGAAGTAAGAAGTTCAGTGATGAAGTTCAACGAATAAATATGTTCATTCCTGCTTTTTGCAGATTTTTTGTTTCAAAATCCTGCTTTTCGACATCAAAATCCTGCTTCGAAGATTTTGCATCTGGCCAACCTGACCAGGCCACCCACGTCTGTAAAATGGTCAGCGTTCCTGGTCAAATTTATATGAAGGGATATCCGGCGCTCGCATAGAATACCACACCTGAACCCCCCGCCTCCAAGAATATGACCTTTTCAAAATTGACTACATTTTGGAACAACAAGATTAGGCTCAAGACTTAGGCTCAGGGGTGGGCCAGCCTACGGAAGTTTTGACTAAGAAATGTCTTACACACTTTTTGGTGGCCTAGGACCAGTGTTTTAATAGTCCGAAGCAGAATGGCAAAGTCAGAGGCAGAACGACATCATTCCCAGAAGCAGAATCAGAAAACAGAATTTTTCAAAGTCAGGATCAGAATCACAATGATTCTGATTCTGACTTTGAAAAATTCTGACTCCCACTTTTGATTCTGACTTTCATTTTTGACTTTGCGTCCTTATTATTTTCCGTCATTATTCCGCGTTTTTTGCTAGCCTTTCTTTTGACTTATTAACGGTTATTGTTGTAGAGTCCACTTTCAATGAACCGGCACTGTAAAAGCCAGATTTGGAGAAGAATGATAGAAATAATTGAAAAATGATAGTCAAGGTTTTCAAAGTCAGAGTCAGAAATGATAGTCAGAATTTTTCAAAGTCAGAATCAGAAATGAGAGTCAGAAAATTTGAAAGACAGAGTCAGAAACATTCTGATTCTGACTCGGACCTCGAAAATGCTTGATTGTCTTTACTTTACTTACTTTACTTCTAATCCTGATTTAACTTTTCTGACTATCATTTCTGACTCTGACTTTGAATTCTGCCTTTTACCCTTTCTGATTCTGTCCCTGAGTATTGAAAACGCTGTCTAGGACACATCTTTGGGTACTTTGTACTTAAAGGGGGTGTATCTCTTTTCCGTGTCTGGTCTCGCATGGAAATCGTTTTAATTTAAACTAAACCACATTTATAGATTGATGGTTTGAATCTGGTTCAAAAAACTGTATATAGAATAAAATCATTCGATGTTCCCACTTATTATAAACCCTACACATAAGTTTCGTTGATACAAAACACTTTTCCCGCGTAAAATAATCATTCATCTTTATGAGCATTAGCAATAATCATTGTTTAGGCCAAGAGCAAAGAAGACATTGAAAAAAGTCTAGATTGCGGCCTGGTCAAAGGACATGCATATGCAGTGACTGCTGTTCGCTATATCGATTTGGATGCCAAAGAACGTCGCGCATCCGCTCACATTTTTCCCACTCATGAGCGACAAATGATGATACGTTTGCAGGTTATTTTTCTAAAATAATAATCTGTTTTGGCAAAAAATGCGCAGTTCAGAATATTAAATTTTGCAGAATCCATGGGGCGAAAAGGTACTTTTGATGTTGTAAAGTTGAAAATTGCGTTAAGTGAATTGTTGAAGGAATGGAATGGCCCATGGTCTGACAACTCTGCTGAATGGGAACAAGTGAGTTATTTTAAGTGTCAACCCTTTTTGTGATTTTGTCATAAAAACGGAAGACACGAATTTGGCGCAATTTACTAAAATTCTAATTTCTTCCTCTATTTACGTCATCTAAAAAGACACTCTGTCACTATAAATATAGTTTACAAGAGAACTCCCTTTTTTAAACTGCCTTGAGTAACTTTGTGCACAACCTATTGATCGGAAAACCCATTTGTTTGGCGAAGTAACATGTGAAGAGAAATAATCAGTTGTAACAAATAAATTAAAAGGAATGGCAACGCGACATTTTCGACTAAAAGTAGAAACTGCCCTTTTCACGAAAGTTTTTTTAGCTCACTTTTGACAGCGTATCAAGCTGAAATTTTCAGGATTAGTTCCTCTTGATTTCTTTATCAGTTCCTTTATAGATCAGCTTGAGGCGCTATCAAAAAGTGAGCTAACAAACCTTTCGTCGGGTGAGAGTGTCTATTTTTAGTCGAAAATGTCGCGTTGACAAAATGAACATATAACTAGCTTGACTGGTACCTAGCAGCTTATGCTGAAGCAAATTAATAAAAACGTACCGGGGAATTCCCTATAGTAAAACAGGTTCTCTAATGCTCCAAATAAGCTGTTTTAAAAGCTTCATTTTTTGTTTAAATTGGCGCTTTTTCCAACAAAACTTTGCCGGCACGTGGAAACTAAGGTGGCAGGTAAAAATGCCAAGACAAAAATGCCACGAGCAAAAATGCCAACAAAAAAGTGCGCGAAATCAATTTTTTGCTGCTTTTTACACTATGTGACGCACTTGGGCTTAGGCCTTAGGCTGAGGGTAGGCCAGCGTACGTTAGGACGGGTTCAAACGTGTTTCTCGAATTAAATCAACTGCAAAAACAGAAAAATAGCAAAAAAATTTGAATTCCGCACTTTTTTGTTGGCATTTTTACTGATAACCGAAACTAATAATACCATGAGAAAGCTCGCTCAATTTGACCATCAAAATGGTGAAACGTAAAAAATGAAATTCAGAAATTTTTTTGTCTTTATAATATCCCAAAAAGAGAAATGCGGAAAAAATTCATTAAAAACTCGGTGTGCATACATTTTCGCTGGGTACAGGCTGATTGGTCGCTACAAGACTGGCCGTTTACAGAACTGGCAGTTCACAGAATTGGTCGTCACAAAATTGGTCGTTTACAAAAATTGGCCGTTTACAAAACTGCCCGTTTACAGAATTGGTCGTTTACAGAATTGGTCGTTTACAGGATTGGCATTTCGAGAAGTTATCAATAAATGAATGGGTGACCTTGATATCATTGGCAACCAACGCCAGATCAAACATAGTTCAAGTCAAGAATAGAGCGAACAGAAATTTTTAACCCTGGATCAACAACAAAACAGAAAAACGGCCTCTTTTATCCCCGTTGACAATAATAGCAATAACAGAATTTTCAATACTCAAAGCTCCCTTATCGCCTGAACCATGCCATGAGACCACTTATCTCGCTGAAACCTTTTCTCCTCGACGTTGACCCATCGCTGAATTTGACGAAGAATACGACGATCTTTGGCTGATTGTGCTTCTAAATTGAGTGTGATGGAAAGACGCTGAACAATGTGATGGCAGAGACAGAATGACTGACAGAGACGGAATGATGTTTGGCATGCTATTAACTCCAATTAAGTGTTACCTTAACGTGTAACCCCAACTAAAGAAGTTGCACTTTTGCAAACGACCAATTCTGTAAACGCCCCCTACCCTAAATATAATCCAACCAGAGTTTTGAAACTTTCTGGAAAACAAACCATTTCATTGCGGGACGGGATCCCGTACGGGATCCCGTCCCGCCCCGATTTTGGCCCAAAATCCCGTCCCGTTATCCGCCCGTTTTTTTTTCGAAAATCCCGGTCCCGTTCCCGTTTTTTGCCTAATCCCGCCAGTCATTTTCAGGAAAATTTTGTCCTAAAAAAAGCAATTTTGAGAGAATTTTTTTTTGTGAATTCTCATTTTTTGCAAAAATTTCGTGAATTCGCTTATTCCTTGTTTGCTATGTTTGTGACTTCCTTTAGTTTTTCACTCTACTTTTAAGCAAGTTCACTGGCTTCTAGGCTAAAAATCATTGAGCAATGGATTGCAACCATTTGCAGCACTGTTTTACTGTTAACAAATGGCTTGAATTCGGCAACTGAATGCGAATGACCATCAAAGTAAAGGGAAATCACCCAAATTGATAAGTGCTTAGTTCTATATCGCGTCAACCTCTACACATTTTGTTTACTGCTCAAAATGTGATGGCAATTTTTTCAGTCAGAATCAGATAGAAAAGTTATCACACCAAAATTGAATCAGACAATTGGGTAGCTTGCGAAGGTTTGACCCAGCCACAAAATAGTATGTCGGAGGGTAGGATGGCACCTAATTGGAAATTTTTGAAACCGCTACTCAAAATTCACTAAAATTTTAGCGTTAAATAACCATAACTTTTTTCTTTCTATGCAGTGCCGCAACTTCAACTTTATCGAGGGAGGGGGGGGGGGGGTTAATTTGCCTAATTTTGCCTATTTTTTCTGCCAAGGGGAGTAATTACCCCTATGACCGCACCTCCCCCTACCCTAAAATATAATCCAACCAGAGTTTGAAACTTTCTGGAAAACAAACCATTTCGAGAAAACAAAAAATTTCAAAATAGAAAAATATTTTATTATTTTTTAGCAACAGGGGTGACCAAGCTGTTTTCATGAAAAAAAAACGACAGGGGAACCAAAATGTCTTCGGCACCGGCAACTCCAGTAGAACCGGAGTAATCTTAAAATCAGCGAGGCAGAAATTTTAATCTTTTGAACAGAGTCTTAACGCAGTTGAATTATTGTTATTGAAATTATTTTGCATCGATGTATGTGAGAAAATTTCGATAAAAAACATCCTTTGAAGCGCTGGGGCCACTTTTACTGTGAAATTAACGATAAAGAAAAATCCCGTTCTTCGGGCGGGATCCCGCGGGATCCCGTTTTTTAAACTCAAAATCCCGTTCCTGTTCCCGTTTTTATTTTGGCCGAAAATCCCGTCCCGTTATCCCGCCCGCCCCATTCGCCATCTCTACTTTTGTGTTTATTGTCAATTTTCCCACAAAAATTCCCTGACATGCAAAAATATTGTTAGTATATGATAGTCCGCTTAATCCTGAGTTGAATGGTATATGATATGTGGGGGTCCTGTGGTAAAAGTTAAAAAGCTCATGCTCAAGTAAGAAAATAACCACATTTCAGTCATTCCACAAAGTCGAATTTCAAACTGGCCATTTTGGCTCTGTGTAAATTCATCAACAGTAAATTCATCTACAAAGTTATAATCCTCGTAGCGGACATAACTTTTATCAAAAAGTTCAAATTTCATATACCTCCAAAGCCTCCCCGGCGGATCTTGCCACAAAATTGTCGCGGGTAGGCAAGTTTGCTATGAGCTTTCGGCTCTATATTTGTTCGAGTGTACGCCTAAAATATGTCTTGGTCTGTTGTTCCTTTGGCACAAGTTATTTTCTCAAAATATTGTTATCTTTTTAGGCTCAGGCAAAGGTAGGCCAGCGTATGTTAGGAGAGACTCAAATACAGTCGATGCTCTCCATAACGGACCCTCTGCATGACGGACAGCTCTCCATAAAGGACGAATGAGCCCGGTCCCTTTAGGTCCGTTATGGAGAGCGTCTACTGTTCTTGAAAATTAAAGAAGTAAGAAAAACATGTTTGAGTTCGCCCTAACATACCCTGGCCTGCGCTTGCCTAAGTCTTAGCATATATTAGCTTGGGGGCCAAGGAAATATGCCGTCGCCCCTTTTTGGCAATCTCGAAAATTGGGTCAAGGGAACACGTTTCAGCCCGCCCTGACCTACGCTGGACTAACCTGCGCGTGAGGCTTCGTCTAAGTTAGAATAAAGACAATAAATTGTCTTAAATGAAGTTTTCACATAGAGAGAAGGGAGCGGGAAATGAGTGGAGCCCAAATAAGAGCCAACGAAAAGAGGTGCTTCTTACGGGCTTTGAACTTTTTGACAGGAGTGATGTCCGCTATAAGGATTAGAACTTTGTAGATGAATTTACGTGTCTCCGACAATTTGTCTGGAACAATAACTAAGGAAGGCTGATCGTGAATTTATTTTGCAATTTTAAGAAGAAGCAGCAATGACGATAATCGAAACTCCTTCTACGCCGCCTTCTAATGACCAGGAGCAAACGTCAGCAGCTGGAAAGCTGATGATTATCGACATTCAGATGGAAGAGAACGATTTGCTCGGCGTTACAGTTGACGAAACTTGGTGATTTCAAAGATTCAACCAATGACGCTAGCCGACGGGAAAATGCAAGTAAGTCTATGCGGTTTAGCCTGAGTTAATCATCGTGCTACCTTTTGTGGAAGAACCTCTATGTTTCTATCTACGGCTACTATTTCATTGCAGATAGGATATCAGATTACTAAGATAAATAATGAAGTGCTGAGGGATCGAGACCATTTCTACCGTCTTCTGCGTCAAGCTTCAATGCCAACTACTACAAGTGTGCCCACTGTTCGTTTTCATTTGATTCAGCCTACGGAACCTGAGCCTGCTGATGCTGTCGCTACGGCCAAAAACTCAGGATCAGATTCTAATTCAGACTCAGCAAAAGCCGCGAAGCAAAAAGAAAGCAAGCAAAGGTTTCTTTCGAAAGCTTTCATTTTTTAATGTGTTTCCTCCAGGATTTCCTCTACGCGAATCGATGTGCAAGATCGTCCTGTCGTAATGAATCAGCTACGAACAAGCTTCCGTGCACTGAAAGAACAGAATGTGATATTGAAGAAATCAATAGAAGAATTCAGAGCTAGGATCGAAAAGCAGAAAGCTCGACTGGAGCAATTTACTGCACAGCTGACACAGAAGGGTCCCAAGTAATGAAAACTATCCTACCTCTCTCAACTGTATCTAAATGCTCTATTTTTGCCTTTACAATGTCAATAAATGTGTATACGCTCTTATGGGGACGAGGTTGTGATATTTGAACTTTCAAGTTGGTCCTGTTGGTTTTACACATAATCCATACAAACCTGCTCCGTTAATAGTAAAGAGTTTGAGATAAACAACATAATTGGCCAAATAATCACTATCTCATGTGAATTCTAGTAAAACAATCAAAGTTTTTGATAATAATGTGAATTTCACTGTTTAGTGTTTAAAAGAATTGTGAAAGCCTAAGGCCTACTCAAGCTTACTGTGCCTTACAGCGAAAAAAAGAAAAATTTAAGGTAGAAATGTCTTAAGTTCTAGAGCTCTATCTAATCCGCAAAAGTTTTCTGCCTAGTTTTTTAAAGTAGTAAAACGTCATCATATGCTTAAATTCGCGTTGTAACCAGAAATGTTGGCTAAACTCCCGTATTCGGTGCCCTCCCAAAAGCACCCAAAACATGTTTTTTCGGCGTTTTAGCACTTTTAACGTGTAGAAAACATGTTTTTACGGCGCGCGCGACCATTTTTAGAAAACAAATTTTTTGACCGAAAGTTGACTTTTTGCCTTGGAGACCAAGGTAAAGGGTACTGGAGGGTACGTGGATTTCCTAAAAAGATGGATTTTGAACATAGTTTTGATAACTGGGACCTACCGCATAAAGAAATTCTGGTATGCATACATGTTTCATGCATCCAGAGTCACTTTCGAGTGATTTGCGTCTAAGGTATGTGGGTGTGCGCATCTCACCCCAAGCAACCAAGCCCCTGCGTCCCTGAAGGGGGCGGCTCTACCTGGCTGAGATAATAATTGTTTCATAATTAACTTGTTTGGTAAAAGTCAGGTTTGCCAAGTAATTAAATTGATCAATAATTGACTGGTAAAAAAATCAATTTGATTTAAACCCGCTTTGAGACAATAATTGTTTATTAAAAAAGGTTTAGCTTAAATTTCTTTCATAAATATGCGAACAAATCACATCTGAAAATCGTACACAGTAACAACCATACTGAATTCCGTCGTCTTACGGATTTTGCTTAGTGTTTAGCTCTGCATAGTATTTAGTTCACTTAATCTCGTTTCGAAAAGAGTCGACTGAAATCTAACAACTACTTCATAACTTCTATCTTCAAAAAAACAAATTATAAATTCGAATTCCCTTTATTCAATTCAACGAAATTTAACAATTCATATCAACTAACAGACTATGACGAGTAATATTGGATGATGTCTCCGCATTGTACTTCAACGCAATGTTTTTTCTTTGGATGCAAATTCTTTTGTCGTCTGCTTTCAGCTTGGCTGGGCTAAGCTTTTTCCCGTCCTCAGTTCCCATCGCGTACTTTAATGAATTGTGCCAGGCTTCAAGAGAGTTGGTAGTTTTGGCCTTGCCATCACGAGTCAGTTCGTAACAAGTTCCATAAATCGACAGCAAATAATGGCCTAGCTCCACGGCTTGTCACCCCGATCCAGGTCTATAACCATAAAAAACTATCAGCACAAGAGCAAATTAGAACACAAATACCTTGACAAAATACGCGATGAATGCACTTTCAGGAGAACCGTCCGGAAACAAAAACGAGCCATCTTGTCTGCGAGAGCTAATGCGTATCACTTCATCGAAGGCTTCTTTCACATCAAGAGGAGGCACATACACCAGAGATTTAAGCCTGTCGAAAGTTGAGCGAAATCCTTCCCTTCTTTGTATCTTCGCACAAGACCAATCTTTTGCACCTTTCGAAAGAGCGACTGCGAGGAATGAAAGTAGCAGCCGTGCTGATTGGTAACTAAATAGTGACTATGAGTATAATTAGCTGTACTAGAATATCTAAAAACAAGCTTACACGGATAAGCCGAACTGAATGCATTGAGAAGAGCCCTCTCAAAATCAGTATGGACGTGCGTCACTTGTGCCATAGGAAGAAGTTGCTTAAGAATAGAAAAGAATTGGCTGTAGGTGCCCATAGACTTTTTAGGAAGCAAAGCATGCAAGCACGGAACGAAAGTCTCCCAATCTTTGCATGTATTGACAGAAGCTGGCACCACCCTTTTGGAACAAGTTTGAAAGTGCCATCTAGACCCCACCACTCAGCTTCTCCAAGAAACTAAAAAACGAATTTAATAAGAGGCAGCAAGCAAGATTAACAAAAAAACCTCGATTAATTTTGGAGTTGAAAAGAGAATGATTCGGCGTCTTCCTTTCCAGTATCATGCATTACAAATAGTTGGCCCTTGTAGAGAAGAAGCTCGGCAGGAATCTCCAAGTCTTCAGGATTACGTGGTGTAGTTGGGTCCTTGCTCTGCTTCTGAAACTATAGTATGTGGAAAGCCTAAAGAAAATGTCATGTACCTGTCGGTAATAGTAGACTCTTCGAGAGATGTTGTGCTGCACCAGCCTTGATTTAGCTTTGTCCGAGACGTTCTCAATGAGGCTTGTAAATATTTGTCTCCCACTTTGCTAAACAAGTCTTTTACACAAATTTCACTAGTGAAGCACAATAAAGAAATAACTTACGTGTCCCTGTCTGGCCAACTCTGGAATTTGCTTGCTGAATTCTGTAACCTCTATATCAGCTTTGGACGTGCAGTGCGTATGATCCCCGGTACTTCTTCCGACACATCTATCTTCTTCATCTGTCTCAAGCTCCATTTTGCAGCCGTCTTTCGCTTGACACAGCTCCAGTGAGTAATCTTCACTTTGTACGTAAAAGAAAATGTGTAGACTTCACCTGTGAAATTTTTTCGTATATACGAGTGCACTTGAAACGCTTAGGAAAAACAATTACCATCCAGCATTGCCATACGATTTCCTTTGTTGCTGGTTTTCCAATCCAGGACGATCTCCGGAAGAACTTTTGGCTCACGCTTTCTTTACGACCTCTCCTCTTGCGAATTCTTGGCTGCTTGCGATCGATTGCTGGCTTTGGCTTGAATTGGCTGATTCCTCCTCCACAATTGCTTCATAGATTGATCCTTGCTCGCTAATTTCATCGTCGCTTGCCTCATCTGAACTGCTGTATAGCTCAAATCGTCCATCGTAGAACACTAAAACGAAATCAATGTACTAAAAGCAAAATTAAAGCAGTCCATAATCGACACAGCTACATGAACAAGTCAATAAAAACTGCAATGCGGGTAGTTAACCCATTATTTATCGAGTATATAAATAGCCAACTATTATTGTCTCAAAGCGGGTTTAAATCAAATTGATTTTTTTACCAGTCAATTATTGATCAATTTAATTACTTGGCAAACCTGACTTTTACCAAACAAGTTAATTATGAAACAATTATTATCCCAGCCAGGTAGAGCCGAAGGGGGCGCAGCGGGCTTGATGGGTTAGAGATGCGTGCACTCACTTATCTTAGACACAATTCCGAGAGTACTCTTAATCAAAATTCATTCAGAAACTCTTTTTGCCAAGTTCTAGTGAGTAAAACTAGAGATGGCAAATGGCCTATTTCGGGACGGGACGGGACAAAATTTACTTTAAAAATTTCGGGACGGGACACCGGGACGGGACAAGGCCTAAAAACCCTTCGGGACGGGACGGGACGTCCCGACCCATTAATACGGAAAAATAAAGAAAAAATGAACGAAAAATCGGAAAATCATTCCGGGACGGGACACACTAGAATTTTTTTCCGGGACGGGACACCGGACGGGACAAGCCCTAAAATCCCTTCGGACGGGACGGGATTCCCGTCCGTCCGAGGCCATCTCTAAGTAAAACAAGGAATAATTTTAGAAAATATGCAATCCACGTACCCTCCAGCACCCTTTATCTTGATCCCCCAAGGCAAAAAGTCAACTTTTGGTCAAAAAAAACTTTTTCTAAAAATGGTCGGCCGCGCGCTGAAACATTTTTTTCTACACGTTAAAGGTGCTAAAACGTCGAAAAAGCATGTTTTTGGGTGCTTTTGGGACGGAACCGAATAAGGAAGAGCCATAATGTTTAACATAAAAATTGACACGAAAATGCCTCTTTGAGATGCGCCTGTCATTTATGAACTGTTCTGGTTTAACTTTTTACAATAGTCTTTCTAATTGCTCGATCTGAAAATGCTGTTTAAACCTAACACGAGTTTCAAGCCGCCGTTCTCGTGTTAAACTAAAAGTTTTAGGTGACTGATGCTCAAAAGAAACGCCTTGGATTACTGTAGATGAGGATGGAGAATTCTGGATGCCTTGGGATCAATTTAGTAGGTTTTAGAGCTATAACCACGTGAGCGTAAGATCCTAACCTACATATTGTCGGACCGTTCAGGTCTAAGAAATAAAGGGTCTTGGCGAAATCCCAATCCAAATAATTTTGATAGGATCTGAATAAATACAGGGTCATTCATTATAAACGCCATCCTAAAACTTGGTTTAATTTTTTGAACGATCGACCTTTGACGAGATCTTTTTTAAATTTTGTAGGTTAGACCTTAGGCAAGAGAATGATGCGAAGATTCATTTGCGTTGTGTTTATATATTTGAGAATATTGGTCTTTTATAAAAGAATTTTGAGATGCATTGTTCTACTAATGAAGGTCGCAGTCCGGAAATAGTTTATTGAAGAAGGCAAAAGCGTCACTTACTTCTAAAGAAGTCATCAAAGAGAATTCGGACGTTACGTGGCAGTGCCGGATAAAAAATATCATCAAATGATATGAAAAGTTTAATGAAGGCTGTCTGTAGAGCAAGAACAAGACTAAGACTAAGCTTTTTTCGGCCCTTCTTTTCATTTTTAATGTTTTGGTTGCCAATAAATTGTTACGTCATGTCTTGTACCATTTTCTTGCCTAAGGTCTCAGGTAGAAAATAAAAAAAATATCTCGTCCAAAAATATCTAATTCATAAAATATGACCAAATTTCAGTGGGACGTTAATAATGAATCACCCTGTAGAGCCGTTTAATTATCCGAGTATAATCTTTTTTCTCGATATATTTTCGGGTGAAATCTTTTTTGCCAAAAAAAGAGATCAAATTCCGTCCAAACCGTTTGAAAATATTTTCTTGGATCAAATAAAACAAATTATCTCGACGGTGCTTGGTCTGGTCCTTTAATCTAAAAAAATTATTATGAAAAAACTTTAGCTAATAATGTAGGCAGCCTATGAATGATTTTATTGCCAAAATTTAGTTTATTACTTCACCGATATCAGTGTTTGCCAACTCTTCAACACTATTAAAATCCTACGACCCCTTTCCTCTGCCTGCTCCAAAGCTGCTTCTTGTGCTTACAATGAATATATTTTTTCGATCGTTGGACAACCAATGGCGTAAAAAGTGGAGCTCCAAAAGATAGGGCTGGTGGATGTCAAAATTTTGCTGCTACTTTTTGCTTTAATCCCCAGGTATGTTTTCACTTGGTGATTTATACCTAAAAAATTATTAACTACTTTATAGTACTATTTTGACATAAAAGAGCCAAACAGTGAAGAAGTTATGATCGCGCTTACACAGAAAGATGGACTTGCAGAGCACGCAAGACAAAGGGAACCATTTGTGACCATTGGAATCCATATTATGAGGTTCGCTTAGTTTACACAAATTGATCATAAACTCGCCAAACAGTGCTCCCAAAACCTTTTTTTTCTTAAATTATTCAAAAAATTTCAAAATTAGATTTTGGATGCAAAAATCGATATTAAAAATTTTTTTTTGAAATTGTCAAAAATGTACTTTGTAGATGTAACTTTATTCGGGCAGGAGCAGCCTGTGCCAATTCAAATTGTGCCAAAATCAAGAGCAATATTCGGTAAAATTTGTCGAATATTGCTCTAAATTTTGGCAGAATTTGCGGTGGCACAATTCAAATTGGCACAGGCTGCTCCTGCCCTTTATTCGGATCCATTTAGACGACCACAACTCAAACGAAATAACGGTATTTTTTAATCCTCGGATCTTTTCCAACAAACGGTTAACGAGTTAGCGTTTTGAAGTTACGTGCTTATACCACTGTCTCAATAGCGATATAGCGATTTTATGAATCTATGAATTGTCTTTCTTATAGTTTTCAACTAACAATTTTTTCAGAGTAGAGTGCAATCGTCGTTACAGGATACACCAGGTTGCAATACTTTGTCTTTCTATGTGGACTTTATAACACTTTGTAGGCTGTGAACCAGTAGGCACTTCGGACTACGCGTCTGCACGCTCTGTGTATCTCCATTTAAATGATCTCCCGGTGGGCCGTTACATTCTCATGGTAACTAAATTTTTTGTCTCCAGATGATCATATTTCTTAGTCGATGCTTTTTATTTGTTGCCACCTAAAATAACCTAAATTATGTGTATTTTGCGAAAAAAAATACTTTGTGCATAAGACAGCTTAATTTTCAAGTAAGTGTTCGCTAGGCAGATGAATTTTAAAAAAAAACTCAAAGTACGAAATTAATTATTTAAAAAAATTTGATCTTAATAAAAGAGTGTGTCAAACGATTCACTTGATTAAGGTCATTACGAAAAAGTGCTAAGTTTTCTTGTCAATTTTGGCAGGAACTTAAATATTTTAACCTTTTTTTAAATTTTAACACCATCAGGTAGCTCTGCGATTCTAGTTTCGAACGAGGTATCAGTTGTTGCACCATCCTGGCAAAATATAGCATACAAAGGTAACAGTGTGAAGGAAGTCAGAAAAATAGTTTGGTTCATACTGTTACTTTTTGTGCTATATTTTGCAGGATGATGCAACAACTGATACCTCGTCAGAAACTAGAATCAAAGGGCTACCTAATAGTGTTAAAATTAAATAAAAGGTTAACAGATTTAAGCATCTGCCAAGAATGCCAAGAAAACTTGGCACTTTTTCGTAAAAACTTGGCACTTTATCGTAATGACCTTTGATTAAACGAGCTGTTTGGAACTGAAGTCGTAGGTAAGAAAAATCAAGAGTTTTCATTTTACAGCCAACCACCTATGCGCCAAGAGAACAAGCCGAGTTTATGCTTAGGGTCTACTGCCGGCAAAGAATCAAACCTAGAATGTTGTGCAGAGATTCACCCAAACCAAGTAAATGCATTTTAAATTACTCTAACTATAAAATATTTATGCAGGTCCTTTCCAATGTTCTAATGTGTGTGCTGTGACCAGACTAAAATTAACGGAAGCATCTTTAGTGTTCTAAGAGGTTGGGTTAAATTTATTTACAAGTCCAGTTTACTAATTAATTCAGATCTCAAAGTGTATTGTTGTGTGGTTAGTGAGCATGAACGGGCCAGAACACCCTCTGTTAGAGTCTCTTCTGGAAGGTGACCACTCTGTTTTTTTTAAAGCTTCCCCCACACTCCACCGGAACACGTCTACCGAAACAATCAGAAATTGATTTAGTTGAGAATATTTTATTTATTTTTCTAAAAAGTTTCGTACTCAAAATGATCGCTAGGAGTTTTTGCTCATTTTGGTACTAAGAACTTTCAAGAAAAAAATTAAAAAGTTGGAAAATAAAATCAATGAAAGTGGTGTTTCGGTATCTTTCGGTGGATTTTAACCAAAACATACCGAAACACCACTTTCATTGATTTTATTTTCCAACTTTTTGATTTCTTTTCTTGAAAGTTCTTATTACCAAAATGAGTAAAAACTCCTAGCGATCATTTTGAGTACAAAACTTTTTAGAAAAATAAATAAAATATTTCTCAACTAAATCAATTTCTCATTGTTTCGGTAGACGTGTTTCGGTGGAGTGTGGGGAAGCTTAAGAAAAACTTAAAAACATATCATCATTCTCTTAAAAAGCAACTAGCTTTTAACGGGCAAACCTTTTTTTGCCGCTAAAAAGCTTCTTTTAGCCGCTAATTGTACAAACGAGTATTTCTTGGTATTTTTCTGATCCTAATTTTTTTTACATCAGCATGTAGTAATAAATTTCTAGTTTCTAATAATCTATCAAATGACTCGATGTAGTTATGAAAAGTTTGAGAAATACCTGTTTTTATGGAACAACTCCTGTCTTCTAAAAACGGGTATTTCTCAAGTTTTTCATAACTACATCGAGTCAGTTGATGGCTCATTGGAAACCAGATGTGAAAATATACTCAGAGAAAACCAAAAAATACTCGTTTGTACGATTATCGGCAAAAAGAAGCTTTTTAGCGGCAAAAAAAAGCTTTGCCCGTTTTTAACCTACTTTTCAGGCCCGCTTTAATGAGATGTTTATATTTCATAGGTATTTTCGAATATATTACCGGTTTAATTTTATCAACATTTTTTAGAAATTCTCTTAGACAAATGTATGTGTTTGAAATTTGGGAGGACAGGCCACTAAAAGATAAACAGTTGGCTAGATGCTCATTGAATGTGTTAACCGATAACGACTGCATTAATTGTGCTTTGGATATGCAACAAACATCTTATTCCTCCTCTTCTAGCACAAATGGTCTCAATGCAATTCCCAAAGCAATTGTGGAAAATTAACTGTAGAAATGTGTAGTTACGATGACGTTTTGATGTTATAATCAAATAACTGTCTTTGTTTAAAAAAGCAAATATATTGGAGCAAATTGAAATCACTCGGCTTTAAAAAAAACATTTACTGCCTTTTCTGTAATTTTACGGCTAATGTACTCCAGCATGTCTCAAACTGCTTAATATGGCCAAACCCGGAAAATTCCGGAATTTTTATTTATTTGACACACGATCGGTAAAATCATAATCTATGCAAAATTACAGAAAAGAATAGCGAAACAAATTCGGCCAAAAGCGTCAAAAAAGGGCAAACGGCCGATTTTTTCAGTTGAAAAATCGCGAATTTTTTTAATGCAAAAGTTGGTACAAAAAGGCCCTTTTTAAAGGACCCTGTCTCTTCCTAATCAATGGTCCCGCGCCAATTCGAAAAATTTTCCCTAATCATTGAAATTCTGTACGAATTTTTAACTTGGTTTCTAACACAACTAAACCTAAAATTAAATTCTAGGCCTTGTTTTTGTTTAGAAACCAAGTTGAAAAGTCCGAAGAGAAATTCAATGATCAGTGAAAATTTTTTGAATTGGCGCGGGACCAATGAGCACGAAGAGACAGGGTCCTTTAAATAAAAAGCCGAGTGAATTTTAATAAGCCAAACATATACGGTGATTCGAGAATTTCTCTCAATTTTCAACCGTCGTAACTTTTACATGTTAAAATATGTTGACACATATTGATGTAGAATCTGATAAATAACTACGGTATGTAGTACCGGCTCCAAACTACCGTAAATAATGTTCTAAGGCCGTTTCAACTGCTAAAAACGATAGAAAAGGCAAAAAAAAACATTGGGAAAACACTTTCCACAATTTTTTGACCAAAAATTGAATTTCGCATTGGAGGACCAATGTGAACCAACTTGAAAAGATACCTAGTAACCCTAAAAAGTCATAACCACTGCGCCCGGACATTGTCCATTGATAATTTTTCTCGCGACAAGTTATTTTTTTAAAGCAAATGTCGAGCGACATTGTTCTTTTTTTGTTTTTTATTGAGCGACACTGGCCATTTTTCAATGTGTGTGTATATCTATTGCTTATTTTTATAATTATCCGCCTATCTTTATTCATCCACACTTTTCTTTGAAACGGCCTTAGAACATCATTTCCGGTCGTTTGGAGCTGGTACCAAATACCGTAATTTGGCCCCAGAGTGCTGTAAAACAGCACGCAAATTCGTTCCGTAGGGGGAAATTTAAGACAAACTTTAAAAATAAAAGCTTCAAAAAATTCACGACCATTTGAAAGCGGGATAAATTCTTAAATGACTCTGCATTTATAGGAAAAATAAATTAAATTTTTGTTGCCTCAGTCACGTTTGTATGTAAATACAGGGTCCTTATCCTATTTATTTCCAATGCTGCCTTTAAATATATTGTATTTATTCTAATGCCTAGTATCAGATCTAGTTCCAGAATAAGCCTTGCGGCAAAAAAGTCCAATGTTATACATTACAGCTCTATTTCGCATTGATTAAAATATGACAGTCTTTCATTAACTGTGTTTCTAATCCACAAATAGTTTCTTGGCCTGTTTTAATAAAAAGATACTAACTATATTGTTTTGTCGAGCAAAATATTAGTTGGTTGAGCGCAAAAAGCTAAAAACAGGTCTCAGTAGGATGGCAACAAGACTGAATTATGATATCCTCACTGTCACTAGGCTTCAGTCTTTCTTCATAGACCCTGTTACATCAAGGATGCGAACTTGATACGCACGACTTGGTAATCAATCATTTACGCACTAGACTATGCAAACACCACAAGCATTAAGATTTTCATCACTTGATTATGTGAAGTATTATTACATACTTATGTATTTGTGCACAATGTGTGCACTCAAGCTTTAACGCGGAATTCCCGACTGTAAGGATAGTTTAACCTGGTGTATTTTTTCACGAGGAGCACGATTATCACAAAATCAGCCGGAAAAAATTAATATCCAGACAGTTCAAAAGCTTATTTTGTGTTACTTTGAAACACTGTCAGTTGTTATTTTTTTCGCTGATTCTGAATCTGGAGTCATTTTTACGGTTACATAACTCTGTGTAAAAATTTCCTATTTTTTCGTAGCATAAAGAGCGTGATTTGGTTTTTTTAAGTTGTTATATGTGTAAAATTTTCGTATGAGGGCAAGCGACACACTATCAGAAAGCCCAGGAAAAGGGATTTGTATGAGTATAAAAGAAAATTCTGTACTCACTAATCCAACCTAAAGAAAAAACCATACCTGACCCAAAGAGTCATCGGGAAAATTGGCTTTTTGTGGGTGTTTTCCCGGTTGATGTTACGATATTCGTGCTCCTCGTGAAAAATACACCAGGGTAAACCGTCCTTGCAGTCGGGGATCCCCGTATTAACAGAATTTGAATATATATATTTTAACTAGGCTGTAAAGCCAAGGGTAGGTGGTCGAAATGGTACCTAAAACGGCTTATTGAGTTTGTGAGTCCTTATTCATAGCCTGATTGTAAGACGAGACACTTTTCACATTGAAAAGCACAAAATTTAGCTTTTTTGTTAAAAAACCGTCGCTTTTGAGGTCAATGGCAATTTTTATTTTTCGCAGCTTTTTTATTCCGAAAATATTCGTTTTAATTGTATTTTGTTGAACTTACAGTTATTTGAATTTTTTCAAATTTCACCAGGGAACCTTCAGAAGTGTTTTTTCAAAGACTTCTTTGACAGATTTTTTTTGCAGATTCTTGTAGAGCGCCCCGAAGTTACACAACAAAACACTGCTGATATGTTAAAGTTTTTTTAAAAAATTAGGGAGAACGGTCCTCTAGAAACTGTGATACGGGTATCATGGTTTTTAGCCTATTAGTTAGTTGCCGTTGTATCATAAATTCATCGACTATCCAACTTTTATGGGGTGATCTTTTGCATATTTATACTTATGGTGACAAGTACTTTGAAGAGCTCTTCACGGCTTTTAAAAATTTGCGGAACAAACCAATACAGTCAAACCTCGATAATCCGCCACCCCGCTAAACCGCCACCCTCGATAAACGCCACCCTCGAGAAGCCTGATTTGGTTGGCCATCAGAGAAACTCAACAAAGTTTACCCCGCTAAACCGCCACCTCGATAATCCGCCAGCCTCGGATCGGTCCCATGGGGTGGCGGATTATCGAGGTTTGACTGTACCTAAATGTGGCGGGAATTTAAATGATTGCTCTTTCACAAGCATTCGGATATTTTTAGAATTTCAACTCTGATAGCATGGTGTTTTTTTTTCTCTATGTGACTGTGCAAAGGAAAGCCCGGCATCTATGCTACACAATAGTATAAGGGAGGTGTGTAATTTTATAAACATATTAAAGAAAACTCTTATCAAGAAAATCGACAGGACGCCTGGATTTCAATCTCCATGTTGACGTTTTAGACAAAAACATTCTAGTCTTATAAAGTTACGCACGTTCTTTATATCATTATGTAACCTAGATGCCGGGCTTCTATTTAGGCTATGATTAAAAGCAAGAAATCAATCCATAAAAGTTGAATACTCGAAAAATATATAAAACAAGGGCAACTAAAAGTGGGCTGAAAACCATGATACCCGTATTATGGTTTTTCGGTAACTTCGGGTGGCCATTTGTCCCTAATTTTTCAAAGGACCTGGACATATCACTTTGTTATAAAACTTCGGGGTGCTTTACAAGAATCTGTAAAAAAATCTGTCAATGAAATCTTTGAAAAAAAAACACTTCTGAAGGTTCCCTGGTCAAACTATTGAGTTGTCAAGATTTGCTTTGAATAATACATAAAATTTTAATTTTTATTGCAAATATTAAATTTTTTTGCAAATAAATACGTAGTTTAAAATATTTTTGTCTTTATTTTCAGCGTAAAAAAGATGATCCCGCAAATTGAAGAAAAGGGGGACATTAACGGCTGAATGAGAAGCCATCAGAAATTAAAAATAATTAGAAATCAATTTCAAAAGCTAGCCGTAAACTTCCCACCCACTTTAAAAAGTTGCAAATCAGCATTCGAAATTATATTGCCGTCAAAGCAATATCCCAAAAAACGAAGGAGCATCGTCAAATAGATAAGCGTCATTGACGACAACCGTAATCGCTAAAATTTGGAACAGTTTTCTTTCGTATAGTATACTCTTTTGATTCGGTCCAAAAGAGTTCAAACGGTGTAAAAGAGTAAGGAGTAATGTCTTTGCGAATTTAAATTTCAGTTCTCCGATTGTCGACAAAGCCGGCGGTACCTTTGAAGAAATATAAAATATACGTAACTCCACTATAGCTCTTTCAAATCATGTGGCACACCCTTTCAAAATTTGAATTTCCTTGTAGTTCAACTTAAACAAAACGCCAAGAATTAAGTTGCCGTTTTTACGCGCCTTTTTAAATTTTTTGTCTTTTTTTCACCGAAATGTACTGTTTTTTTGCAAAAAGCACAGGGTCTTTTACTCCAAAAGATCTTTTTTTAGAAATTTCATCGTACGCCTATCAGTATTGGCAAATGCAAACGCCCATCTCTAGTTACGAACGTAATCAGCTTCATTTAAAACTTCAACACCTCAAACATCACAAATCAAAGATTTTTGCCATTTCACAATTGGTTAAAAAATTGCAAAAAACACTAAAATTATAGGTATTTTAACCGAAAAAAGAGAAGGGATCTAAATCTCATTCACTATGACATAATTCTGACAATCCACTTGACTACATCACCTGATAACACAGAAAAAGTAAGAATCCGAATACAGAAACTTCATAATAAATACGTTTATTCAGAACAACTTATGAGAAAGACAAAAACAAAGTGGTTCTTAGAAGAACCTTTGGAGTAGCTGTAACGAGTATGACTGTGTAACGATTGTGTTGCAATTTCTTCCAAAGCCTCAAGCATGAAATTGACCACGAAGACGACGAGCCAGCTGAAGGTCCTTGCACATGACGGTGACCCGCTTGGCATGGACGGCGCACAAATTGCTGTTTTCGAAGAAGCATGTCAACTACATTTCCATGGCTTCCTGAAGAGCAACAACAGCAAACGCCCTAAAAAACAAATAGGTTATTGGAGGACATATACGATGATCGGAAGAGGAACGCACTGATAGCGAAGAACTGTCTTGAACTTTTGCGCAATTTCACGGACAAGGCGCTGAAAGGGAAGCTTACGGAGCAGCAAATCAGTCGACTATTGATAGCGGAGCATCTCACGAAGAGCAACAGTGCCAGGACGATAGCGACGCGCCTTCTTGATTCCACCATCGACTCCGGCACGAGCATGTCTTGACACCTACAGACTTTTTCGGAGCTTTTCCGGCCACAGTCTTATGCGCAGTTTGCTAAAGTAAAAAATAAGTGTGATCACTGAAGAGGTACCAAACGCAACCTGTTACACCTGCTAAACCTGCTTCTCATTGATTCTTGATTTCCGTCCTGCTCTCTGCTTCTTTGATAGCTTGGATTGCAAGTCCTCATCATACCTGAAAATTACACCAAATTTGATTCCGTCAAAAAATCTGAAAAAGTCGTCGTTTTTAAGACCTCTCATACAACAAAAGATAGCTCAGACATTCAGCTACAAGAATAATCAGACCGATTTTTGTAAAGTCAGAGTTTATAAAACTAGAGACCATTTTAAGCAAACAACTGGCATTTTTCCGAGTAAAAATAGGGTTTTTGCGTTTATCATCTAACTTTTGCATTAGACACCCTAAATTTGCATTTTTTGCATACGTCCTTGGTACTAACACGCAGCAAATTTACTCCTCTATCGAGTCTCCGGTTTTGTTTGACAAAATTTAGAAAAAAAAACTTGGCAAGATTTCGATCAAATCAATAATGCGAAGAAATTTCTTCGAAAATCTGCACAGAAATTAGTTCTGGTTTTGAAATTTTAACTGCTTTATGGGCAAGTGATGGCTCATTCGAAAGCCCTTCATGTGAGGAATATTTTGGCAAAAAGCATGCAGAAGCCGAAAGTGAAAAAACCTGGTCAGCAGCATGAAACAAAAAAGGTGTCTCAAATCGACCATTTTCGATAATTTTTTGTTTGGCGCCAATTTCCCTAATACACTAAGATTCAAATTTTGAAAGGGTGTGGTGGCTGTATGTAAAAATACTACAAACATATTTATTTAAAAAACACAATGAAAGTACGAAAAAAATATAAAATTGTTAGCACTTGCGCTTGTATGAAGGCGGATAAGTTTAGAAAACCAAAAATGAAATCCCAAATAGAGAATAACTACTAAAATCTAGGTCAGCCTCATTCAAACTCTCTTGTCGCGCATGAAACTCTTCTCCTCTCATCTACCTAGACAGCGATGCAAGTGAATATTTTCCCTTGATACATAAATGGCGTCTTGCGCAATGGATTTGTGTTCTCACGCAACTCTCTCGAAGTCAAATCAATGACTTCAAATTGATTGTTTTAGACTCTGCGAAAAACTTATTGAGATGAACCTGTGTTGCTTTGTTTTATTTGACGGCAGAGTCTAGCGATTAAATTTTACTGAATTATTTGTTTTCATTTGGCAAATGGGCCCACAATGGATAAATCCTTTTGGTATATTGCAGAATTTCTTGGCACAACTTTTTTATCGGTCAGTTATTGCTTCTTATTCGTGTATAATGGGATGGGTAAACTTAATGTGGACATCCTTCATAAGTATCTTGACACTTTTTTAAAAATAAAGTGTTCATTACAAAGTTTGTAGTAGGAAAAATTCTCGGTCAGTTAATAAAGATAAAATGGCCATCGATAGAACTTTGCAAAAAGTTGTAAAAAATAGCAAAATCATGTAAATTAATTTTCTATATTATGTGTTTAAAGATAATTTAGGTATGGACTATTCGTCTCAGACCACCCTAATCCATTTATTATCTGTCCACTTATTTTAACGGGTCTTCTTTCGCTGGGTATATTCAATTTTCACGTTTCGGCAAGTCTTTTTGTTGATTTAAAATCATTAGAATTAAATAATTTATCACTGTAGGATGATCTCAGATTTTTGTACTCCCCAGAGGTAGCATATGATTTCGCGCCATCAATAATTTTTAGTTTTAGCATTCGCTATCTCGTTTTGAGTACCAAATTCACAAAGAATTCAGTGGAGATTCAGTCAACAGGTCAGCAGAATGGGATCCTTTTCGACAAAATATATTATATTATTCAGCTCTTACATAGCTGTTGCCTTGGAGTCAGCCCAACACAATGATTCAAACATGCTAAGAAAAGAAGTGGCTGAAGCTGTTAATCGACTCCAAAGTTTTGTGCTTCACAATATGACAATTGAGTTGCCGGACGGACAATACCATTTCGGAAATGATATTTGCTCTAAACTGCCTCTTTGTCCAGGTATGATTAAAGGCGCATTCTCCAGTTTTGCAAATTTATTCTTTTAGTTAGCAATACAGTAGTGCAAATATTTTTTGAGACATACTTCAGTGAAAAGGTATCATTTATATTGCCTTCCAAGACGAATACCCTATTTTCTAGCTCCAGAAAGACGCTCGAGTCAATTTACAATGGCCTATTCTAAAGTTCTTTGACAACAAATTTTTTTTACCTACAAATTTTTACGGAGTGGACCTGAAAGAGGGTGATCACACATTTAGCGGAATAAATTCAATTCAACTCATTCATCTGGTTTACTATGTGGCTGGCACAGATAAGGTAATACTAAAAACCAAAAGAAATTTTCATTTTTCAATTTTTTTATATTTTATCTAAAAATTTAAAAATTCTAAAACTGACTAACGAGAAATTTATTTATTTATGTTTTTTGAGCTCGCAAATTCAATCCCATCTCTGGACACCTCAAATTTTTCAATTTGTGTGCAAATTTTTCATTATAGGCCTATCCAACATGAAATTAAAAGGTGGTCCTAAATGTCACATTTTAAACTGTTCGTTTAAATTTGAGTACTGAGACACTTTTTGTAGCAAACGAAACCTAAGAGTCTCTACTTTCAGAAAAATTAGTTAAATTTTCTAAAAGATAGATTTTAGAAAAAAAGAAGCCATTGGAAGTCCGCAACTCGTTTTTTTACTGGAGGAATTCGACCAATAAATTGAAACCCACAAAAAATTTCAGAAGTTACCTACTGCTAATTTTTGACTGGTTTGAAATGTCGTGAGTAAGAATACATCAAGGGAATTTTCACCTTCGTTATTTGTAAAAACGATGTTTTGTACCGATGTCAACTTTGAGCATCAAGTGGTCTTACCAGAAAAAAAGATGACTAATAGGGACATTATTTTAAGATTCAAGTTACCGTATTTCCTCTAATAAGTCGACCTGTTGGCTTATTTTTTGAACTTAAAAAAATCGGAAAAATTTAAGGTCGACTTTGAGATTTTCGGGTACTCAACCAAAATGTGAAAAGTGGAATCGGTAGAGTTCGCGGGAGTTAAGAAAATGCACTAAACAGGTCTGCAAAATATTTAATCTAGAATGAGATATAGGTCCTCAAAGTTAGGGTGTCGGCTTATTAGAGGAAATACGGTAAGCATCGAAACCAAAAACTAATGTGTGAATAGCGAGATAATATATATTGAGCATATATAATGCAACTACCCCGTTTGAAGTTAATGGTCCATTTTAGTATACTGCAGAAGAAGTAAGCCAAGCCGTGGAGAAGTCGTTGCAGCTATCACTTGCAGAGCAATCTGCATTTTTAAAACCTGCAATGTTCAGCTTGTCAATTTTGAAGAGTGAGATGCAGAAAAACACCACCTATACTCTTCCATTCATCTCTCTCACCATTTTTTTGTTGATGGCTTTTACTATTGGTTCCTGGTAAGTTTATGTTTTCTACTCATACAATAGAAGTTTTGCATTTTTTTTCTAGAATACAATATTTCCTCTAATCGAAGCCCGGGCTTATTCATTTTGATCCCCCAAAAATATTGGAATTGACTTACTCAAAATGGCTTTTGAGTAAGTTATTGATAAAAAAAATATTTCGGACAAAAGTTCTAGATTCATCTATTTCAATAAATTAGGAGGCAAATTTACGAATTTAGGTTAAGAGCCAATTCCATTAATTTTGTTAGAAATTTTAACTAAATCAAGCTTTTTAACCAAAATCGAATATACTTTATATCTAGAGTGTACTGTATTTGTATTTGTTTGCAGCATGACAGGAGACTGGATCACCAGCAAGCCCATAGAAGCGTTAATGGGGTGTTTTCTTGCTCTCTGGCTATTATAAGTGCAGCTGGTTTACTGTTTGCTTTGGGCACTCCTTTTATTAGTCAGGTTAAATTTTATTATTAAAAAAAAATTATTCGAGTGTTGGCTTTGCAGGTGACTGTCATGCCGTTTCTAGCCCTTGCTATTGGTGTGGATGACACATATGTGATGATAGGGGCTTGGCAAGACACCAAACGCAACCAACCACCCAATAAACGAATGGTAAAAGATTGAGGGACTATGTGATCGGGCTGTTTTACGAGAATGAAACAGGACGCAACCAACTCGCCAACGAAAAACTCGCCAACGCTGGAACTCGCCAACGAAAAATTCGACTAAACAGCCCCTATGGCCGGTCCCAAGTGGGGCAGCTCAATCGAATTTTTTGTTGGTGAGTTTTGACGTCTGCAAGTTTTCGCCGTTGGCGAGTTTCTGCGTTGGCGAGTTATGGCATTGGCGAGTCGGTTGCGTCCCAATAAAAAACATATAATCAAAAAAGTTTGATTTTTTATAGGCATTAACTTTGGAGGAGGCTGGCAGGTTAGGGTTTTGTTTCCTTTAAGCCATTTTCATATTCTTAGTTTAGCGCTATATCTGTCACATCAATTACTTCGTTTTTGTCTTTTGGCATAGGCACACTTAGTGCAACTCCGGCAATCTCTATCTTCTGTAGATTCATTGCTGTGGCAGTACTCTTCGATTACCTATATCAGGTATATTTGTTTGTTGATTTTGAAATTACACTATACTCTACTAAAGCTTTTTCTCTCGGTTAACATTGACATTAATCTTCTCTCTTTTTGATTACAAAAAGTATCTCGTCAAAATACTACTAAATAAAAATGTTATGGCCGAAATTCATTAACGCAAAAAAAAGATGCCCCGTTCTATATATCTAACAGAGATATCTAAGACAGCTGCAGTCGTTTCTCGAACTTGAAGAGTGTTCGTGTATGTGTATGTTAGTTCAGGCAATTACAGATCACCTTCTTTGCTGGTGTGTTAGCTCTAGGCGGTAGACGGGAATCAGCGGGCTACCACTGTCTTTTAGTTTGGAAAAGAATGCCAAAGGAAGACATTTGCAAGGTAAATTAATTTTTTCTTCAAAGTTTATTTCTTCACGATTAAGCCGCCAAAAAATTACAATGTGTAATTTTTAGGCTAAAGCAACCAACTTTATCTCTCCAACCCACAACATCTTTGCCAATTATCTTGCACCTTTTCTTTGTCACCGTTTCACCCGCATTGCTTTTGTGCTAATCTACTGTGTGTACTTGTCATTGGCTTTCTACGGTTGCAGGTTGGTGGCCCGACAAATTGACTTTCTTTTCAAAATTTCACTTTTAGTCTTCTTCGACCTAACTTAACCCCAAGCCGTCTTCTGGTTGATGACTCCCCACTAGCACATTATTTAAGACTTGCAGAATCCAGAATTTGGTCTGAAGGAGTGGTTGGCAGAGTCTATGTCAATAACGCCCCTGACTTTAGCACTCACCCAGAACAAGTTTCTTGTGATTAATGACAAAAGACTTCCACTAAATTGCATTCTTCTAGCTGAACACAATTATGCAGATGATTGAAGAATTGGAAAATACCCCATACTCAATGGGCATGAACTCCACCCAACTATGGCTGCGAGAATTCAACAACTACCGACAGTATTTTGCAGAAGATGAGGCAAATTTTTACAGCACGCTCCAATCCTTCCTCAAAATTTCCTTCAACAAGCAATGGGCTTCGTTTCTGCACTGGGGTGACAATCCAAATAGAGCAGGCAAAGAATATGTCAATAGCTTTTACTTTACTACAGCCTTCAAAATTCCGGATTGGAATGTGAGAAGTAAGTTTACTTAAAAGGGCTTCCTCACCTGTTCAAAATTCATCCCCACTAATTCGAAAAGTTCCTCATCATTGAACTTCTGTACGGATTTTTCAACTTGGTTTCTAACAAAACTATGCCGAAAATTAAATTCTAGGCCTTGTTTTGTTAGAAACCAAGTTGTAGAATCCATAATTGGAATGATTAGGAATTTTTTTATTGGTGGGTACAAATTTTAAGCAGGTGACCATGCTCCTTTAACTTCTTAACTTTTAATTGGTAAACTTATTAAGCTTCTTTGCTGCTGATTTGGCGCAACATCACTGCAAGATATCCAGAGTATCAGGCACTGGTTTTTGACGAAAACAACTTTTTTAGTGACCAAGTAGAAAACAACCTTTTAGTGATGAAGTGTTTAAATATTTTCTTATTTTAAGATGCTAGAGCTTAAATCTACAACTTTATCAAGCCTTGGAACAGCAATAATTGCTATGATTATTGTTTGCGTTCTGTTTATAGCTGAAAGTTCAATTGTTTTTTGGTAAGTTACAAAGTTGAATTTACTGAATACTTTCGGTCAGTCTACAATAGATGAGTTTCGGTGTATCGTTTTTCTTACTCATCGTGAGTGTCTAGTTTTCGAAATATTTCGATGCAAACCTATAGAAGGGCGAAAATTAGTCGGAAATAATAATAATAATAATAATAATAATATGGTTTTTTTGGTCGGAAATTTTTTTAAACAATATAAAAAATTATAGATCTTCACTGACAGCCTAATGTTATACTCTAGAAGTAAAGGACAATAATTTCAGGGTTTCCTTTATGTTGGTCTCTATGGACATTGGAGGTTGCTAATTAGGAGTTTAAAACATTGCAAAAATTTTGTTTTTTAGTTGCTGGCTATCTTTCTCTCTGGGGTTCTGACTTAGACCCAACAACTGTAGTCAACATACTGGTATGTACAGTTGACTTTCAATAAGCTGAATGAATGGCTTAGGTATCAGCTTATCGAAAGTCGCCTATGTACAGTTTGTTAGGCCCATTCAGGCTGATAAAGTCACAATTAGGTAATAATATATTTTGACTAATTCAGATGAGCATAGGTCTATGTATTGATTTTGCTACGCATGTTGGCTATAGGTACGTTGTTTTTACGGTTAACAAATAAACTTTCCAATTTATCAGTTTGATAAAGAAAATTCTAGTGCTGGTATCATATATTCCCATATACCCCCCCCCCCTTATATCGAAAATTTATAATGAAAACAAATATTCCACTGAAAACTTTCAAGAAAAAATTTTCAAAAAGTTTAAAGTAGTAGCTTACATAAATTGACCATCCTAAACTTTTTTTAGTTTTACTTTTAAAAAATAACATGTTAAAAGTCTCATATGCTGTTAGCAGCTTAAAAAGCCTGACTGCTTTACAGAGTCTACAGAAGTCGTTTTGAAGATCCCGATGAGCGAATAAGTGACGCTCTAGGTGCGATCGGGTGGCCAGTGGTACAGGCAGGTGTCTCGACATTTCTAGCTATTATTGTAATATTCCGTGTAAATTTTGAGACAATTGAACAGAGTTTAGGTGATGATGTTAGTCCCATCAAACGTAGTTCGTTTATTTGCAAGAACGTCAATATTGGTTGTAGCAACTGGACTTTTCCACGGAATCCTCTTACTGCCCATCATTATAAGATCTTTTGCATTTGAATCTCCTGTAAAACTAGAGAAGAAAAAATTAGAAGCAAAAATACAACCAGCAGATATCCAACAAGAAAGGATAAGGATAAACAACAATTTGAGCCTGGAGTTCAACCAAAAGAAAAGTTAAAATAGTTTCTGATTTGAAATTTTGTTTCTTTTGATGAAATTTGTAATGAATTAAGATTTTTCTTGACTAAGTTGTTGTCCATTTTCACACAATCAAGCTGAATTTGAAAGTCGACTTGAAAATAATAGGATATCAGTTAATAATTAATTAATCATGATCAGTTTTTCGTCGCAAAAACACTTTGGGAGGGTAGGAGCCAGTAGCTTATTTAGAGGAGAGGAATGGTTTTAGGATAAGTTTTTTTATAAGCCAGTAGAGTCAAATTCTTATTTTGTTATTCACAAATAGAATTTTTAATGGTATTACTTTTGTCTATACAGTTGACGCTCGATATAATGAACCCCAAAAGTTCGTTCCCAGCTTGGGTCCAACACTTTTTTTACCTCGATTTTTCAAATTGTTTGCCCGATGTCTTTGGCTGGCCCAGTGCGAAAAATCGCAAGGATTCCGATTTTACCGGTCGTTTTTGTAAGTGGCAACAGTTTTGCTAAAAAGACCCGCGCCACTCGATCAGGGCTGTTCAAATTTGATTTAGCTCTTCCTCTTCCTCATCCCTCTTCCACCCAAAATTTTCGTCTCTTCCGTCTTCCTCATCCTCTTCCATCCAAATTTTCGTCTCTTCCATCTTCCTCATCCCTCTTCCACGCAAATTTTTCGTCTCTTCCTCTTCCTCATCCCTCTTCCGCCCAAAATTTTCGTCTCTTCCATCTTCCTCATCCTTCTTCCGGTCGGAAGAGGAAGAGGAAGAAATCTCTTCCAGGAAGAGGAATAAATTTCTTCCTCTTCGGAAGAATCCGATAAGATAAGAGAGTATTAACGATGAGACAATGATTATTTATTCCTTTTAACAGTCAGCAAGAACAGCAATAAATCAAAATAATCGCTCATTCAATATGATGGAGTTGAAGCCTAGCAAGACCTTTCTTCGCAGTAGACCGGCCAATGAGCACCCTTGGACTCCTCCCGAATTGATGGACAGCCTTGAGAATCTCTCTCTGGAGCTTGTGAAGTTGCTGGAATGATGAGGAGGTCGTATGCCAATTTTGCCAATCGTGGTAGCTAAAACGTTCCAAATATTCTCTTCTATGTCTTCGCCCATTAATTGCGGAATTTTGGGATTCAGAATTTCACAACCGGACGCAGAAGCAGAAAAACAGAAAAACTTTGCATAATGCAGAAAAAATTTCCTCTTCCTCTTCCACCCAAAATTTTTTGTCTCTTCCATCTTCCTCTTCCACCTAAAATTTTCGTCTCTTCCATCTTCCTCATCCTTCTTCCACTCAAAATTTTCGTCTCTTCCTCTTCCTCATCCCTCTTCCACCCAAAACTTTCATCTCCTCCATCTTCCTCATCCTTCTTCCGGTCGGAAGAGGAAGAGGAAGAAATTTCTTCCCCTCCGGAAGAATCTTCCGGAAGAGTGAACAGCCCTGCACTCGATACAACGAACCCCTATTTTCAAAAAAGGTGTTCGTTATATCGAGCGGCGCGGGTCTTTTTTACAGAACTGTTGCCATTTACAACAACGACCGGTGAAATCCGAATCTTTGCTATTTTTCTGATTAGACTGACGAATCAGATTCGGTAAAATGTTTCAAAAATAGAGGTAAAAAAGTGTCGGACCTCAGGTAGGAACGAACTTTGGGGGTTCGTTATATCGAACGTCGACTGTATACGAAAAAATTACCGTATTCACTCTATTAAACGGGCACTCTCTATTAAACGGACACTCTCTAATAAACGGGCCCCCTACGAAAGGGTTGAAAAATAAACGGGCCCTCTCTAATAAACGGGTTCCCCAAATACGAATTTTCTGCACTATATGGGATATTTTTAGCACAATTTCTGTTAGTATTTCAAACTCAATATTTTGAGATATGTTTTGTAATTTTCATATTTTGGTACGACCGACAATTTTTACTAAACTACCACAATGTCCCGTAGAAATTAGATTTCAAGCTTTATTCCACAGAATCCCCATCAGATCAAAATTGTACTATTCTTTTACTAAATAGTTGTAGCCACATGGGTCTGAAAAGTATTTTTTGCATAAATGTTATGTCTGATTTCCAATAGCCGATCTAGAGGCTAATCTAATCCTTATAAGGAAACCTAGAGCTATGGCTCTAGATGTGTTGGTGGTGACCCGGAAAAAATATGCTTTGGTTCCCTTGGTCTTTGTTGATCTTTTTTCAAAACAATTTCATTTTTATATAAGAATGTTTTGTTTTCACCTCAAATAGACATCTTTTCTCAACTTTGATTAACATCATAACAGTGATGTCATCAATAATTTGTTTAAATTTAGAAGTCTTTTTCAATTTATGCTTTAACTTGGGATAGGGCAGCGTGGATTAGGACAGACTAATTTTTTTTTATTATCTCTTTGTAGTCAAAAGACATACTTAAGCTTGTTCTAGAGTACGTGGCCTACTCTGCACACAAACAAAGGCTACAAAAAATCAACAGCGGGAAGAAGGCATATTTTTTCGGGGGTGCAACCAACACATATTGAGCCGAGCTGTCATGTCTC
Organism: Ditylenchus dipsaci; assembly: GCA_004194705.1. Taxonomy (NCBI): domain Eukaryota; kingdom Metazoa; phylum Nematoda; class Chromadorea; order Rhabditida; family Anguinidae; genus Ditylenchus; species Ditylenchus dipsaci. Next base: position 279,587 of record SADC01001153.1, on the reverse strand, counting down.
TTTTTTCGAAACTGCTTTTCGATATGTGAACTGAGATCAGAGATATTCCACTTGTGTCCACTTCTAGTTTGATTGTTACTGCGGCCCTCTAGTCAAACAAATCTCTACCCATTTAAAAGAATTAATCACTTGGCACGTTGACGGGCTGGGTGCACAAAAGACAAAAGAGAGCACAAAAAACGAGTCATCTGTATTAAAAAGGCGCAGAAAATTAATGCAAAGAAATGTAATTTTTCACTCTAAAAAATTTCAAACAATTTTTTGTTGAAAAATAAACGGGCACTCTCTATTAAACGGGCACTCTCTAATAAACGGGCCCCCTACGGAAGGGTTGAAAATTAAACGGGCATGCCCGTTTAATAGAGTAAATACGGTATGGTGTGTAAAAATTAAAAATGAATCGAAAGCCGTTTAAAAAATATACAATTTTACTAAAATCATAGACCGTTGATTTGTGAAACGAACTCCAGATTCATAATCAGCATAAAAAATAGCACTTGATAGTCTCTTTAGAGTTATATAAAAAGGCTTTTAGTCGAAAAGGACCATAAAAGGTGTCTTGAAAAACACTTTGACGCAAAAGACTTGCAAACTTAAAATTCTGACACCGGATTCATGTTGAGCATACAGTCAACTCTCGTTGAACCGGCACCCCACTCAAGTTCGTTCCCGCTTAGGGTCCAACACTTTTTCTACCTCAATTTTTAGAGCTTTTTGCCAGTTACAGTCCACTCTCGATAAACCAGCGCCCCGATAAACCGGCACTCTTGATAAACCGGCACTGTAAGAAAGCCTGATTTGGCTGGCCGACTAGAAAATTAGATAAAGCTTACTCCCAATAAACCGGCTCCCTGATACACCGGCACCCTAAGCTGGTTCTTAGGGGTGCCGGTTTATCGAGGGTGTATCTTCGGCCAGTCTAGTCCGAAATATCGTAATGATCAGTCTCGCCGTAGAGACCCGCGAGGTTGTTTTTCAAAAAGGGGCCAGTTTATTGAGTACCCGTGGGTCTTTTCGGTAAAACTATTGTCATTTACAAAATCGATCGGCGAAATTAGAATCTCTATATAGTATTTGGGTCGGGGGTGGGTGCGGAGTGTGGGAGTTCGTCACACTTTTTCTGAATTTATGGTGTTCAAGACTGATTTTTGGCTACTTTTTGCAATTTTATGTTCGATATTTTTTCGGAACCCTCATGTTCAACATCTTAGCTTTCTTTTTAACACAAATAAGTAAAATTGAAGATGCTTCTAAAAATTTTTTCTCTTGCTCTCCAAATTGGAGATGGTGGATTTTGGCCTGGATTTTCGGTGGATGTTTGGGTTCAAGGCTAATTTTCTGAAAACTTTTGCAAACTAATGTCGTATATCTTTCTGGAACCCTCAAGTTCAACATCTCAGCTCTCTTTTGAGCACAAGCACGTATGATAGAAATGGCTTCTAAAAAAGTTTTCCTTGCCCTCCAAATTGGTGATAGTGGATTTTAGGCTGGATTCAAAGTGGATTTTTGTTTTCAAGCTCACTTTTCTGCCATTTTTTTGAATTAATGTCAGACATCTCTGCGGAACCCTCAAGAACAACATCTTGGCTTTCTTTTAAAGCACAAACATGTATAATTGAAGTCGCTTCTAGATAAAAAGTTTTCCTTGCCTTACAAATTGGTGATGGTGGATTTTAGCCTGGATTTGAGGTGGATTTTGTATTCAAGCCCACTTTTCTGCCAGGTAGGGTAGGTAACGGCCACTTAGGGTGGGTAGGTAGCCAGATAGTATAGTTAAGTGTTCAGAAACAATCTCTACAGTCAAACTTTGGTATAACGTACACCCTGGGGACCAGGTGAGGTTTACGTTATAGTAGGCGAGGTAGGCGAGGATAGGTGAGGATAGGTGAAGGTACGCGAAGTAGGCAAAGAAAGGCAAGAATATATCAGGCAGGCGAAAATAGGCGAGACTAGGTTGAGAATACGCGAGGTAGGCGAGGGTAGGCGAACCACAGGAATAGTGCCTGAACTACCAACGTTCCCGAACGGCATAGGCGCCGATAGGCGCCTGCAGACCCTAGTTCTTGCAATATTTCTGACTAGACTGGCCGAAGACAACTTGCAAAAAAGTTCAAGAATTGAGGTTAAAAAATTGTCGGATTCTAGGCGGGAACGAACTTGAGGGGGGTGCAAAATTAACAAGAGTTTACTGTAGTCGATTTGCTTATAAAAGTGCTTTTTGAATTCAAAAGTCGTTTTCAAAAGACAAAAAAGATAAAAAAGGTTTAAACTTGCCAAAATTCTATATTTGAATCTTTTTTATCTGAATAGGGATATACACATCCCACTAAAAGTTTGTCTAAATCCCTTGTTGATTTTCAAACCAAAATTGAATGCAGAATATGTGTCAAATTTAGCTTTTTTGCTACAAAAAGCTTTGTCTATTATAACACAACTGAAAAGTTATAAAATTATTAGCAATACGTTGTTTTTAACACACAGTAAATTGAAAAATGCTTTCAAGTAGTATTATTATACACTCCAAATGTATCCAATTGCATATACTGAAGAGCGTCATTGAGCCGCATATTGTCTCCAGTCAGATGGACAAGCTCCTGCAAATATTGAATTTTTAGCACTCCTTAAATAAAACTTTTACCATAATAGAAGAAATTAGCACAAGCATATTGCTCACTCTTATGGCCGCAAATGCTTCAGAGTCTTCTCCAGAGTTAAAGGAGATATGCTTGTGTAAAATGTCTAGATACTTTCTGCGTGTTTTACAGATATGAGAGTTTCCTTCTTCCGACACTTCAGGGACAGCTAAAAGTCTTTTAGAATATTAGCATCATAAAAGTTAGCTTACCCAGCGAGAATATGATGACAATGGAGAGAAGAACACGTTCTGCATCAGTTAGTTCCAACTGTTGACTGGCTCAACTAGCAAGTGAAACATTCTTTCTGTGCATTGTCTGCATGCAAAACAATGATTTTTTTGAATTGTTTAAATGTTTTAAAAACCTCTGATCGAATATGCACTGCTTGGAAGGGCTTCGTGGAAAATAGCTGCCATTATAATAGCACACACCATCACAGCCCGCCTGCAGGGTCCAATTGGTGATTATCCACCAATGCCACGCTGAATACCTGTAAAGAAGCATTATCAATTAAATAAAGTCCGTATTACACTTATTTTTGTGAAATTAAAATTTAAAAAAATGGAGTAAATTTATTACATTCAAATTACCTGCTCTCTGATAACTTTATCTGGTCAGCGTATTCAAGCAGTTGGAAGTCTGGTACTGCTTTTACAAAGTCTATAAAAAGGACCAAGCAGCGACGCCAGTCTTCTGTGGAATCCGTGGCTACAGCTGTTCTCACACCAGTAGGGCATATCTGAATATAATCAAAATTAAACGCGTAATAACAAGAGCTAAGGAGATGCCTTGGTTCTCCGAGACAAAATGGTGGGATTATTAAAGACGGCAGCGAAAGTGTTTTGGTCTCGTGATGCCTTGGGTGCTGTTGCATTGTTCTCTTGTGGATACTCATCTAATCGTTCAAAAACTTGCTGCTCCATGTCTAGCAACCACTCCACCGCTTCTGCTGTTGGGCACACCCCTTTGCTAACTGCTAATAGAGCAGGTGCTGCTGCAGATGTGTCTATCTCAATCTAAATAAGTGCAGTCGAGTTGCGATACAATGTACTTACCTCAAAAAAAAATTCACCACTCACCGTATTTACTCTAATTAAGGCGCCATTTCTTATATACAATAAACGCCCCTTGACTTTGAGGCCTTGCATTTTAGAGCAAATTTTTTCAAACTGTTCTTTTCTGCATTTTCTTAACCTCTTGAGCTCTACCGATTCCGCTTTTTAGATTTTAAATTTTTTTCAACCAAAATCTCTTGATCAATTTTAATATTTCCGATTTACGGAAAACAAAAAATAATAACGGGCCGGCGCATTTATTACAGGAAATACGGTACGATTAGTCAGTGTAGTCTGGAAAAATGAAAGAATTCCAATTCTACGGGCATTTTCCCTCAATGTAGTGCCGGTATTTTTTTATGAAGTAGCGTGCATTATATCAAAAGCCATGGATATAAAGGGCAAAAATATTAATAGAGACTTTATGAGAAAATGATAAAGTTACAAATAACTATTTACCACTATTTTTTCGCAAAATTTTTCAATGCTGTCCATCATGTTCTACTACTCTTTCTGAGCAAATTTTGAAAATACAGTTCGTGTGAATCATGCATATTGACCGAAATATATAAATTTAAAAAAAAATGCACTCGAAATGTTTTCAGAATGGTATAGCCATTTTAATTTCATATCTCACACGAAATTTCACACACGAATCTCCTATAATTTTTCTTGCTATTCAAATCCTGAATTCTAACACCGGGTTTGTGCTTAGCGTGGTGGATTTCCATGTGAAACTGCTTTTACATCAAAATTTGGAATTCATAATTCAAATTCTGCTCGAGACGAAAAAGATTCAGACGTGCTTTTGTTGAATTATAAGAATTCTTTTAAATAATTTTTTGTCTCGAGCAGAATTTGAAATTTCAAAGAATTTTTTTCATTCGACCACTCTGAGCACGAATTCGGTGTTAAAATTTAAGATTTGCCTAGGAAAAAAAGTTGTGGGAAATTTGTGTATGAAATTTCGTGCGAGATATTAAATTCAAATGGCTATAACTTCACGAATCATAACTATTAAAACATTTTGAAAACCAAGATAAAAAAAATTCGAATCCAGCTTTGATATGAGCGCATTATACCGACAATCAAGTTTAGTGGAGAAAAAGTGTTTCTTGTAAAACAAGAACATACCTCAGCCAAATCATCCAACAAACAAACTCTGTTTGCACACTTGTAGACCTACATTCTAATTTGTGCTTGCCAAACAGAAAGATGTTTTGAGAACTGAAATTTTGATTTACTTCCTGATCTAGACCGTCTGTCACAGCAGTATTAGCGTGTTCACTTTGAACAGCACGGGGATTCATTCCGACAATCTAAAACAACCGCATTTTCATATATTGTGCAAAATATTTTTTACAAACCAGGCATCGTTTTAAGCGACATGACCTGCAGGCGTTTCTTTGTTCTTAAATGCAAAAAATAGTGTTATTTTTGCAATAGTTTTACAATCAGTGGTTTACTTTAATTTACCGTATATCTTCTAATAAGGCCCCACCTTCTATTGAGACCCACGTTCTAATAAGGCCCTATCTCTTGAGAGGTGTTGAAAAATAAGGCTCCACCTCAAATAAGGCCTAATAAGGCCAAAAGGCATCTTCTAATAAGGCCCCACTTCCAAAGAGGAGTTGAAAAAGTCCCCATGGGTCCTTATTAGAAGATATACGGTAACTTCTTGCCTTAATCGTTTATACACAGGGATAACCCTTTTTGAAACTTAATTTACGTCTAAAATTTTCATTTTATTCAGAACTCAAAATTGGTACTAAAAATATGAAAAATAATAATTAGTTTTATTAAAAATCAGAAAAATGATTTATAACCAGAACCTAAAGCACCAACATTTGCACATACAAACGAAGGCTGAAAAAAAGGAACAAAAGAGAGAAGATTCCTAAGGCCAAAGCGAAGGATGAACCCTTTAACCATTTCCCTCAAGAAGCCAAATATTAATTTAAAAAAAAGTCAAAATCACCACTGTACTTTGACGGTAAAAAAAATCAAATGTTCAGAAAGCTCTAATAAAATGGTGTTGTCGAAAAATTTTTAAACTGAAAATACAGCCGTGTTGGGCATGAAATTCTGGCTAGCAGTCACAAAAAGAACTCTCGACAAGGCGAGTATTATAAAAATCCAGACAAGTAATTGAGTTTTGAAAACATTGCGCCTTACACACCTTTTGCTATCACACATTTTCCATCAAACCGACATTTATAGTGTTTCTCATTCCACACACTTCGACGAAAAAAGCCCTTAACACAAAAATTTATACATAAAAAATAATTTTGTTTAACGACTAATAGACCTTGCATCCATTACAAGCATTACTGCCATAGTCTAAAAGAAGATACCTATGGTCCTAAACAGGCAAAAAAGTTGGGAAAATTGATTTTAACCCTAGGGCAGACACCTAACCACCAGGGGGGGGGGGTATCCTCACCCGGCTGAGTTTGAATTCAGCCATCCGCTGGCTGAGGCGTGAGGCTGAGGAAAATTTTCAAAAGTCATCACGGAGGAAAGTTTTTGTAGCAAATTTTGGTGTTCTTTGTTATTTTTGACTGTTTTCTTACAATTTTGAAGTGCTGAGGAAAAATGAATTCTTCAATTTAGTAATTATAATTCAGTTATTAAATTTCATTCCAGGCTATTGCTTATTGTTGAACTGAAGTCAGCCGGCTGAGTTTGAACTCATCCATCAGTCGGCCGAGGCTAGGAAATTTTTACCCAACTTAGCCGGCTGAGGTAATCGTCTAGCATACAACCTGCTTATCACTATCCACTGGTGCATGTTTATAAAAACAAAACCTTAATTTTTTAAACCTTAAGAACTATAGAACTTGATATTCACAGCATTTTGCAAAAAAATGAATGTAACGCGCGATACTACCCTGATTATGTCAATAAAGTTATCGAATTATTTTTGTGTGCATTTAAAGTGTGGTGTCTGCCCTATGGGTGAAAGCGAATGTATTTGTTTTGAACCTAGTTTGATTTTTGAATTTTGGCAACCAACAAACGAACTTCTCAAAAACATACAAATTTTTTAGGATGTATGTTGATAAGAAGTTCGACTGCATTTTCGGAGGTCAAAAAACGAGCATAAAAGTGTTATCTTTTCAAGAAAATTCACTCGCTTTTTAAAGGATTCTGTCTCTTCCTTATCTAGGCAATTTCATTGGTTTGAATGCGCACGGGACCACAAAGATTTTGTCAATGATGTTTTTGAATTATTTTTTTGTTTACATTTTGAATTTTAAACGTTATGTTCTATTCGATATAAGGCACATTGCGACAGTGACAGTTAAGAGCAGTAAAAGTCGGATAAGTTGTCCGATCTGGCATTGTCAATCGACGTCAGGCTCGACTAGTGAATGGTTCTAAGTAGGGTTGTTGGATGTCCAAAAATATCGGATTCGGATATCCGATCTGATATCCGATATCCGAAAATTTCGGACATCCGATCCCATATCCGAAAATTTTTCGAATAACCGGATTTTATCCGAAATCCGATATTCGTTTCGACAACCCTATTTCTTTGCACACTTTCTTGTCTTGCGAATTCTTGGCTATTTCGTTTTTTTACCGATTTTTTCAACTTTTTCAAAAAAGTATTAGACTTTTTACGATATCTTATATTTTTCAAAAAGAGTTTACTGAAAAAAACTTATTTTAAGATATAATGAGTTTTATAGAATACAGAATTCAAGCTAATTAAAAAAGTTATAATTAAAAATCGAAAGCTACTTTACAATCCTGGTATACCAAAAAATAATATAGCTTCTTACAATGATAGATAAATATGAAGTAAATTTAAAATTTCTATATACCAACAGAAAGCTCTGTTCGAGCTGATTAAGAAACCGTTTGCAAAATCTACTACGCGCTAAACTACGCCGAGATTTTGGCTCTTGAAAATTAGAAATTTTTGATCTACGACCTATTGCATATTAGCTCTTTAACAAATAGGCAAGTGTGGCGCAGTGGTATGGATTCACGCTTTTTTTTTGTATCGAAGGTTCGATTCCAATCGCTGTAATTTTAATTTTTTAAATTTAATTTATTTTTTTGAAATGGTCATAATTTTTCTGTAGGTGTTTTTTAAAATTCTGTTTTTACAGATCGATTTTCTCGACGACAATATTTTTTGGTGTATAATATCAAAAACACTATTTTTGCTTGTCCGCCTTGTGGTTTGGGTGCTTTGTGGTTCGCGCCACACATACCTGTTCATTATAAGTGCTAATCTGCAATAGGTCGTAGATCAAAAATTTCTAATTTTGAAGAGCCGAAATCTCGGCGTGGTTTTAGCGCGTAGCAGATTTTGCAAACGGTTTCGTAATCAGCTCGAACAGAGCTATCTTTGGTATATAACGTTTTTTTGATACGTGACGGGTGGTCGTGCCTTTCCCGTGTGAGTATGATCTCCACCATCAGGATCAACAAATTATATTTGCCTAATAATTTTTTTTTCGAAAAAGTTGAAAAATCGGTGGACCAATCACCCAACCCCCCCCTAAAGTAAATAAGGGCCGATTCGGTATCCTAAATCCGGAAAAATCCCGGACAATATCCGAAAGTATCCGAAATCGGATACCCGATCCGACAAGATTAGTTCTAAGTTTTGAACAATTTACAAATTTATTGTTTAAACAATAACCGCAAACAAAAAAACAATCCGAAATTATTATTGACAGAATGTGTGTGCTCCCGCGCGCATTCGAACCTTTCGAATGGCCAAGGTAAAGAATAGGCAGCACCTTTTAAAGGATGTATGGGATTTAAAAAAAACTTATGTTTTCCGAGAGCCTGTAAATATAGTAGTCTAGTTAAAAATTATCAGTGATAAACTGACCGTATCACCACACACTTCACAATAAAGAGCTCTCTGAACGAAGAATGCATTATTCTGTAAAAGTGCAGATTACATGATATGGCTCTAATTCTAAAAGAATGGATTTTTTTCTGTCATGTTTTTCAAATTTGGTACAAAAAAGCTTTTTACTGCGACGTTTGGTTTTTTTATGCCACGATTTTGCTTTTTCTGCCATGTTTTACTCAATAAAGCATTTTATGGAAAAAAAGTACAGAGCTGTGGTTTTAGTGGAGGAAGGATCGTTGATTATTGATTTGTGATATAATTGTCTCACCTATTAATTAAATTACGGTATAATGTTATACAATAGCAAAACGTGGCAGCGAAAAGCTTTTTCAAACAAATTTCAAAAAACGTGGCAGAAAAAAGCCAAATCGTGGCATAAACAAGCTTAAACGTGGCAAAAAAAAAGATTCATCCAATTTTAAAACAAGTAAATTTCCATATTTTAACACAAATCGAAAATAATCAGATGTTAATTAAAGGGGCATGCCCGTGCGTTTTAAAAAGATAAAGAACCAGCAATTTTTTTTAATTCAAAAAATTGTAGAAATGTAAGGTCAAAGTCAAAATCGACATCTGATTTTACATAATTTATGGGACCGCAACGTTGATCTCAGGGTTATGTTAAATAAAAAAAATGCTATTAAATAATTTCATTAAAGAAAGAATTCACTAATAAAAAACATTAAAAACTTTTCATGAAGTGCATTTTATGTCGCCATTGACAACGTAAATTTCTCACAGCAGAACAAACTATCTAAAATTATAACCAAAAGCTTATTACGTTCAAAAAAACCAATGGCAAAAAGGTTATTTAGTAATAATTAGAATTTAGGTAAAAAAATTGTAAACTATGTAAAAAGCAAAAGGAGACCGGTATTTGCATACATATTGTAAAACTTATAGTATAGGACAACTATGACAAGCGACGAAACTCTGACAAACTTCTCCGAAACCCGGTACTTTCTTTATATATTCTCACCTTTTTTGTGGCCCAGTTTTATTGTCGACTAGAAGTCATGTTTTTTACCAAAATATTAAGCAGATTCTTAGATAAGGTTGGACTAAAACATGCCTGGTAGTCGACACATAAAAATTGGTCAAAAACGCAAATAATAAATAGAGAAAGTAACGGATTTTAGGGGTTCGTACGCGTTTGGTCCCCACCGCATTTGGGCCCCCGCATTTGGGCCCCCGCATTTGGGCCCCAATTCAAAAATGGGGCCCAATATCGAAAATTCAATATTTTTAAATTCTAAATTGTAAATTAGATTCTAATTTTTAAAAACAATATTTTAAATTCTAAATTAATCTAAATTGTAATTACCTTAAATTATATTGGGTTATGTTTAAAATTGGCCATAGAATACTGAATTTTGGCCATAGACTATTTAATTTTGGCCACAGATTTTTTTGGCCATAGATTACTGAATTTGGCCATAGAATACTGAAAATTGGCCATAGATTTCTGAATTTTAGCCATACTCGCTCGAAATCATGTTTCAACCACCTTTTAAGATGCTCTTGGACCTGAAACATCCTGAAAAGATGTTTTAAGGGTGTCGATGACACTTTTTCCGAAAAAAAATTTCTGTAATTTTTCTGACCATTGGTCAGGGCAAAAAGTCAAATTTCGGTCAAAAAAAATTCTCGGAAAATTGTCATCGACACCCTTAAAACATCTTTTCATGATGTTTCAGGTCCAAGAGCATCTTAAAAAGTGGTTGAAACATGATTTCGAGCAAGTATGGCTAAAATTCAGAAATCTATGGCCATTTTTCAGTATTCTATGGCCAAAATTCAGTATTCTATGGCCAAAATTAAATACCACCCAATTATATTGTCTTATTTATTTCGCTGCACTTCGCGCGCTATTATTACTCATGTTCGTAAGGATTGAACAAATTTTTGATAATTAGTCCTTCCGCACTAAAAAAACTCCGGTATCCAAGGCATCCAAAAGGCGAAATTAAGGTGTCCAGGTACCATTAGTCAAGCGATAGCACTGAGATAGGGCCATTTAAGTAGGGGTACTTGATTTTACCCAAATATTTGGGATAGCCACTTGATAGTTACGTACTTCCTCAATGGTTATAGCAAACCATCTTTAGCGCATGTTTTTTAAGTAGAAAACTATGGTTTTATTATTTTCAGATTCTAATAGAGGTATGCCCTTCACGGTGGACACTAGCGGTTACCCTACCCTTTCATACCCTTTAAGGCTGAATACAAGTGGTTTTCGTACTTAGCCTAAATTTCACTAATCCTTTAAAAAAATTCACTTTTATAAGTGGTCAAGAAGAAAAGCCTGCAACCAGCAAGATTCAAACCTGTGATCGGAAATTTCGGATTCCGGAAGGCCTTTCTATGTAGATTTAACGGCAAATTACCACCCAATCAGAAGCAGCTCTTATCATTTGTTTAAACTTGCTTTATTATACACTGATACTAACTTTGCAGATAGTAAATACCTGCGACGTAAATACACGGCAATAAAACGTATTTGTGACTAATCATTCTGAGTTTTCTCTATTTGAGTGTTCTCTGATTGAGTTTTCTGCACATTCTTGTCTTCAGAGTCCACTTCATTCATTTCAATCGGTAAATCGTGAACGTCCTTTTCCCGACTTGCGACCTCTTTCTTCACTTCCTCAATTTTTTGAACAGTATGATGAATAGCAGAAGGACGACGATGACTATGTGAACTACGTGTTGTTTGCCCTTCATCCGCCGTAATTTCTTTGAAGTCTGTTTTGCGACTAAAAAAAAGAAAAGTTTACAAATGGACGAAATTTCCCATTGGTTTTTTTATAAGTCGACGAACAGATCTATCGTCCTGTATAGTTACCGTCCTGTTCGTCGACTTATGTTAAACTCTTATTTACCAAAAATTAATTCATGTTTTGTGTGCCCTTGAAAATAAAAATATGTATTTTTTCAGAAGCACCAAGATTAATGTTAAATATCAATGCTAAATGACCTACTAGGCTACAGCCTCAGGAATGAAAAACTTTGGTCAATAAACCAATATGACTAGAAAGAATATATTCAGAACTACAACATGAGCAGTCTAAAAAGTTTCAAACATATCACAAGCTACGAAAAACAGATTTTGTAGTTGCAGTTTTATTGTAATTTCAGTTGGTAATAAAGTTTGTCCACAACTCCGCTAAAAATCAGTAAAGAATTCCGTGAATTTTTTCAAACTTGCAAAAAACATACGTGAAGGCGCGTGCTATAGTTCCCTCATATTCGCAGTTTTGGAAGAATGCTTTTTTGTGCCGAAAAAGACGATCGATCGCTGCGCTTCTTTGATCTTCCAGTTCAAGAACAACTTCTGCTGCACTAGGAGCCTAAAAATCGATTATCTATATCAATTATAACCAATATTACATTGCACTTACTAACGCTTGGTTTTCAGGCACTAACTGCTTCACTAACTTTCCATTTTTATCAAGATCTGCATTCGAAGGAGAGCTGAACCACAACGCTGAAGAAATCATAAATGGCTCTATTGGAGAAATTTCCTGCTTCAGCATATGAGCAAACACTATTTCCATTGAGGTTCTGTCTGAACGACGAATTTTTCTACGAGCTATCTAAAAGATCAAAAGTTACTTAAGAAATATTTATACCAGTATTCGAATACCGAATTGCTAATTTGCAAAACTACTCGTTTCAAGAAACGAAAGATTTTTACAATTGAGTCCCATGCGCAGAAAATAGCAGCCGAGTTGACAAGAACAACGCACGCAATCAAAAACAAATGGAGCCAGTACGTCCACATCAGAAGGCTAGAAAAAGGAAAGTTACTTTATGGCTCGCTCACGCTGTCGGCGTTGGCGTAATTTTTACATACCGTATTTTCTCTAATATTCCGACCGGTCCATTTATTTTTCAACCTCTCCGAAATCGGGGAAATTTCTGGTAGATCTCAAAATTTCGGGTGAAAATCCAAAATCGAAAAAGAGGAATCGGTAGAGCTCGTGGGAGTTAAGAAAACGCAAAAAACAGATATGCAAAATGTTTTCTCTGCCCTGAGGTATAGACCCTCAAAATAGAGGGGGTCGGTTTATTGGCGCCAAGATTGACTTGAAAATTGGAGTACGGCCAGTTAGCAACGTAGCCAGTTAGCAACGTAGCCAGTTAGCAACGGCCAGTTAGCAACGGTTTTAAGCGGCCAGTAAGCAACAGCCAGTTCGCAACGGTTTTTTGAAAAGTTTGTTTGTTTTTTTAGGGGAAAGTATGTTTTAGGCCCTAAAAACGATGGAAAACTTTCATATCCTTCCAGATGGATTAGTTACTTTCTAAACGATTAAAGTACCCCATATGTAATTTGTCGGTACCCTTCAGATGGATTGGTTAGTTCCTGAATAGTTTTTTTTATGGTGTCGTGTTTGCAAGAAAATGGATAAAGTCATTACTTGACATCTAAAATTTGTTTTAGGTAGTAAATTAAGTTAAATAGTCAGTGAAATTCAGTAATTAATGTGCTGAAAGGTATCAACCTAGTACATCTAAAACTGCGCCTAAATTGCGCCTAAAATTTAGGCGCAGTTTAGGCGCAATTTAGGCGCAGTTGTAAATGACAGAACGCCAAGCCATTTTGGCGCAGGTGCGCCTAATTAGGCGCAATTGCGAACTATATGGAAAAGGCGAAAAAAGTGTGGAAAGGACATTTTTCGAAAAAAAAATTTTCGTTTGCCTTGTCCCCCTGTGGTAAATTTGAATGTTTATTGTCTTGAGCGGAATTCAAAATTTGTCAGTGATTGATGAATTTAGAAACCAGTTTCACGTGCAAATCGACAACGTGAACACAAATCCGGTGACAAATTTGGCGCTAGTAGCGAATAGACCCCCCCCCCCCACTCCCCCAAAGAATCCGACCTTTTAAAAATTGATGTAACTACCCTTTCAAACAACAAGTTTAGGATTAGCATTTAGGCTTGAGGTAGGCCAGCGTACAGAAGTTGTGACTAATAAAGAGTTTACGCACATTTTCCGGGGTCTGGGACATAAATTTGGGTACTTTTTACTTAAGTAAAAAAGGTGAAAATCGTTGGGAGGCGGGGGGGCATTCGTCACTAGGGTCACAAATTCTTTTTAAAATGGAAGATTTCCGGGCGCCTAATTCACTACCCTCTGCACCACCCAGTCACATATTTGTCTTCAATTAAAACTATATTTTTTCAATAAAACTATGTAATTTCATATGCATTTTTAACCCCTCAAATTTAGCCCAGGTCAAAACTTATGTCTAAGTATGATGAGGATTTTCGAAGAGCTATCGAATGGTATATAACGTTTTTCAATAGCTCCGTTTTTTTCCGTCGCCGAATCGATCTCCGCCGTATTTAGCGCCGCTGTTTGTTCCGTTGCTCTTCTTTCCGCCGCCAAATCGTATCCCCACCCTTTTGCAGAAAATTATGCCAATCTTTTACATTTTAGTCTGGTCTACTTGAAAATATTTTTAATTCTTTGTTATGCAAGCTTTTCTGGCTTTTGTAAAGCCCCAAGCTAATTTCCTCTCTTTATCCTCCTCCCTGATATCCAAATAAAGGCGGTGGTAACTTGTTCTTACCAACAAATCACGTCTTTTTAAACAGGGATAAAGCGTCCAAAAAGGTAAAGGGAGATATAAAGTGCAGGAAGACAAATCGCACCATCTCCTTGGCTCTTCTTCCGATTGCAGCAGCAGTAATTGGAAATCCCCCTTTCTACTACTATTTTTTGTCGTTGTTGCATTAAGCTCAATATTATTCATTTGTAGAACACAAAAATTTCGGTGGGGCCACCTCGTGAAATGGCAAGTGCGTTCTCGACCTTTGCTCCTTCATTAGAGGTCGTAGTAGACTCAGAAGAGGAGGAGTGCGTATGGAGCAACAGTAGCACTAGCAGCGAGAGTGATTTGGTCAGCAACCTCGCTACCAGAGTGTGTCCAGCTGACTCCACTACCAACACCTCCGTGGCTTTAGCTGTAGCAGCCAAAGAACTAGCATTCGGCAAGCTGTTACATGAAAGACAGTGTGCTAGCAGCACGTCTCATCTCTCATTTCTGAAGCAACAACCACCACACTCAGATTTCATCCAGGATGACCTGTGTTGCTCAGCTTTATTAATGAAACAAGCCTGTTTAGAACGCTTGTTTGCTGCTAGTGTGAGTTTTTGAAAGATATGATTGAATTTAAAAAATGTAAAATATGTGAATTCCATTTTTCATAAGCCAAAGCTTCTGCTCCGACCACAAATTTTTGTTTAGCCAACGCATAAAAATTTCCGAAAAAGTGCATTTTGAGCTTCGAGAAATCTTTGCCGCAAATCAAAAAATTCCTTTGATTATAAAAGCCAGGTAACGGACTTCTTTTAGCTTCTCGTTTCTTGAGCCCTCTCTTTTTACAATATGTCTTGCCTGTTGCAGAGAAGACCACGGCTAAATTTTGGTTTCATAATAGTTACACAGCTTTTCAAAACGCCCGAAAATATTTCCTTTAGCTTATTAGACCTGTTTGCATTGCGCAATGATAAACCATTTCATCACACGTTTTTACATAGCAAATAAAGCTATTTTCCTCGAGTTCACGAGTTCAGCCCCACCTCCCGACCCCACTGATTTTTCAAGCTTTTGCAATATTTTATTATCAGTCCATTCGACGTAAAATCGAAAATTTACTTACAATATACTTTTGTTAGATCCTAAAACTCAGATTTTAAAGTTTTCCTATAAAATTTTGAGTACAGGTCAAACGAAGTGAAGATTTCACGTCAAATATAAGGCAAAAACTTCTATGAACTTATTTTCGCATGAGAATGTGGAGGTTTGCAATTCAGGGGAAGAGTCATATATTAAAATGTAGCCCTGGATGACTACTGCAGAGTTGTGGCAAATTTTTACAAAATCGGGCATCTATGGAAACTAGAAGCCATTTTAAGTCTGGAAATTGTTTTTCAAACCAAGTTTTGAAACTTTTTCAGTTTCCCGCGAAATTCCTTCAAAGACTATAAAGCCAAAAAACGCGTTTTTGGATATAGGGGGAGGGACCGCGCGATAAGGAAAATGCGGTACGAAGTATTTTTTCAACATTATAAAATATACTTATTTACCGAAATTGATTTTTGTGTAAGCCTCTTAACCCCAAGTCTCACCAGAAGGGAGAGTGGGGAGGGCGTAGGAATATTTCTCCCTCAACAATTTTATTGTCGAGGAAAAAACTGCAGATTTGTTGGGTTATGGCTGGAACATAGATTGCGAGGTCCTGTCCAAATGGGCTAAACTTTTTTTCAGTTGCCAAATCACTTTTACCGCTGCCCAAAAAAGGTTTCTGTCACTCAAAGGTGCAAAAGTTTTTCTTGTCAAAAAAAGGACCACGGTTTTGTCTTGACAATAGAAACGACGACATGAAGCAGCGATTGTAGCGACACGAAATGTTGTTCTGGATACAGAAAAAGTGTCAAAAGTGTTAAAAAAAGTTTCTGCAAATGCCGAAATACGGTGGCTTTGTTTACATAAATATTACATTTAATTTTTTTTGTTATTGTTAGATTTCTTTACTCTAGTTTAAAAAAAAAATCCCCTGCGGCCACTCTGCGTGTTATTGTTGTTGTATAATTGAAGTTGCGCAACACTCTTTATAGAACCAGTCCATGCACTGGATTAACAAATCTGGCTCTGCAAGAACGATGGTGGAAACATATCTAGTTGGAGGAACAAATCCCTAGCACGCCAGGGAGAGAACAGGTCTTTTGCTTTATGCAACTCATACTTCCGAGCTTTTCCGTGAAATAATTGGATTGTACGCTTCCTAATCCACTCACCTGATTTAGAAGGGAACACAATACTTAGATAGTATTGGAGCATGTCTTTGTTGTTCAGGCACTCCTGTGCTTAGGTTACTCGTCCATCTGACCGTATTTTTTTTCAAATTGGTGATCCAGGAATTCAGTCGTTTATCTTAATATTTTTTTGGTTTTGTCAATGTTTTGACTACTGGTGGGTAATTTTTAGAAAGTGGGTAGTTTTCAGGAGTAGATAATTATTTAAAAAAAAATCTACAGTAATATATTTCTGAAATTTTGTGTAAGATCTTAGAAAAATAAGGCTCTCTATGAACTGTCCGAATTTATAAATAATCAAAAGGTGCAATGAAAATCAGGATTAAAATTAAAATAACATCTTTTTCGAAATTGCTGACAATTTTGACCAAACATTATTTTTCACACAGCCATCATGGTTTCATTGTGTTGAAAAAGTCTCATAGAATTTTTGAATCTTTACCTAGAAATTTTCTTTTTGAATCCAAAAATGTTCCATTTGAAAAAAAACAAATGACCCTTAAATTCGTGAGTTAAACTGGCAAATGCTTTAAAAGAGAAGTTCTGTAATTTTGTAGTTTGGTAAGACCCCTCAGAAATTTGGAAGTTGAGTGTTCGAGCTCAAATGAAAGCTTACGATTTGTTGAGTAAGATAACACTAAATTCGACCAATTTTTATTACTAAGTCACCGAGCTGTGGCCTCCCGAACTTTGGTACTCAGAAAAACCAGTACTTTTCTTAAAACATTTTATACTTAGTGAAAATGTGGTGATGTACACTCATTTAAAAGTTTATTCTACGCAGAAAGAGTTGTTCTATCTGATGAGTGAAAAAAATTTGACGTAAAAATTTTTTTGCACTAGAAAACCTAAATTCTGACACCGAATTTGAGATCGGCGTATCTGATTTGCTTCTAAAACCACTTTTAGAAGTGTAATTCGAATGTCATATTTCAAATTTTTTCTCAGAGCAATAAATATTTGATTCACCAATTATTGACTTGTTTGAAAGTTTATTGTCATGAGGAGTTTGAAATATGACATTCAAATTGCACCTCTAAGAGTAGTTTTAGAAGCAAATCAGATACGCTGATCATGAATTCGGTGTCAGAATTTTAGGTTTCCTAGTGCAAAAAATTTTTTACGTCAAAAACTGAAAAGAGTTAGTGATGACTAGCCAAATTCAAAGGCCTTTTTCGTCTCACCCCCTCCAATTTTTTCCATGGTTTTTTCACCAAAAAAGGTGACACCGGAAATTCTCTTTCTGATGCATTAAAATTCAGTAGGGTACACCCCGATTTCCGATCTTTATGGCGGTTTTTATGCCGAAAATTGGTGATCGAAAAATGCTGATTTTTTTGAAAAAAACACACTTTTTTAGCCAAAATTTATTACAGACTATAAATTTTTTCACTCATTAGATAGAACAACTCTTTCTGCGTAGAATAAACTTTTAAATGAGTGTACATCACCACATTTTCACTAAGTATAAAATGTTTTAAGAAAAGTACTGGTTTTTCTGAGTACCAAACTTCGGGAGGCCACAGCTCGGTGACTTAGTGAGAAAAATTGGTCGAATTCGGTGTTATCTTACTCAGTTATCTTATTCATTTGAGCCCAGACACTAATTTTCAAATTTCTGAGGGGTCGAGGTGGCCTTGATGAAACTACAAAATTACAGAACTTCTCTTTTAATATTTGCAACAGTTACTGAGTTATATAGTCGACTCTGTCAATAGCGCACTCCCGAAAAGTTCGTTCCAGCCTAGGGTCCGACACCTTTTTACCCTAAATTTCAGGCTTGAGTTCAGAATCCCCCCCCCCCACGGGGACTGATCAGATGGAGGAGATAACATCATATTCGTGTTTCTCGACCCCGATTTCATGAGAAAGCCGGCTGTTTTTTTAGTTCTGAGAAAAAAAATTTTTTCGAACCACAGGGGGGTATCATGGTTTTTTAGTCAAAATTTGAAAAATTTAAATTGGCGCCTTTTGAATTTTAAAAGGAATAGGGCTGTATAGGGAGGGGAAGGGAACAAAAGGGGCCACTAATCATAGAAGGCTCACTAACAAGAAGATGTTGAACATAGTTTTGAATACTGGGGCCTACCGCATAAATAAACTCTGGTATGCATGCTTTTTCATGCATCCAGAGTCATTTTCGAGTGATTTGTGTCTAAGGTATGTGGGTGTGCGCATCTCAACTCCAAGCCCCAAGCCCCTGCGCCCCGAAGGGGGCGCAGGGGGCTTGAGAGTTAGAGATGCGCGCACTCACTTACCTTAGACATGATTCCGAGAATAACTCTTGACCATAAAATGCATATAGAGTCTCTTTTTGCCACGGCCCAGTTGAAAAACATGGTGAGGCAATCGAAGAATACAAACATTTCAATTTCTGACGTTCTGCCATAAAAGTGGCCCCCTTTTACTCCCTTCCCTCCCAATACAGCCCTTAATCCCTTTTAAATTCAAAAGGCGCCAATTCAAATTTTTCAAATTTTGACTAAAAAACCATGATACCCCCCCTGTGGTTCGAAAAAATTTTTTTTTCTCAGAATTAAAAAACAGCCGGCTTTCTCAGGAAATCGGGGTCGAGAAACACGAATATGATGTTATCTCCTCCATCTGATCAGTCCCCGTGGGGGGGGGATTCGAAACTGCAACCAAATTTCATAGCTATTTGCTGAATGTAATTCGACACCGTATGCGAAAATCGCAAGGATTTAGATTTTGCTGATCGCTTTTATGAAACACTGTAGTTTGTCATTTGGAACCGCAACTCTCCCAATAACGTACACCTATTTGGGAAACATGGGTACGTTATTGGATAGTCGCGGGTGCAAATGATAAAACTACAGTGTTTTTACAGTATTATAAAACGATCGGCAGAATCTAAATTTTTGCGATTTTTTGCACTAGGCTGGCGAATTACATCCAGCAAATAGCTCCGAATTTAGGGTGAAAAAGTGTCGGACCCTAGGCTGGAACGAACTTTTTGGGTGTGCGCTATTGACAGAGTCGACTGTAACATGAATCTTTAAATAATTATCGAGTAAATACAGTTGCGGAAAAAGTTACCGCCCGATCAGAATTTCCACATTTTTTTGAGAAAAACTGTTTGAATTTAATTATTTTTCAAACGGAAAGGGAAAACGAAATAGACAGTCTTGTAGAGAATTTCACGCTCTACAAAACTGGTATTTTTGTTCAAAGATTCATTTAAAATTTATGCAAAAAATCGCAAAGTTTGAAACAATGCAAAAATAAGGTCACGAAAAAAGTTACCGCCCGATAACATTTTGATCTTTTTTACATGCTTGTCTTCAATGGTGAAAGATTACAGCATACATTTTTTAAGAGCCCTGAATTTTAGCTGCAATTTAGAAGGTCAAGCTTTTGCTTTAAATTGTTCTGAGAAAACTTATGACCATCAACATAAAAGTGTCGACTTTTAGTCAAAATCAAAGTAAATGTAAGGAAAATGGTTGTTCGGTCACGTAAATACCAGCTATTCTTGAAAATTTTAATATCAAAAGCTAGCATTCAATGCATTTTCTAAAAGCTCTTTTATTTATCTACAAAATGGCATGTCGACTGCTCTTTTAGAATTAGACAGGGCTAAGAAACGGATGGTTGAAGTTGGAAGAGTTATAAAACTCCTCTTTTTACTTCATTTTGGTACATTTTTGTTTTTTCCAACTTCAACCATCCGTTTCTTAGCCCTGTCTAATTCTAAAAGAGAAGTCGACATGCCATGTTGTAGATAAATAAAAGAGCTTTTAGAAATGCATTAAATGCTAGCTTTTGATATTAAAATTTTCAAGAATAGCTGGTATTTACGTGACCGAACAACATTTTCCTTACATTTACTTTGATTTTGACTAAAAGTCGACACTTTTATGTTGATGGTCATAAGTTTTCTCAGAACAATTTAAAGCAAAAGCTTGACCTTCTAAATTGCAGCTAAAATTCAGGGCTCTTAAAAATGTATGCTGTAATCTTTCACCATTGAAGACAAGCATGTAAAAAAGATCAAAATGTTATCGGGCGGTAACTTTTTCGTGACCTTATTTTTGCATTGTTTCAAACTTTGCGATTTTTTGCATAAATTTTAAATGAATCTTTTGAACAAAAATACCAGTTTTGTAGAGCGTGAAATTCTCTACAAGACTGTCTATTTCGTTTTCCCTTTCCGTTTGAAAATAATTAAATTCAAACAGTTTTTCTCAAAAAATGTGGAAATTCTGATCGGGCGGTAACTTTTTTCCGCAACTGTATAAAAACATTCGTAACCTTATCTATGAAATTTTTAGCACCACCAGCTAGCTAACCTCTGGCCTACGAACAACCAACACGTTAACTGGAATCAGATTCAGCTTGTCGAAAATGTTGCAGCATCAAATGCTCTTTTATCAGCAGCATCTATGGCACAACAATGTGATAATTATTCGCTCCACAACCCATTACCTAAGTCTATTCCGGTGCAATCTACTAATTCTTGTTTTTCTACTCCAACAGCACTTTCTTTACAAGAGCATTCGCTAAAAAAATGTATCCAACAGATTTCACCTGAGCCCCAATGTAGACCGGAACAAGCCAGCTCCGCAACTAAAACCAACAGTTTACAAGACACATATAGTAACTCGTCAAGCACTGATATATTCCTGAACTCACTATGTAAGCTAGAAAAAGTTTTTCAAACAAAATTTTATTTTTCTTAGCCAAAAACAAGCTAGGTCGGACTTACAATCCAGGTTAGTTAATCAATATTAAAAGTAATTAGTATACATACCGCATAACTTCTAATAAGAGTGCCAGGAGCTTCTTCAGTATTTTTTTATAAACCCAGGGGTATTATTAGAGGTTATACGGTATATTAGTATTTTATAGGACGACCACTGGGCATGCAAGACCGCCGCAAGATTTTACAGCTTTATCAAAAGGCTTTAAAATTTCGCATATTGCCAAACTCATTGGAGTCACTCAGCTGTGTGTCCAAAATTATGACCAGGTTGTTCAAAAAGAAATATTACTTTTGTAACTGAAAATAATTTGTAGGTATCGCCGAACAGGAAGCATGAATCCAAAAACGCAGCTGTCTCGTAAAATGTCAGTTTGTTCAGCCACTAATGACGGGTCCCCAGTGGCAAAGCTTTCCCATGCATCATCTTCAGCCTTATCTAGTTCATGTTCTATAAACGGGTCGCAATTTGCACAGGGATGGGAGTTGGTGAATGGAAAACAGGTGGAAATGCGTATGAATGTACCGCAATCGCTGTTTATGCCACAAGCTTCTTTTACCTCATTTTTCAATGGCTTTAACAAGAGTGCTACTCATTTTGACTCACCGCAGCTACACCGAATGATGGTCTCGGAGTGAGCTGTGTAGAAGCAGTTAATGAAGCGACAATGTTAATACCTTCTTCTGGTTACTTTTTGCACAAACCAATCCCTCTCGTGATACACAAATGAAGATTTAAAAAACGTTAATGTAACATAAAACAAACATTTTTAATGTATGTTCTCAATGTTTTGCACATTAGACAGTTAATAAAATGAACTATACAGCCGAGGTTCTATATGAGTTACAGCTGATATAAATTTCTCCAGCCGTGAATCGGCTTTTTCACATTTTTCTCGGAGGATTCAGATTCTCTGCTAAAAGTTGCCTTAAAATAAACACATCTCACTAGCACTACTTGGTTACCTCCCGCCCAGTACCCTCACCTAAGTACTAATTTTAGCCGTGCATTTTTTGCACTCGTGGCGCTACCGGCTCACAAAAAATAAATCCAAGTCTTGAAATCTACACAAAAACTGCATCTGGGGCCGTAGTAACAATAGTAGTAACAACTTCCGTGGCTAAAGTGAAATATCTCGCAGTTCAGTCCACTTTTTGAAAAGCAGTTTTTTGCAAACAAAAATAGACAAGTTTTATCTTCAGATTTTATCACAATCATCTAAATCGCTTATCGGCAACCAGAGCTAGCAGTAAATGCAAAAAAAAATATCAAAAATATCCGCAGCTGCGGATATTTTTTGGACCTGTGAGGCTGAAAATAAATTCATCGTACAGGTTTAAGTTGATTGTGATTATATTTCACTACGTTTGTAGCCCAGATTATAAAACATTTTAGTTGTTGAAAAAGTATTTTTGCCTTTACCAAACTTAAAATATGTCTCTAAATATTGATTTGAAAAATTAGCCGAGGATAGACTGAGCTAACTTTTCAATTCAATATTAAGAGACACTTTTGGTCATATTAAAGTTTGGTGAAGCCAAAAATACTTTTTCAACAACTAAAATGTTTCTTATAATCTAGGCTACAACCTTAGTGAAAGATAACCACAATCAACCCAAACCTGTACGATAAATTTCATTATTAGCCTCAAATATCCGCGGCTGCGGATATTTTTTTGCATTTAGTGCTTCTGGTTACGATGAGGATATACCAACGACCGGGTACACTTACGACCGGGTACAATTACGACCGGGTACACTTTTCCATCACTTTTCGCAAATCATGTTTAAACATCTCCTAAGTGATTCCTATACTCTAGAAACGACAGAAAAGTTGTTTTCTGACACTTTTTCACATAAAAATTCGTTTTTGAAAGAAAAAAATTTAACCAAAATTTGTTTCTTTTGCGTTGGGGTAGGTACTTAGATACTTCAAAAAGATGGTATTTGAACATAATTTTGTTGACTGGGACCTACCTCATAAAGAAACTCTGTTATGTATACTTTTTTTATGCATCCAGAGTCATTTTTGAGTGATTTGTATCTAAGGTAGGTGGGTTTGCGCATCTCAACCCCAAGCCACCAAGCCCTTGCACCCCCCAAAGGGGCTCGAGAGCTAGAGATGTGCGCGCTCACCTACCATAGGCATGATTCCGAGAAGTACACTTGATCAAAAATGTATACAGAGACTCTTTTTGCGCAGCTCCTGTGACCATTATGGGGTAGAAAACCATAATATAAGGTCTGCCTTGGGGAACCAAGGCAGAAGGTCAAATTTTGGTTAAGTTTTTTTTTTCAAAAACCGAATTTTTATGTGAAAAAGTATCAGAAAACAACTTTTCTATCGTATCTAGAATATAGGAATTACTTAGAAGATGTTATACATGATTCGCGAAAAGTGTTCGAAAAGTGTACCCGGTCGTTGTATCCGGTCGTAAGTGTACCCGGTCGTTGTACCCGGTCGTAATTGTACCCGGTCGTAGGGCAGTCACCGATGAGCGATTCAGATGATTGTGATAAAATCTGAAGATAAAACTTGTCTATTTTTGTTTGCGAAAAACTGCTTTTCAAAAGTGGACTGAATTCCGAGATATTCCATTTTTAGCCACGGAAGAAGTTACTACTATTGTCGTGAACTTAACGAAAAATAAATAAAGTGTGCACCTTGGGGATTTGAATTGTCGAGCCTAGGCAGAACGTATACCGTGTTTACTGTATTAACTCCCACCCTCTAATAAGTCCCACCTACGGACCTTATATCTCAGCCTAGAGCGAACATTTCGTAAATCTGTTTTTTGCGTTTTCTTAGTTGCCGCGAGTTTACCTGATTACACTTTTCAGATTCCGGTTGAGCACCCAAAAATCTCAAAATCGACCTCAAAATCTTTCGATTTTTTAGAGGTTGAAAATAACTCCCATGGGACTTAATACAGTAAATGCGGTATAAAGCTTCCTCCCCCTTAAATGTTAGCAACGGAATGAGCTTTACGAGAAATTATTGAAAAACTATAATTTTACAAAAAATGTTTATCTCGTAACAGACAATAGAAAATAAGAGAAATATACACATGATGAGTGGATAAGAATGAACGAAATGAGGAAAACTGTATGCACAATTAATACTACCTGATTAGAAACAAACAATAAATGTACGTGTGGGCAGAGAACACGTCAACAGAAAAAAATAATTTAAGTATTATCAATCATTTTCCTACAATATCTGAAAAACAACTAACAACTATTTGCGCTGTGTTTAGCAGTCGAGTACCGGAAAACAGTGATAATAGCACTGCAGACTTTTGCCAGGGGGCGCAATCGTTTGGCCAATGAAACTTTCGCCAATTAGATCTTTTCGCCAATGGAATCTTTTCGCCAATAAGATCACTTCGCCAATGGTATGTCTTCGCCAATAGCTTCTTTTCTCAAGTCTCTTATCTCTTCGTCGGACAAATGAACAATCAATTAGTAGCCAGTGAGATGAGTTATAAAATGAATGGTAATTTACCTGACAAAGAATTGTGAGTAATTAAGAAAAGAAGCTATTGGCGAAAAGATCTCATTATCGCAAGTTTCGTTAGGACCTGCTCGACAGGCTCAGCTTCAATTAACAGGTATCAGAAACAACAATTAAATATTTGGACCTCTTTACTTGACGAACAAACGGCAACAAACAACCACCGGAAACAATGGAATAGCGAAAACAACTGGAGGAAGAGCAGAACTTGAATTAGAAATGGATAGATCTGTTTGTGTTCGACCTCTTCAGAACCGACCGGACATCACTGCAAAAACGAAGTGAGTCAAGAAAGGTAGTAGATTGAGCAAACAAGTATCCGTAGGATCACTGAACCACCTAAGAAACGGACAAGGTTAAGACATAGTACAAGTGATAGGTCTTACGATTTGATCGGAATAGCATTTCTAAACGAATAAAATTAAATGCAAAGTTAGAATCTTAAAAAAATCCAAAACTCACGAGTGAAATTCCTATAAGCAGCCGGACTGTTGTCCACTAAACTCATTGACTATAAAAAGAAGAAATAGTAGGAAAACAAATGAATATACATATGAATATCGAAGAGAGGTCAGAATGTACTGCCGAAAGATCCTGTAAAAACTCATATGTACCGTATATTCTCTATTAGAAGGATCCTCTCTAACAGAAGGCCTCCCTTGAGGACCTACAGTTGGAAAAAAGTTACGGTCCGATCAAAATTTTTTGATTTTTTATGCAAATTGCTGTGTACACGTATATTTTTAGAATAAAATTGAAAATCGAAATAGACAGTCCTGTGCAGAATTTCATGCACTACAAAACTGTCATTGCTGTTTAAAATATTTTAAACAAATTATGTTGAGCATCGCCACTCATTCAAAAGTATCTGAAAAACAAGGTACGAAAAAAGTTACGGTCCAATAACATTTTGATCTTTTTTACATGCTTGTCTTCAATGGTGAAAGATTACAGCATACGTTTTTTAAGAGCCCTGAATTTTAGCTGCAATTTAGAAGGTCAAGCTTTTGCTTTAAATTGTTCTGAGAAAACTTATGACCATCAACATAAAAGTGTCGACTTTTAGTCAAAATCAAAGTAAATGTAAGGAAAATGGTTGTTCGGTCACGTAAATACAAGCCTTTCTTGAAAATTTGGATATCGAAAACTAGCATATAATGCGTTTTCTAAAAGCTCTTTAATTTATCTACAAAATGCATGTCGACTTCTCTTTAGAATTAGACAGGGCTAAGAAACGGATGGTTGAAGTTGGAAAAACAAAAATGTACCAAAATGAAGTAAAAAGAGGAGTTTTATAACTCTTCCAACTTCAACCATCCGTTTCTTAGCCCTGTCTAATTCTAAAAGAGCAGTCGACATGCCATTTTGTAGATAAATAAAAGAGCTTTTAGAAAATGCATTAAATGCTAGCTTTTGATATTAAAATTTTCAAGAATAGCTGGTATTTACGTGACCGAACAACCATTTTCCTTACATTTACTTTGATTTTGACTAAAAGTCGACACTTTTATGTTGATGGTCATAAGTTTTCTCAGAACAATTTAAAGCAAAAGCTTGACCTTCTAAATTGCAGCTAAAATTCAGGGCTCTTAAAAAACGTATGCTGTAATCTTTCACCATTGAGGACAAGCATGTAAAAAAGATCAAAATGTTATTGGACCGTAACTTTTTTCGTACCTTGTTTTCGGATACTTTTGAATGAGTGGCGATGCTCAACATAATTTGTTTAAAATATTTTAAACAGCAATGACAGTTTTGTAGTGCATGAAATTCTGCACAGGACTGTCTATTTCGATTTTCAATTTTATTCTAAAAATATACGTGTACACAGCAATTTGCATAAAAATCAAAAAAAATTTGATCGGACCGTAACTTTTTTCCGCAACTGTATATATCAGCCAGGGTTTCCAATAATGACAGTGACAGTGACACTGACAGTGACAATGACAGTGA
The DNA here is from genome assembly GCA_004194705.1 of Ditylenchus dipsaci. Taxonomy (NCBI): domain Eukaryota; kingdom Metazoa; phylum Nematoda; class Chromadorea; order Rhabditida; family Anguinidae; genus Ditylenchus; species Ditylenchus dipsaci. Next base: position 253,000 of record SADC01001153.1, on the reverse strand, counting down.
CATCACTGACATGTCACTGTAAGTGTCACTGTCATTGTGACAAGTGTCACTGTCACTATCACAATGACAGTGACACTTACAGTGACATGTCAGTGATGTCACTGTCATTGTCACTGTCAGTGTCACTGTCACTGTCATTATTGGAAACCCTGATATCAGCCTATTCGCAAATCTGAAAAATTCGCAAATCTGTTTTTAGCGTTTTCTTAGTTAGCACGAGCTTACCTGATTCCACTTTTAAAATTTTGGTTGAGCACGCGAAAATCTCAAAATCGACCCAAATTTTTTCCGACTTTTTAGGGTTAAAAAATAGAAGGCCGGGCCTTCTAATAGAGAATATACGGTATGTTAATTCAGCAAAAAAAATACCTTGGTATATCCACTGTAATCCATGGTGCAATGTTGACGGAAGTAACGCCTGAAAACAAGTTTTAAAACCTGGCCACATTAAGCCCCTCTACCAATACCTGCGCAATATGCCACGACCCTTATCTAAGCGATCCGCCACTGAAGTGCCATATATTTCCATACTTGCTAAATGGGATTCAAAATAAAATGTATACTTTTTCTCACTAGGTCGAAGATTCTTGGAAAAAACAAGCGTACAATTGAGTTGCAAGTTTTAAGACTAGCTACTCAATCTAGTTATGGCATTTAAAAGTCATAAAAAGAGCGAAACAAGGTTTATGACCAAATAAAAAACTTTGCCCTCTGTATCTGGCACCTTTGTTGCAGCCGAGTGTTAAGTACCAAAAAATACCTGTGAATATCACCAGATCGTACCTAAAAAAGGAAAAGCATCATACTTTTGAAAATGTCAGAAACCCTATCTGTACACTGACTAACAACAGCAAGGAAGAAGTCAACGTGCGGTCTCAAATGTACGAAGAAGCGCACAGGCTGATTATCAATTACGACTTTTAGCACAAAATCTGGGGGTGTTCCCTTTACGCCTGAACTCTATTTAAAATAACCACAGACATATTAATTAAAAAACAACATACCAAGATCTGGTGGGCGAACAACTCCATCGTGACTAAATGAAATGATGTCTTTTAAGCGAAGAAAATGCATATTCTTTAAACTAACTGCGAGTGAATGAGCGTCTCATCCTATAAAAAATTAAGTTTCTTTATTTCAATATCTAAAAAGTCAAGAAATACCAAGTCCAACACCAAAATCTTGCGCCTTACAACACCGAAAAAAGCTTTTCAATTAACTTTTATCAAAAAAAAAACTAACTCAATCTTTGTTCCGTCAACGGGCTTAAGGGAACCTCATCGTATCGAATGATTTGATGTTTCCTCAGCTGAAAGCTGTCTTACGTCTAGATATAATGTTCAAAATAAACAAACCGTTCGATATTGCCGCTTGGACATGTATGTCAGGCAACTGTAAGCACTGAAGAACCACATGAAGACAGCGTAGAAAGATGACTGGAATCAATTATAAACTAAACCCGTTAATTATTTTTTCTGTCAATAAAACCTTGATGATTTTTATGAGGAAATTCTCGGGCTGCTGGATATTGTTTTCAACTGCCTGAACCTGACTAAGCTTTGAATAACGCACCCCCTGATTGCCATTCATCGGAGAAGATAAAGCAAATGATCTGCAAATGAAAGAAATTATGTTCGCAAGCATGCTAAAAATTGTCAAAAAATCTGATCTGAGACTGCGAAAAAATTTCACAGAACCAAACAGATATTTTGGAAATTTTTGAACAGGCACGGCAAAGTTCATCTTTCCGAATAATATTGCGCAAATTCAAATGAATTTGTTTGCAAAAAAATATTAGCTCTGCAAAACGATGTCATAATTGCTGTTGTGTACACTATTTCGGTCTATCATATTAGATAGACGTTGAACAAAGAGCACTCTGCATGAGTAAAAAAAAGCGAATAAATTCAATATTGCGTAAGTTGTACTTACTTGGTTTCAACCCTATTTTCTATGTATGATATCATTTACAGGCTTGTTTCCGATTTCTTTTGCCCAAACACTGGTGGAGTAGGTTGGTTTTTGAAACAATTATCGTTAGAATGTAGCAAAATGTACAATGCATTTTAGAAACCCACATCTACTATCTGAGCGAGCGTTTGTTGAAAAGAGGTCACAAAGTAATAATTTTGACGCATGCTTATGGAAACGCAGTGGAATTCGTTACTTGTCTAACAATCTCAAAGTTTGTGTTTTCTCACTTTAATTTTTTTTAAAGTATTTTATGAACCGGTATTTTAAAGAAGGAGGGGAGGGGGGGGGGTACAAATCGAGATGCGAATACAGGGTGTAGCAAGTATTTTTGGATTTTTCAAATGGCTTTATTTTTCAACATATGAGAACACATAAGCCAGATTTTTTTTATCAGAAAGAAGAAGACGGGAGTTTTCGTTTAATACAAAACTTGGGCTATTAGTCTATCTGATTCTTCAAACTTTTTGATTTCAGTGCAATATGGTATTCAGTACTCGAAAAAAAAGCTTTCTGTGTGGTTGAATTCGGCAAGTTGGGAAGTTGCGTCGCTGTAGAGAAGTGCAGAGAAGTTTCAAGCGCCAGTATCGCCTTCCACCTCGTGCAAAGATTCCTCACAAAGACAGCATTAAGCAGTGGTTTGAAAAGTTTTTGGATTCTGGGATGTAAAGAGAAAGAGAAGAAGCAACACAAGGTTAGGTATTTTCAGGTTTTTGCTCAAGGTTTTTGCGGGGTTTTTGCTTGTCTTTGCTTGTGTTTCAGGTTTTTGCTTGTCTTTGCTCAATCACAACTGGTTCTCATCAATGCAAGTCCAGCCTTCTTGGACAACCCTGTTCCCTGAACGATGGATGGGCAGAAGTTCTCCGAATTCGCCATGGCTGCTTTACTCACCAGATATGATGCCATGTGATTTTTTCTTGTGAAGCTGGATCAAAAGTAGAGTCTGCAGGGAGCCGATCGCAGACGTGGATGAGCTTATTGGAGGATTGAGATTGCTTTTGAAGAATTGCCTCAAGAAATGCTAAATAATTGTATCACAGCATATCCTCTTCGATTGAACTGTTGTATCGCAGTTGGCGGTAGAAGTGTTGAAGAAACATTTGCAAATGTTTAGATTTTTTTGTTATAAAGTTTGGTATTTAACGAAAACTCCCGTCTTCTTCTTTCTGATAAAAAAAATCTGGCTGATGTGTTCATAAAAGTTGAAAAGTACAGCCATTTGAAAAATCCAAAAATACTTGCTACACCCTGTATTTTGAACTCTCAAGTTCGATTCCCAGTGCGTGCACACCCTCTTTTATCTCCTTTGATTTGAAAGTTTGATGTCAAGATGATTCTCAGGCTCTTGGCTACCGAAGAAAATCATCACAGCATGATTTCACAACCTCTGGAGCTGATTTATAGGCTAAGACCTGCTAAATTTCCGAAAATCGATGGTTTTTGGGGTTTTTCCTTGACTGGTTTAATTGATATTTTCAGACTGTTTTTCTACAGGTCACACGTTTCGTATACCAAAATGTAGCCGAGATTCTAGGCTTTCATTTGAGCTACTATACAGAGAAAAAACCAACTCGAGTTCAAGGACCATTGCCACCTGTTTTAAACTGTCCCCACCTATTCAAATTTTTTTGCCTAATCATTGAACTTCGGTAAGGATTTCTCAGCTTGGTTTCTTACAAAACAAGGCCTAGAATTTAAATTTAGGTATTGTTTTGTTAGAAACGTAGTTTGAAGTTCGAAAAACATTCAACAGTTCCCAATTCTTTCCCATCCTACCCAGGGCTGTCCCAGAACTCTTTAGTATTATTTTTGAACTGACTTTGTTTCGCAATTTTGATCTACATGATTATTTAAAGCCTTGTTTTCAAAATGTAGCTCTGCTTCTTGGCGTCATTATCAGTATATGATTGTAAATGGTCATGTAAATTTAAACTGCAAAAAAACGTCAGTTCAAAAAATAGTACCAAAATCGCACCCTTCAATAGTACTCTTTTCTTCCTCGATGAAACCTTCGACGGCTGCTCACTTTTCTGAACTAAATTTAGTGTTAAAATATTTTTATTTGATTCTCCACGAAATTCTGAGTATAGAAAGTTACTAAACTCGTTGAGAAGTAACTAAAAGTGGTAGAGGTTGAGGTAATATAAAACTAATTACCGTATTTCCTCTAATAGAAGCCCTCCTCCTATTATAAGCCCCCCCCTAATATAAGCCCCCTAGAGGCCATCCAAAATATAAAAGCCCCCCCCCCTCTAATATAAGCCCCCCCTCCTTAGGGGGTATCCTAAAAATATAAGCCCCTCTTTTTATATAAACCCCAAAGCCAATTTTTTTTTCGATTAATAGCTATTGTTAATGGTGGTAAAAGGCGCAAAAAATGTCTTTATGTATTTGCTAAGCACATCTTTCAAAGTGGACCGCTGGAATACTTGTGAATGAGTGAATCTTAAAGGACCATGCTCGTGCAAAGCCCAGCAATTATTGAAATTTGAATTGGTGGGGACCCAAAAACCTTTTTCGCTACGGGACAGTTTATTTTGAACATTTTTGTCGCTTCAATTTTAATTCCGTCAGACCCAGCAATTGTGGGTTCAGCGTAAAGCATGAGTACTCACCTAAACCCATGTCATTCAGCTGGGTTGGATCCCTAGGTTGAAAATGAGCTAGACCTTTTCGGAGTGTCGTGTGTTCTGAGTTTAGGAATATGCCGACCTCATGATTGGTTGTCGCTTCGGTTAACTGGCTCAGGTCGGTACCCGAAATTTCGGTTCGGGTTTTGGTTTCGCCAAGTTTTGGATTTGCCGAGCCTTTGGCTCGGTCATCGATCTGCAGGTGGCCGCTCAGTCTGTAAACGAAGTTGCCAGAACAAGTAAAACCCGACTGTTTATACCGAATATTCTCAAAGTTACAAATTGTGGGAAAACGAAATTTTCGGTTACCCGAATTGAAATTTTGGACCTTTTTTTAAAGTAAATAAATAGACACTATCGTATAGCACTGCGAGGGCTGGGGTTGGTCCGTCACACTTTTTGAAGTTATTGTTTTACATCCTAATTTTGGCCAGTTTTCGCAAGTGTATGTCTGATATCTTTCCGGAACCTCAAGTTCAACATTTTGGCTTTCTTTTAAGCACAAACACGTATAATTAAAGTTGCTTCTAAAAAATTTTTCATTGCCCTCCAAATTGGAGATGGTTTATTTTAGCCTGAATTTAAGGTGGATTTTTGTGTTCAAGCCTACTTTTCTGCCATGTTTCGCCAATCGATGTCAGATATCTCTGCGGAATCCTCCAGTACAATATCTTGGCTTTCTTTTAAGCACAAACACGTATAATTTTTTTTTTGAAATTTTTTCTTTGCTTTCCAAATTGGAGATGGTGGATTTTAGCCTGGATTTAAGATGGATTTTTGTGTTCAAGCCATGGTTCGCAAAAACAGCAATTTGCTGAAATGCAGCAAAAATATTTGGCGTTGTGTGGTTTTTGAAAACAGCAAAATTGCAGCAAAAATGCAGCAAAAATTTTGCTGCATTTCAGCAAAATTTTGCTGAATTTCTTTGTTCCCTATGTATTACGCATTACGCATCTTTCATTTTTTTAACTATTTTTTTTTGCTTTTTTTCTATCTGGTGTCAAAAAATGTATGAACCACCCGTATAAAAGCAGTACCTGGGCTACATGCAGCCCATAAAAGTCACTCTTAAAGGGCAGGGAGGGATTTTCATATAAGCGTCGTCTAGGTCACAGGTTCAGATCCCCCTGGATGCAAGCCCTATTTTTCACTTTATTTTTCATATTATTTTCAAGTTTGGTATGAAAATATTGCTCATTCTTATGGCTATCCGACAAGATGGACTTCTGGGTACCAAAAGTGGGCTCTCCCACCTGGGTACCCCCTCCTGTGAACAGGGTGGTCCGAAAAAATTCGGGAAATTATGAAAAAGTTTAAGTTTGAATTTTATCCATCTGCAGCTCATTCATATTGTTTTAAATGAAAATCTCTTGTGTTTTGTATAGAAGAGCTCGCAGGTAGCTTAACTACTGTCACAGATTTTTCCAGGAATTCGATGGGGCAAGGAGCTACCTACCAAAATTTTCAATATTTTCCGAATCTTTTTGGCCACTCTGTACTCCTTCACCTCGATACTTGTGTACTCCCCCACCTCTGTACCACCACTTGATTACCACCACATGGGTATTTCCTCCCTAGGTACTTCTCATATTGGTATCCCTCACCTGAGTAACTCCACCTGGGTCAACCAACTACTTAACCACGAGGATCGGGCCACCTGAGTACTGATCGTGAGCAATGGTAAACTTATAATCATCGCCCTTTAGATTGGCGACTTACAGCGTTTTTTGTTTGATAGACTTAATCTAAGTCAATCCTAGAAGCTTTTTCCTAGAAGCTTTTAGAAGCTTTTATCCTAGAAGCTTTAAGCTCTGTCCTTATATTTTGCTTTTGTTTGTTTTTTAAAGTCAGAGTTGAACGATGAATCAAATATAAATGTTTTTACATTAAAATTACTTGCTTGCGAAGGTTTGACCAAGCGAAAAAAGAGTATGTTCGACGGCTAGGATGGCACTACATTGGATATTTTGAAATTTTAATTTTCATTTCAATTTACAGCTTTATTATAGCTTAGATATATGAGCGATAGCCTATAATCATGGCTACACATTGTATGCAAAACGTGCAATTGTAAAAAAAATACAGAAAATATCAATCAAGGAAAAACCCAAAATAAGGTACAGTCGACCCTCGATTTAACATACGCTCGATTTAACGTACGGTTGGAAAATATTTGGTTGGTCTAATTAAAATTAAACCAAGGCGACACTCGATACAACATACGCTCGATTCAACATACGCGCGGTTCAACATACGATTAGGGTCAGTCCCCAGGCCGTATGTTAAATCGAGCGTCGACTGTAGCTAATTCAGGTAGACTTCAGCCTTTAACTCAGCTGTTATAGTTGTTTAACCATGCGCTCATAGTCTTGTCGGATAGTCATGAGTATGAGCATTATTTTCATACCAAACTTGAAAATAAAATATGAAAAATAAAGTGAAAATAGGGCTTGCATCCAGGGGGATCTGAACCTGTGACCTAGACGATGCTTATATGAAAATCCCTCCCTCCCCTTTAAAGGGCCTGACCTCTTCCTACTCGGTGGTCCCCCGCCAATTCAAAAATTTTCCCTTGATCATTGGACTTCTGTACGGATTTTTCCGCTAGGTTTCTAACAAAACTAAGCCTAAAATTTGTTTTCAGGCCTAGTTTTGTTAGAAACGTGGCGGAAAAATCCGTACAGAAGTCCAATGATCGAGAGAAAATTTTTGAATTGGCGGGGGACCACCGAGTAGGAAGAGGTCAGGCCCTTTAAGAGTGACTTTTACGGGCTGCATGTAGCCCAGGTACTGCTTTTATACGGGTGGTTCATACATTTTTTGACACCAGATAGAAAAAAAGCAAAAAAAAATAGTTAAAAAAAATGAAAGATGCGTAATACGTAGGGAACAAAGAAATTCAGCAAAATTTTGCTGAAATGCAGCAAATATTTGCTGCATTTTTGCTGCAATTTTGCTGTTTTCAAAAACCACACAACGCCAAATATTTTTGCTGCATTTCAGCAAATTTGCTGTTTTTGCGAACCATGGTTCAAGCCCACTTTTCTGTCACTTTTTTTCCGAACTTATTTCCGATATCTTTGCGGAACCCTCAAGTACGACATCTTGGCTTTATTTTAAGCACAAACACGTATAATTGTAGTTGCTTCCAAAAAAATTTATCTGCCCTCCAAATCGGTGATGGTGGATTTTAGCCTGTAATTAAGATGGAGGCCAATTTCAAAGCCCAATTTTCTGCCAATGCCCTTTCTGCCCGGTAGGGTAGGCAAATGGTCAGTGAGGGTGGGTAGGTAGCCAGATAGGATGGTTAAGTGTTCAGGTGGAATCTCTATAGTCATTTATATACTGACACCCGATATAACTTTGATATAACGTACACCCTGGGACCAGGTCAGGTGTACGTTATAGTAGGCTAAATAGGCAAGGGTAGGCGAGGATAGGCGACGATAGGTGAGGGTAGGCGAGGTAGAGTAGTTAGCTACACAGGTAGGGTGGATGATCTGCCCTAACCATTAATGCACTCAAACGATATACAGGGTGTGTCAGAATTACGCGCACTTTTTTGAAAAATTTGGCGAGGTAGCTCCTTGCCCGGTCGATTTCCGTTTTCGGGACCCTAACCCGAGAAATCTCCAGAATTACGGGGCTTTTAATAATCAATAACACAGACTTCCCATTCATATTTATTCGTACAATAATAAACAATAAGAAACAAAAAAAAAAGGATAAATTGAGACAAAAATTGAAACCTTTAGGAATGCCCACTGTCGATTATTCGGAACATCTCTTCTAGACCAAGTTTGAACTGCTTCGCACAAAGTCGGTTTGCTTGCTCTTGATTCTTGATATTAGCCATGATCTAAACGTGAAAAGCATGAAAAGGAGGAGATATACCATGCAGACAGCATAAATCCAATTGAAAATGGATAACATATAAAAAATTAATACAGAAAGAGCAATGTGCGCGTAATTCTGACACACCCTGTATCTACCCGAACTACTAATATACATAAACCACTAATCTCCCCAAACCACAGGAATAGTGCCTGAACCACTAATGTTCCCGAACGGCATAGGCGCCGATAGGCGCCTGCAGACCTTAGTATCAATTAAACCAGTCAAGGAAAAACCCCGAAAACGACCGATTTTCGGAAATTTAGCAGGTCTTAGCCTATAAATCAGCTCCAGAGGTTGTGAAATCATGCTGTGATGATTTTGTTGGGTAGCCAAGAACCTGAGAATGATTTTGACACCAAACTTACAGATCAAAGGAGATAAAAGAGGGTGTGCACCTACTGGGAATCGAACTTGAGAGTTCAAAATATTCGCATGTCGATGTGGACCACCCCTTTAATGTCCGATTTTTTGAATGAATGAAACATTTTTGTAGCGTTTGGAATACGCAGTAAATAAAATACATTTTTATACATAGCTGAGATTTTATGAATACTTCCAGTAACAATTTTCGTAGCCCTGAATCTCAGCTGTGCAACAAGATGTCTTTCTTTCTTGAAATGTTTCAAAAAGTTAGACATTCAATGGTTTAAATGGAGAAATTCGGTATCATTTGCGAATGCTGTTGAGACGTCTCTGAAGTAATTTTTATACGCTGAAAACGACAGACAAACAGTTTTCCAATTTTTATGAACTAAGTAAAATAATTTTTGACCAAAACTTGAACTCAAAAAATGATTTGAAAGAAATTGTAGGGGGAGGAGGTTGAGCCATATCGAAGAAGCTCCCATGATTGGTGTAGATATATATTGAAAGATATATTTGTTGTAAACTTCTGCAAAATTACAAAAATGACTTATGGCTTGTTCACGTTGTTAGAGTTAGAGTTCGGATAAAAGGTGTTCATGTACTCAAAAACCCAAATTCTGACTCTAACTCGATGGTGTTTACGTACATCAGTTAGAGTTCGAGGTCGAACTTAAAAACTTTTATATAGTATTTGGACTAGGTAAGTAACGCTGTTTTTTTACTTTTCTCGAGCTGGAGTCGATGGGCCACGCTCATTCTTTTTGCAATCAGTAGAGCTGAGTGTGCTATTTCGATTGTGATATCGTAGAGCATTGTGGTTCGAGCCGGTTTTTGAGAATTTGACAAATTAAGCATTGAAATTGGTCAAATCGTTAAAGAAAAAATTAACAATAAAATTATTTTGAATTTGCGCGTTTTTTTTAATATTTTTATTTTATCACTGAATTCAGTAATTCAGTTAATCAAACCCAGGTCGTGATACCAGTAGTGGTATCGGTAGCCAATCGGAGGTTAACAGGTGGTGGTCCTAAGGTGGCGGTATCCAGGATGTGGTATCCAAGTGGTGGAACCTAATTGGTGGTGCCCAAGCTGTGGCACCGAGGTAGTGGTACCTAATTGGTGGTGCCCAGGTGGCGGTCCTCAGATTGTGGTACTCAGTTGGTGTTACCCAGGTGGGGTAGTATGTCTCCTTGCCAAAATGGTTCTTCGCCAATGCGAGCCGGCGCCAAAATGTTGTATGCCAAAATGAGTCTGCAGTAAGGGCCGCGTGGGTAAATTCGCATTTTTAATCTTAACAAACCGAATTGTCTACACGATTTTAAATCAGAATAGGTGGTTCGTTTTTATTTTAACTAACCTTTGTTTTTCCAGTACATCCAGGTGGATAGCCACCTTACAGGTGGTAACTGTCTCAGGTTTTTAGATTGGGCTAAGTAAGTAAGAACGAATTTTGTCATAAGCAAACCGATTCTCCACACAATTATGCTTCAGATAGAATGATTTGTTTTTCAATTAAAAGTTTTTAATTGTTGAAGCCATCCAGGTGGATCTCCACTTGGTGAGGTGGACTCAACCCTAGGTTTTCGTGTTTTGGAGGCTGGAATTGCACTTTAGGTCTTATTAGACAGAACGGCGGTACCCAGGTGGGGGTACTCAGGTGGTGGTCCTCAGGTGATGGTATTCAGGTGGCGGTACACAGTTGGTGGTACCCAGGAGGTGGTACCCCATTAATGGTGCCCAAGTGGTCCTCAGGTGGTGGTACCCAGATGGTGATACCCAGGTGGTAGTCGGCAAAAGCCTTTTAAAATTGAGGTAAAGAAGATCAAATCCCGTACCTTGGCCGGTTCCTTGAGTGTCATGATTGAGAGCGTTGACTGTACCATGATTCTTCACATATTGCTCTTATAAGTCGGCGTCTGTTAAGGCGCCAGTCACCCTAGTATTCATGTATATAGCTTAGAAAGCTCATAATCTCACCCCAGAGCAGTTAAAGGTTAGTAAAGGTTCGTTTTGGGGGGATTTACCACAAGGAATCCAAGTTATATGCATGAACACTTTCAAATTCATCCTCGAACTCTAACTATAATGCGAGGTTAGTGTTCTCTAGTCTAGTTAGAGTTCGAATTCGTATCAGAGGTGTTCACGTAACCAAAACCCGAAATCTAACTCTAACTCCAACAACGTGAGCAAGACATTATAAATAAACAAATTTTCTTAAAATTATACACAAAGAATTGTAGTAGAAGTCATAAAAGGACTTGTTTCCCAACCCGTATAAGGTTCTCACTTATCTTCTTTGTTCTTCAGGTATATTATTACCAACGATTGTGCTTTGCAACACCACTTTGACTTCAATAATCGGTTCGCAGTACTGGTTTCGTAAAATATTTCTCATTGAGCAAATACAAATTGTGCATGGACATTCTGTTAGTTATTTTTTCTCTATTGTTATTTTTTCATTTTATTTAAATAGTTAGGACAGTACATTTAATCTAAAAGTTAGAAAATTAAGGCTTGTTCACGATGATTGTCGACCCAAGTGTCGACCCGAGTGTTCTTTTAACGTCGATTTTACCTTAGGTGGACGGCTTAGGGAGGTGATCGGGTTTATGCATTGATCTTATACTTTGATCAAACTTATACATTTATATGACATAATACAGCGATTTTGGTAATAGGAGCTCATATAAGCCAATAAGATTGAAAAAAGTAGAAAAAATAATTTGACTGTTGCTCTATGGCAAATTTTTAGTCCTTTTCCGCTCTTGCTCATGAAGCCTTGTTACATGCGTGGTGTATGGGTTTACGTACCGTCTTCACTGACCACTCCTCTACGGGTTTGCAGATGCCTCCGCTATTTTGATCAACAAGCTGTTGATAAATATTCTCTTGTAAATCTTGACAGAATTATCTGTGTTTCACATACAAGGTAATTTCTGGAACAACCTTTAAGTAAAGGTTGAAATCAAATTTCAATGAGAAGCGTTTATTTTTTCAAATTCAACGTTACAGTAAAGAAAACACTGTTCTTCGGGCAGGATTAATGCCTAATAAGGTAAGATTTCATAACTGCAGCTATCCACTCCAACATCGCTTTTTTTAATTTATTAGGTTTTTGTGATACCAAATGCCATCAAAACATGCCTCTTCACTCCAGACAAACATTTATTTACACCAACCCAACCACTGTGGTGGTTCTTTGTCGTTTGGTCTACCGCAAGGGGGCGGATCTGCTTTTGGATGTAGGTGGGCTTATTCTAAACACTCGGAAGGCCGAGCAGCGGTCAATACCTCGTTGGACTCATAATTTCACAAAAATATATCTACGGGTGTTTGGACGGATCAATTCACTCAAAAACCGGTTCGAAATGAACGACCATTTCGAGAAAAGTGAATAATCTCCCGAGGGGAAGACATCACTTGCAGATCACATCTATAACTGTAATATGTCAGAATGATCGTCGGCACTATATTATTGTTCTTGAATTTCTCTACTAATACTGATCAATCAGCCAGCCGTTATACACAGCTATGACATGCTTTCGAGCAGCTTGCAGTGTAAATTTACCTGGTGAGATGTGTTGGACGCTGCTTGTCCAAATTTCTGCAAACAGATTTCAGCTCAAGTACACTCATTCCAAAGAAACACATTCTCACGATTATTTCGACATATTATAGTGACGAATGTGGTCTGCATAAAAGTGATATGCGCCTCTCGGAAAATTATTCACTTTCCTTGAAATGGTTGTCTATTTCAAACTTTTTTTTGGGAACTTGACCCGTCCAAACACCCGTAGATATATTTTTGAAAAATGATCTATGTGAAATTCTGAGTCCAACGAGGTATTGACCGCCGCTCGGCCCTCCGAATGCTAAATATTCATGTAACGCATTAAATTTATTTTTAGGTAAATGCAGCAAATACAATGAAACGTTTTTAGGGTATATTAGGGAATATATTTTTAGGGTTTTGTTTTTGTTGTCACTTCGCTAGCAATTTTGGAGTGCGATGGGCTTCAAATAGTCTGCCTATTTGTTTTGGCTATATTTTTTGGGCAGAAGGACAAAATTTAAAATCACATACTTTCAGGATCTCTTATGGATTTATCAAAATCCAAAGAGGAAGTCAAAAACGTTGTCTGCTTGTGTTTTCGGAATAAAATTCATATTTATTTGAAAATGTATCAGAAAATATACACCGACGCGAAAAATGTCTTTTAGCATTGCGCATATTTAGGTGATCCCAGAAGTGTGTCGCCGTCATGCGACTGTTCGTTTTTTAATCGGTGGTGATGGTCCTAAGAGAATACAGTTAGAAGAAATGCTTGAAAAATTCAAGTTGCACAATAGAGTAGTTATGCTTGGATTCCTACCGCATAACAAGGTTAGTTTATCACGCTAACTAGTTAGGCTACCACACATTTTTGAAAATATTCAAGAATAGACTTTACTATTCCAAGGCTAGCCCACTCCTGAGAATAATTTGGCAAACGATTTCAGATTTTCACACCCGAATTCCCTAAAATCTTCCCAAAAAGCTAGAGATTTTTTCCGTGTGTGTTTTAAAAAACTTAAAATTGTCATTATCGATTTTTGGAAATTTACAGTGGATAGAAATGTGATCACAAACTTACCTAGCACGGTAAAAGAACAACTACCCTGTCCCCTATCAAGGATCTTTACATACCAAAAGATAGCCATAATCGATCTTGTTACTGATCTAAATTCCCTATGGAGCAGTCCAGGGCGAGATATCACACTTTGAAAAATCCGAAATCTAGCAACATTATAAAAAGTTTTACACACAAAAAATTTGATTTCCGGATCAGTAACAAGTTCAGTTAGGGCTACCTTTTGGTATATAAGGATCCTTGATAGGTGACAGGGTGGTCGTGCTTTTTCGTGTAAGCAGTACTTGGAAGGCAATGTGTATTTTAAGATTTTTTAGCCTTGTCTTGTTGAGAGGAATGCATGAAAATTTCGTTTAAATTGCTTAAAAGCTAAATGCTCTCGAGCGGCTTTAAGTGAAAATTTGACAAGTAAGAAAATAGTGGTTTTTTGTGTTGAACGCTGGTTGTCCAGCTTTTTGCAGACAGGTTGCTACTCATATACACTGATATGAAAGAGCAGATTTTAGCGGTCATTTTGGTATATCACAGTCATAGCTATGTCTTACGAAAAATTATTCTTGCTTTCGAACAACATATCATAGGATCACGTCATTTAGACAATTTTCGAAAAGCTCTTTTCTCAACTTTTTCGATTGTTCATTGAAAAAAATTGGCACCACGAGAATCAGCGTGAAAAGTTCTTTTAGAAAAGGCAGAAGTTACGATCGGGCATTCTCGTGTTAAGGAGTGGTGAAAGCTATTAAGGAGATAGTCTCGACACGAAAGGATTCACCCCAGTTTTGTGTTCTTCAAATTTGGTTTCAGAGCCATATTTTGTCGAGAACTTGGTGATGCAATGTCGGACAAACTTGTGCAAAATTAAAAGTTGTATCAGCATCATCAGTATCAAAATTTTGGAAATATTTCGAAAAATGCCCTAAAAACGGAAAAAGGAAAGGAGAAAAACCATCGAGAAAAGGTTGATTAGTCTCTTGTTAAATTTCGCTTGTTAGGACATTTTTTGAACGAATTTTTGAATTCAGATATTGCTGATGCTAAGCGGACTTTTAATTTTGAACAAGATTGTCTGGAACTACAACGCCGGATTGTCGACAAAATATGGCTCCGAAACCATATTTAAAAAACCTAAAACTTGGAATGACCCTTTCGTGTAGAGACTATCTCCTTAACAGCTTTCACCCTCCTTTAAAGTGAGAAATTTTTGATGGATTCAGAGATTTCTCGGCACCAGGAATCTGAATTCAATTTTTTTTGTCACGATTCGTCTCGGGAGTAGGTCAGCCGTGAGAAGAGATTGGTGTATCAAAATGTTACTGTGTTCGGAAATGTACTGTTGCCTAATACTTGTGTTATGTGGTGCTGTTTTTAAGGTGCGAGAAACCTTGGTACAGGGTCAAATATTTCTTAACACATCTTTAACGGAAGCATTTTGCATGAGTATCGTAGAAGCGGCATCTTGTGGGTAAGTATATCAAAACCGAGAAAATACATTTTTCAAATAATTTTTCGGCTTTGATTAAAATAATATCGAACTTTAGTCTTCATGTTGTTTCCACTAACGTAGGCGGTATTCCTGAAGTTCTGCCTAAAAAATTCATGACATTGGCCGAGCCAAATCCAGCAGGTATTCATTTTCTTTTGTAAATTTAATCTATAAATTTATTGTAGAAATCTCTGGGGCTGTCTTGGAAGCAATCAAATGGCGTGAAACGAACCAACTGGTCAACCCAATAGAAAAACACAATGATGTATCTCTTATGTATCACTGGTCAGATATTGCAGTAAGAAAACAATTACTTTGTGCATCTTAAAAAAATTCAAAAATGCAGGAAAGAACAGATCTTGTGTACAAATTAGTTATGGAAAGCCCGGTTGTATCTATTAGTACGCGACTAAATAAGTAAGTCTATTGGAAATCAAATGCTTTTATAACCTATTCGTTTTCAGTTTTATATCAGCCGGCTTTTTCTTCGGACTAATTTGGGCGTGGTAATCAATAAAATAACAAAGAAACAACAACAATACTATAATATCAAATGAACTATTAAGGGCCACCATAATCAACATCTTATCCCTTACCTTTCTGGATTTCGTGGATGCAAGAAAGGTATGCTTAAAAGCTTACAGTTCATAAGGTACTTTATTTAAAAATTGTTTTTGTTCAGCACTGTGGGAAAATCAGAGCCCGGATTATTAAACCATCGATTAAACCATCCAGTTATTAAAGCCCGCACATTGTCCATTTTAAAAAAAATTGTCGCATGACAATGTCCATTTTAAATAAAATATGTCGCGCGACATTTTCTTTTTTTTGTTTTGTTTTTTGTCGGGCGACATTGTCTCCTTTTTTTCAGAATCTATCATCCAGTTTGTAGAAAGATGTCTTCCATTTTCATTTCAGATTCATTTTTCCAGTTATTAAAGTTTCCGTGCGTCAAGCTTTTTGAGAAAGAACATGTCGAGTGCTACCAGTGCCACGAAAAAAAAGCGACAATGTCGCCCGACAAAAACAAAAAAGGGAAAATGTCGCCCAACATTTTCTTTTAAAAATATTCTGTCACGCAACAAAGAATTTGACGGTGCTCGCTTTTACCCCTCCCAATAATTTTTTAGGGCTATCTAAAAGCATACTTTTTAAAAATAAAAACCGGAATTAGTGATGGTTTGGCCCTGAGCCTAAGCCTAATGCCTAAAGCCTAAGCCAAAGCCTGAGGACTGAACCTAAAGGCTAAGCCTAAAAATTATTGGGAGGGGTAAAACCGAGTAGCGCAATTCTTCGCCGTAAAACCTGTATTTCAATGCATCCGGGCTATTACTTTTTTGTATATCAGAAGTCTCTTTTATTGTTTCTTCAACTAATTTTCAAACGGCACACAAGAGTGTATTAATAGGGAAAAAGGCGCTAGTAGCGAACAAATACCAAACGAAGTGTTGTGTTTTTTTTTCAAAAATCGCCTTTAAGGTAGGGTTATCGAGCGCTCAAAATTTTCTAGTCGAGTGCTCAAACCAAAGTCGAAGTTTTTAGAGCACTCGAAATTCGATCCGTAATTTGAAATTTCCGCTCAAAATTAGAAATATTTCGAATTTTTGAGAGAAAATTTCAGAATCAAACACTCGATTCAGCACCCTACGTGGAAGACCAAGTCCTCATTCCAGGTCTAATGAAAAGGTTTCTAGAAATGTTTTATTTTAGAAGCAGATTTTTGTTAAAATACTATAATCACGATAAAAAAATCATAAAAAGTATCTCGGTCTTTCTAAGGTTTAGGCTAAATTTGTTAATGAAATTAATTTTTTAGCTATTTTTCCAGCCAACACACTTTTTAAATATTTTTAGAAATACTATCCTGTAAAAGAAAACAGACCAAAAAAGCGTGGATAGAGGCAGTTCTCAGCCTTACCTTAATGAAAACAATAACTGATAGAGCTTAATCTATATGTCGATGTAATTCACTTAAAATTATCAATGATCTCTGTTATGGGTTGCTAAAAATGCTTTGTTGTTAAATCTTTGATCCCATTTCTTCGAGAAGTTTATTGAATAATATTGGTTTAGCATAGTCATGGGATATAATACAATTATTTTATTGCCGTTTGTTATTTTAATTGTCGCTTTCATTCAAAAACATCTCTAAGGGCCAGTTATTCAATCCAATGAAGCCGCCGGTGGTAGAGAGAAAGCTTAAATAAATATATTTGAGAAATTTATCAAAAAGTGCTACTTACCTTAATATATAATTGTTGGCCTTTAATTCCTTCATCAATTCAGCGTTTTTGCAGGGATGGATATTATAGAAGGAAATTCCGAAATGTGGGTGCTCATTTTGCGATATTCCTTCAAGTAGCCTTTCTCCTAACATGCTGTTTCGGACATTTTCCAATAAAAAGCCTTTAAAATCATCGAAAAGAAGCAATTTTCCGTCTAAAGTTTGAGATTGTTGATATATAATTAGGATGGATTTTTTAGCCCCAGCCCGAGCACCTTGTGATGAGGTATTGTTTCTTTCAAAACAACAAAATAGTGCATAATTAAGTGACCACTCGAGTCAATTCTCAGCAAAACAAGGTGTCCGACTTAGGGTTGAAAAATGACCAGTGTTGTAGAAGTTAAACCAGATAACAGGAACATTGTATGTGGCAGAATAGCAAATATTAAGTGAACGCTTTGCTTGAGTGCCATTACTGCTAATATTGACCACAGAAGAATGGCAATCCAGATAAGCTGAACCACCCCTGGCCTAAAACCTAACACGTTTCCAGATATATATTTTCAAAAGTAAAAACAACTTTTTTAACTGTCCATGTATCTTCCGTTTCAAAGCGTGAAGCTAAGGCACAGAATTCCTCGATATCTTTGACAAATTGACTCTCACTAATCATATCAATGATCTTTCTGTCTATATTTTCACAAGTATACCAATGTTGAAGAAATAAATGATGGTTACTAAATTTTAATGTGGAAGATACTTATACAGTCGACGCTCTCCATTGCGTCCCCCCAAAAAGTTCGTTCCCACCTTGGGTCCGACACTTTTTTTAGCTCAATTTTTGAAGTTCTTTTTCACAACTTATTCGTCAGTCTGGTCGGAAATATCGCAAGGATTCCGATTTTGCCGGTCGTTTCTCAGAACTATGATAACTATGTCATTTAGACCCGCAACGCTCTCCATTGCGTCGCCTTTTTGGGATTTAAGGCGACGCAATGAAGAGCGTTGCGGGTCTAAATGACATAGTTATCATGTTTCCAAGAAACGACCGGCAAAATCGGAATCCTTGCGATATTTCCGACCAGACTGACGAATAAGTTGTGAAAGAAAAAACTTCAAAAATTGAGCTAAAAAAGTGTCGGACCCAAGGTGGGAACGAACTTTTGGGGGGGGGGGGGGACGCAATGGAGAGCGTCGACTGTACTTTATCCACACAATATTTTTAGAATACCACATATGCTGCATAATGCAAATTAGATGGGTATATTGAATTCTAAAAATACCTCTTTGACTTATTTTCCCATATTTTTCGCAGACTTTTCTAAGGCAATTTATCTCACACTACAAACAAAATTAGCAGTGACGTGCCTTAATCATTTACAGAATCGTCTTCGAAAATGGGTCAAAAACACAATCACACAATTTTTTTGGATTTTCCAGGTGACCGTCTAATACAGCATATACGGTATAAATAAGTGACTTTTTCATTTGTGCTTTTCATTATTTTTATGCATCTTTTAGTTTTAATTAGCTTAAAAATTTCCCTTTTTTATTAAAAATTTAGAAAACAGGGCAAAAATAATAGAAGACAGCGAGGTAAATATCTAAAAATTTGTTTGGACAAGGGAAATAACCGTGTGGAAAATTCACAATCGATTACATAGCCATTTCAAGATTAGATACCGACTGACTATTACGGTCAACAGATGTCTTTTGTGATGGGTGTTTTCACTGCCTAATTTGTAGTTACGTTTTTTTCAATTTTATACAAACTTTAGCTCTTGTCAAAAAAGACAAAATTATACAAATTTACAAGTCTATTTACTTGGTGAAATCCAAAATAAAGAAAACCAAAACACATCAAATAGGTAAAACTCGAAACTCCGCTAAGGCAGTTTTTGAGATAGAGACGACAATGTGGATTTTATGGTGGAAATATTACAGCAAGACGAGGATGCAGTTTTTTGATAATCTTTTTCAATTTACAGCCAATCTTCTGCAAAAATAGTTTACAAAGATGCATATAAAATTTTTGTCTGTGTGAAAGAATAAAGTAAGACCAGATTTTTTAGTGCGATGGAAAATAGTAAAAAGTACTATTTTCAAAATTGTAATTTGGCTTTACTGGGGTCATTCAATTGACATGCTTTTCAAAATACATCACATTTTCGTATTTTTAAGTCATATATTTCGAATAAATTGTCATTAAAATGTGAACTGACAAAATTTGTGTCGATTTTACAACCCCAGTTTTTACCAATCATAAGTCTTCAGTCTAAGAAAGCAATAATACTGTCTTTTCAACGGAATAAAGAATTTGATTGGTTTTGCTAAACCAAAAGCCAAATGACATTAATAAGAATTTAGCTGAGCAATTGCTTAAATGTACACAAACCATTTGCACAATCAAATCTTAACCAATACAGGACTTAGGCTCACAGAGCTGCATAAAACCAAAGAAAACAGATTGCAAGCTTTAAAAAAATTCATCAAGCCAGAACGATGACAGTTCAAACAATGCAAACGCTCCTTTACAATAAAACAAAATAGAAATAAAATGAGCAGAAATAAATTTTATTTCTCTTCTACAGTCACTTGTTCTCGACGAGGCCAATTGAGCTCAGTAAAAGTCTTGGAGAGGTCGAAGGTGGTCAACTAGATAAATTATTGTAGATTTATGTAAAAAGTGCAAATAAATACAACTAACATCTTTTTTTGGCATGTCCGATGTCCATATTCGATGCTCTTCCATGTCGAATCCGATAGATTCAACAAAGGTGACTAGCCAGTTGACAGCTTCACCCATTCGAAAACGACGCATTTTATGCTCCCCAGTCGGAAATCGAATGCGGATGGTGATTGCATTAGGTTCAGATTCCGAAGGCTCGCTAGGGAGAGTGGAAGCAAGTTCTGCTTGGCGGACCAGCTTCTGCTCCTCTTGCCTCTGTTTTTGCAACTCCTCTTCTCTGAAACATAGAAAGTCGTTTTGGACTTCACAAAAGGGCTTATTTAAAAAAGAACCTTTCACGCTGACGCTGTTTAGCCAGTTCCTCTTGCTTGGCACGGTCGACCGCCAAAGACTTTTCGTACTCTTCCACCTGTTCCTGACGAATTTGCTCTCGTTCAAGACGACTCTGCTCCTCAGCAACGTCTTTGTTCTTTATGCGTAGGTACATGTCAAGCCCCTGCATCAGCTTTTCTACAGCTTGTGCCGCTCCATCATGTCCTACAAATAAGATCCAATAAAAATGTTAAATAGAATTAATCGAAAGACATGCCTTTGATGACAGTAGCCGGATAAATGTTCAGACGGTCCTTTACAAGAACGACCAGCAGAGGATACTTGGAGCGATGGATAGTCTTAATGTTCTGGCACACATCCGTCATGTTCGAAGCAGAGAGCCAATCATACAGCTTCTGCCGATTTTCATTCTGGCTCATGTCCAAGCCCATATAATAAATTGACACTTGAGCAAAGAGCTGACGGATTCAGAGCACATCACCTGAATCAAAATTAACTAATAATTATTTAAAATAATTTTTTTTAAATAAATTTTACATATTCTTATCAGTTGAAATTTGTAACTCTTCAAACTGTTCATTAAACTTACATTTTGAGCAAAAATATTGCTAGCAATAGAAGTATCGTTGTGAAGGTAGATTGCTAAGGGACGACGCTCCATAGCACTACGCACAACTGCATTGCGCCGGGTGTGTCAAAAGCCTCAGCCAAAGCTGCTTGCAGACTACCCTGAAAGAATGGAGCGAAGTTGCCGCCATATCTAAAAAAACTGTAGTTTTTCAAGTAAAGTGAAACCCTCTGACCTGGCTTCAAAGACCGATGTAAAGTTCTGCAATGTGATATAAATTATTATGAGAGTAATTTGAAGCAAAAATAAAAGTGACCATAGTTAGCTCTCGGTACAGTTTACATACAGAATAAATAAAAAAACGTTAGCTCCCCAATAATTTTTTGTTTTTTTTAGATTGGCTTAATTTTTTTCTGCCTTTTTTTTTGTCAAAACGTATTTATTCGGAGATTTACTTAATGCAGAAATCGACCTGGCCCTTGATATATTTTTAAAAAAATAATGATATATTCGTCATATG
Organism: Ditylenchus dipsaci; assembly: GCA_004194705.1. Classification (NCBI taxonomy): domain Eukaryota; kingdom Metazoa; phylum Nematoda; class Chromadorea; order Rhabditida; family Anguinidae; genus Ditylenchus; species Ditylenchus dipsaci. The sequence goes on along the minus strand of SADC01001153.1, from coordinate 231,688 downwards.
GGCAAGGCGAAAATTCCGCAGGAAAAGATTCCGCGGGAGAAAATTCCGCGGGAAAAAATTCAGCGGAAGAAGATTCCGCAAGCGAAAATTCCGCTGAGCTCGAATTTTGACGTTCTTGCTTGGGAAAAACCAAATTCTGAGACCGGATTCGTGTTTAGCATGATCGATTGCATACATGGTTTGAAAGATTTGAAGATTTGAAAGAGATTTGAAGATAGAGATTTGAAGATTTAGATTTGAAAGCAACATTCAAATCTAAAACTCGTTGTCAAATTAAAAAATTGAATTTTTTTTCAAATGTTTTTTTTGTCTCGAGATGAAATTGAAACTATGACTGAAATTTATATTCAAAAAATTAATCTGTAAGCGACCATGCTGAACACGAATCCGGTGTCAGAATTTGGGTTTTCCCAAGCAGGAACTTCAAAAACTTAAGTCCCGCTGAATTTTCTACCGTGGGATCTTCTCCCGCGGAATTATTGCACGAATGCATTACCATATCCATTCACTGCGGTAAATAAAATATAGACTGTATCGACAGCTGACCATGATAAGCAGTAAAAATTTTACCTGCATGGCTTCAGAAATTGTAGAAAAGTCTGTGGGCATCAAGGAATTTGGTCATTGAAAGACTGGAACAAGGGTTGGTTTTAATAACTAAGTTGATCCAGCAATTACCACATTTGGAGAGTCTTCCTTCTTAGTATCTTCATCAGTGAGGTAGACAATTGAGTCATCCATGTCCTCCACATCATCTTGATCACTTTCTTCACTTTCGAAAGTAACCGAAACTTCCTCTTTATTGTCACTACCAGACATTTTGCAACGTTTCTTTTCCTTGCGGCTAAAATTAATCACACAATTTTAATTTTTTGTTTCGTTTTAGTGGTGCTGGCCAGCATATAAATTAGTAATAGAATAGTTGACTGCACAAAATATTCTATTATCGAATCTAATCAAAAATACAAACATAAAATCTTGATAAGAATAATTGGTAAAATTAGAAAACTTTGCTTCTAAAATTAAAAAAAAATAGCATGATGGACCAAAAAAAAGGCCCATTTTGCACTCGGGTCGAAAAAATAGCCTTTTATCGAGGTCAGAATATATTTGAAACTGTTAACTCACCTATTCTTGTCGGCCATGGAAGAAGGACCGGCCGAACTACCACCAATAACCACCACATCAGCAGTTGCTGAAGTAGAAGCTTGTGCTGGATTAGACAATGAGCATACTGAACCACTGCCACTATCTAAACAAATCCTGCCTTATTACCAAAAACAATTATTAATCATCGTTAGCTTACCAACTCGTTCCCCAGAAGTTTTTCTGTGTAATCCATTAGAAGAATCGCTTGTAATATAGCAATCTAGCGAAAGCTCGTCTGCCTGAGCTGCACCTCTATTCTTGAATGATTTTTTACTTACAAAGGAGGAAGAGCTTGGCTTGCTGTCAATAATTACTGGTTTCATGGGATCTTCATTTTCCATCTTGACTTTGGCATTGAGCCTAGCAAAGAGTAGGTCGTGATCGTGGTTGGGTTCATCAATGATCTGCACTGAAGCATCGTGTGTGTCCATCCTTTCATATTGTCTAAAAAGTGTTCTTGTATGGTGTACAGTTTCCGCCCTCCAACTCACGGGAACGCGTCTTCTCCACCAGTCAAATCTACTACACCTGGCGTTTTACTGCCAGTGGTAGCGCAATTGTCAGTGACTGAACTAGCCTCAATGGCTTTTGCCAAGTCCCAGCCGAGACTTTCAAGTGTGGCTCTCGCCATATCATCATCACTTTCATTGAGTATTTCCTGCAGAAAACAATTTCAAAATCAGATATTTCACCAGTTTCAGTGCTACCTTGTATTGTTGCAAAATGGCTGATTGCTCTTCATTCAAATGCATGTCATCCATGGCCGAAGAATAAATTTAATTGTGTGATTATGCACCGCAGAATATCACTAGAATCAGGCGATAATATCAAGAAAACTGTCGGAATAACAACTATCAATAAGTTAGTAGCCCTCTAGTCACGCTGCTCCTCCTCTCACTACTATTCCTGCTGCTCTTTAATATAGAAGAAATAGGGGCGAAGAAATGATTACAAATCGGTGTTTAGCACACAGACACCTAGACAAAACAGCTAGAGAAATAGAAAGACTGACACTGACTATCCCGTCACAAGAACACTGTGGTCTAGTTGATGCTCAGAGAGCGCCAAATAGAGCTGATTCAAATTGAACATATGGTTTTTGGCATTAATGCAGACAAAATGCCAGAAATATATTTGAATTCAGCTCCTGCCAACTGATTTTCTGCAGCGTTTGTGTTGAACAAGCTACTAATGGACAAGGAAACACCTCTCTCACCTACTGCTACCAGCTTGGCCAAACAGCCAATCCAGCGAAGGCAAAACACGCGCGCACCAAGAGCGAGCAAAGCACCCAAAAGGCAAGCTTGGATGCAAGAAATGTACAGAGCTCTGCTTCCAGTTCTAATACCTCAACCTCTTTTAACCTCCGTCCAATGCTGCCCAGTTCGAGGTTGTGTTTGGGAGGCGAAATGGTGGAAGTGCCTGACATTTTGATCAATGATGTCAGTTTTTTATTAAATTATTTTCCAATTTATAAATAATTTTGGTCGTGAAAGAAACTTTCGTTAAATTAATAACCACCGCAAATTCTCAAGCCATTACTTTGAGAGATTTACGTTAAAATTTCAGTCATTTAAATCAAAAATACTGATAATTATAATTCAGGTACAATAATAAAATAGTACAGCTGACTCTCTATATAACATAACTCAAGGACCGAGCAAGTTACCGGATTCTACATCTTTTTTACACCGGTCATTTCAAGCTTTTCCCAGTTCTCTTTTGACAGTCTGGTCCCAAATATTGCAAGGGTTCCGATTTTGCCAATCATTTTTTTAGAAATTCAAAAAAAATTCTTTAAAACAATAAAAACTTGGTGAAAAAACAGGATTTTTGTTAAATCGAGTTATGTTATATGGGGTTTTTGCTTTTTTAGACCAAAATATTACAGGTTTCTAAAAAACGATCGGCAAAATCGGAATCCTTATGATATTTGGGACCAGACTGTAAAAATAGAACTGGCAAAAAACCTCAAAAATCAGGTTAAAAAAGTGTCGGACTCTAGGTGGGAACGAACTTCTGACCCTAAAATTATGTTACAGTCAAACTCGATATAGTGGCCCCACCTCAAGTTCGTTCCCACCTAGGGTCCGACACTTTTTTTAACCCTGTTTTTGAAATAATTTATTGATTATGTTATGACAGTCTGGTCGCAAATATCGTAAGGATTCCGATTTTGCCGATCGTTTTTTAATAACTAAATAGTTTTTGCATTTAAAAAGCAAAACCTCGATATAGTGGCCCCCTTAAAAAAATTAGAGGGCCACTATATCGAGGTTTTGCTTTTTAAATGCAAAAACTATTTAGTTATTAAAAAACGATCGGCAAAATCGGAATCCTTACGATATTTGCGACCAGACTGTCATAACATAATCAATAAATTATTTCAAAAACAGGGTTAAAAAAAGTGTCGGACCCTAGGTGGGAACGAACTTGAGGTGGGGGCCACTATATCGAGGTTTGACTGTATGTAGAGTTATGTTATATAGAGAGTCGACTGTATAAGAAAAAAAAATGATCGAAGGCCGTTTTTCTCTAATTAGGCCTCATGGAGCCTTACTTTTCAGACCACCACAACCGAGAAACTTCGTGATCTATCCCAGTTTTTCGCATGTTAACCAAAACCAAAAAATTCTAATAGGTAAGACTCGGAGGATGTGCCTTACAAAAAGGAAATACGCAAATGCTGCCAGAAATAGGAAAGCTTGATAGTCTCAATCCTTAAATTTCAGGAAACATTATTCCGGAACGTAATGAAGAAATCTGCGTTTTGGTCACTGTCTGAACCTGCTCGTCAACGCCTTAGGGTAGAACATTTACACATTAACATAAAAACATTTAAAAAAGACCTTCTAGCGCTTCTTGCCACTTCCTATTTCATCCAGAGAAGAAGAAGACAAAGTGCTAGACTGTGCATTTACTAATAACGAAAGCTTCTGCTTCGGAAGCCCTATATCAAAAGTCTTTCTGAAAATCAAAAGTGGGGTTTAACATGATTAAGAAAAACGCCATACAAAATTGAACTATTTTCAGCTGGGTACTTTAGTGCTCCGCATGCTGCTGACCAAGTGCAGTTGAGGGACCACAGAAGAGTGTTATATGACCATTACATCCGCCACTACTACATGAACTTGCTCAAAAAGCTGCTTATTGGCAGACAGGTAACTAAGAATGGGAGAGGGCCGTTTCGTATTCGCGTTTCTCGTATTTGACAAAACTCGTATTCGCAGAATTTGAAGTTGTGTTCTTGGCATTGTTATTTCGGCCAACTTTTGAAGTTCACTCTTCGGTAAGTTACCACTCATTTTGTAGCTTATCTTACTGGCTACAAAATGAGTGGTGACTTACCAAAAACTAAACTTCGAAAATGGGCCAAAATAACAACGCCAAGAACACGAATTTAAATTCTACGAATACGAGTTTTGTCAAATACGAGAAACGCGAATACGAAACGGCCCCTCCCCTAAGAATGCTGTAGCCCCAGCTCCAACATCAAACATTATTCAGATAATTTTGGAGAGTGCATCCAAGTTGAGTTCCGTTGAAAAAGTGGAAATTAATCCTACCAATTACTGCTCTAAAAAACGGTTGATGGGTGCCAAAGCTCTGCAGAAAAGAGCAAATATTCGTGCCAAAAAGTAAGCAAAAGTTTTCCAAATTTCTGTATTTTTTTAAACTTCCGTATACACATAAAAGCAAATTATGTAAAAATTACAGATAAAACGTTTTGGGTGTTTTAGCGCTTAAATGAAGCTTGCAGAAAACTTGATTGTCAATATGCGTGAATTCATTTCCATTTATGGCCTTACTTTTGGAAGTTTTAATTAAAAATCGACTTGTTTTTGAAAAAATATTAAAAAAGCCAAAAAGAGACTGTTTTGTTCAAGGTCAAGGCGACCGGAAAAAATCAAATTTGTTACAAAATGTCGCACGACAGAAATGTCGCGCGACAAGTTCAAATATATCTAAACTTTTCGCGCGACAAGTAAGAAAAAAATTTGATTTTGTAGCGCGAAAAGTTCAGATTTTTTTTGCCTTGGTCCTCCCTGTTTATTTATTTTCATTTTTAAGGCTCAGGCAAGGATAGGCCAGTGCATACTGGGACGAACTTAAATATATCTTAGACTCATGTTTAAGTCCGCCCTAACATACGCTGGCCAACCCTTGCCTAAGCCTAATCCTAAAAAATAACACAAAATTTTAAAAAATCTGAACTTGTCACGCGACAAAATCAGATGAAATTTGATTTTGTTTGGTCGCCATCACAAGGAGCTGAGATATAGCTATTTTAAGTGGACCAATCTGAAAATTTTCAATTTGTCAATTTTTAATTAAAAGTTAGTTCATAAATGTCCCGAATCTACACGAATATGGAATCGTTTATTGAAACTTAATAAAATGTCACGATTCATTCAAAGAGCTGATTGAGAAGAATATAACAGTAAGATTGTTTAGCTAAAAATGACCCGTCTCAAAAGATGTTACAAAAACATTGTACTCTGATAACGTATTGCTATTTTACAATAAAAATTGTGTTTTTATAGAATGATCAAAGATTGCGAAGACAGAGTCGAAGGTAAGCTACATAGTTTTACAGCTGATTATAAATAAATACTTGTTTAAGGAGGCATTACATCTTCCGAGGATGAAGGTGAGATAAGTTTGTGAAACTTTGATAATAAGCACTAATTCAGAAGATACATGTTCTTCCCAAATGCTCCTCGCCCCTGGCGCTGAGAGTACTCTCTATTCGAAAAAGTTTTCAGGTATATTTTTTTGGCATACAAGTTTTTGGTATACATTTATATTGACACTTAATATTATTTTCGACTAAAAACACTTTACAGAATATCAACATATTTTATTCAGATCTGGATCTACATCAGCCAATTAAGATGAAAGATGTTAAGGATTTGCTTAAAGAGTACCATCAACTACGAGAGACTGAACCAGTTAGTTTATACTTTTTCTGGTACCAATAACCATTTTTGATTCAAACTTTGTACTAATTTATTCTGATTAACTCTAGCACGTGCACGCTGACCACAACGTGGTCATGTCATACTTATTTAGACCACGTTTGGAAAAAGGGCAAGATAATAATAACAAGAAGATAATAATCTCAGCTTCAAAATGACATATTTTGAAGGCTGATGAAACAATATCCGACATAAATACAACGTAATTTAAAGTGGTACACGTTCTGGGTCACGTGACAACCTTGCGGTTATATATTATGTCGTGTCAAATGTTCTGTCGTTTTTTTTCAAAAGCAATATTTGTGGCATTGTGTTTTACCATAGATTTTTTAAACATTTTTCAAAAGTTTATCACTCATTTTGTAGCTGAGAATCTTGGCTACAAAATGAGTGGTAAACTTTTGAAAAATGTTTAAAAAATCTATGGTAAATCACAACGCCACAAATATTGTTTTCAAAAAAAAACAGAACTTTTGACGCGACCTAATATGTGAACGAATTCATAGCACAAAAATAATTTGTTACAAATTCAGACGGTTTAATTACGTTTTTATTTTTATCTTTTTTGATTCGTTACAATACGGGTTCACATGACTTCATTGTAAACCATCTAAAAAATAAAAATTAAAAAAAATCAAGCTCTTTGAGTTTGTAACCCATCATTACTACAAAGTTAAACTTTTTTATGTTGACCACAATGTGATCACGTGGTTAGAAGTGGCCTTTTTAACATGCCCTTTGTAGGAATAATTTTCGATCTTTCCTTTTGCAAAGATATTGCCTCGTTAGAAACAATAAGATAATAGCATTGTGGCTTGAAAACTCAGAAATTTAAAAGACTGTGAAACTTGTTAAGAAGAAGAGCTTCTTAATTTTGCAGCAAATATTTTTTGCAACAAACGCCTGATATGATGTAACAAATGAACTATGGTTCGATCTTTAAAAAAAAGACTTTTTAGCTATTTTTTATACATTGTCAAATGGTTTTTGCCGATATTAAATAAAAGCTGAGTAAGTCTAAAAAAGTCATTTTTTATTAGACAGGATCGGACCAAAGTTGATTTGCTGCAAAATTACTGGCGTTTCCTGCAGAATTCAGATAATTTGCTGCAAAATAAAGAGATTCCGATAAGCTTAAAAACAAAGCTAAATATTGAGCCAAAAAATGGTTTGCGTCAGATTAAAGGCATTCATTTGCAGGACTGCCCTAGTTTGGACATCTCAGATATTACACTGGAAGAAGTTTATGATAGAGTGGGAATATCTTTTCAATCAGAACGAAATTTCGCTATTTTTGTGAACAAAAATAGGTCAAAAGAGTTAGAGAATACAGTGCCAACAACACCTGGATCACAGGCTGAGTCCCTACTTTTGTAAAAGATTATTTTAATAAAGATGTAAAATGAATAAACTATTTATTTAATGGTCAAAATGACAAGTTATACAAGACAGTTTAATATTGAGCAGGGGCTTCGATCTGTACTAATTAATCAGATTTGTATTTATTTTGGCACTCCAAATCAGGGTGGCACTCCAAATCAGTATCCTCAGCCGGCTGAGTTTGAACTCAGCCATCAGCCGGATGAAGCTGATGACTGAGTTCTGATGCGTGCGGCTCGGGTAAATTTTAGACTTGGCTGAGGCTGAGAAAAATTTTCGAAAGTCAGCCGGTTGAGGAAAGCTCTTGTAGCAAGTTTTTGACATTTTTTATTTTTGACTGTTTTTTTTAACTATTTTGAAGTGCTGAGGAAAGCAATCATGAATTCAGTTATTAAATTTGGCCCTCTAGGAGGAGAGGTCACTTTTTGCCTTGGTTCCCCATGTTGTTTTTTTATTATTATTATCTAGGCTCTAGGCTTAGGCAAGAGTAGGCCAACGTATGTTATTATGGACTCAAACATGATTCTGAAATACGTTTGAGGCCGTCCTAACATACGCCGGCCTACTCTTGCCTAAGACTAAAAAATAAGAAAAAACAATAGGGTAGCCAAGGCAAAAAAAGCGTCCTCTCCTAGTATATGGCTTTAAATTTAATTCCAGGCTATTGCTTAGTGCAAAATTAAAGTCAGCCAGCTGAGGTAAAAACAAATTTACGCGTTGAGTTTAATCGTTGAGTAAACCACCATGATCCAAATATTATTTTTTTTAGCACAAAAAGAGCAAAAATCACTTGATAAAATAGCATACTTCTCCAAAATGCTCTATAATGTCCTTATTTGAAGCAAATATGCCTTTTTAAATTGGATGAATATTTTTTCTGTCTTGTTTTTAGATCAAAAGTGCCTTGATTTTTCCTTAGTCAATGCGGAAAGTACATAAACAATTTTTATAAAGTTATAACACCATCAAGTAACCCTACTCTTCTAGTTTCTAATGGAGTATTATTTGTTGCGACATCTTTGCAAAATCAAGCAGAAAAAAAATTAAAGTATGAAGGAAGTCGGAAAAATAATTTGGTTTATATTTTTATCTTTTTACCCCATGGGAATTAAAGGGGGGGGGGCTTCTACGGCTACTTTTTGACATTGACTGCTATTTCATTTCACATACATTTTTTCATATTTTTTGTTTTCTCATATCAGATGTCTTTACACCGTTTTGTAGCTGAGATTCTCTTCTTTCGATTGAGTGGTCAATGATTAAAAAAAATTCGAGAAAATCGTAACAAACTCACACTAAAAACCGCGGTTTTTTACCTAGGCGTCTTTAGTGGAGTTTCACCTTATATTTGGTGTGATTTTCTCAAAATTATTTTTAATTAGACTGTTTGACTACTCAATCGAAAGATGAGAATCTCAGCTACAAAACAGTGTGAAAACATCTGAGATGAAAAAACAAAAAATGTGAAAAAAATGTATGTGAAGTGAAGTAGCAGTCAATGTCAAAAAGTACCCATAGAAGTCCCCCTTTTAATAAAGAAAATTAGCGTATTCATATTTCCAGTAAAGTCTGAAAATGTCTGATTGTCTTTTTTATTATATTTTTAAATCTTTTTTTCCATAGATTTTCGGGTTTGCGACAATTGAGATTGCGTCAATTCAAATCAGTGTTCTAAATCGATTTTTTGCGTTTTTTTCCGACGTTTTTAATTTAACCTACAAGCCCGGCTCCGGAGAGCATAAATCCAAGTAAAAGGCATAACGGTAGAATCGTTTCGATAGATTTTGTAAAGAAACTTTACTTCAACGAAATGGTGTATTTCACACCTTTTCAGCATAACTAGGGGCTTGAGTTCAGAATCCCCCCCCCCCACGGGGACTGATAAGGTGGAGAAAATAACTTCATATTCGTGTTTCTCGACCCCGATTTCATGAGAAAGCCGCGCGTTTTTTTGGTTCTGAGAAAAAAAATTTCGAACCACAGGGGGGTATCATGGTTTTTTAGTCAAAATTTGAAAATTTAAATTGGCGCCTTTTGAATTTAGAAGGGATTAAGGGCTGTATAGGGAGGGGAAGGGAATAAAAGGGGGCCACTAATCATAGACGGCCCACTAACAAGAAGATGTTGAACATAGTTTTGAATACTGGGCCTACCGCATAAATAAACTCTGGTATGCATGCTTTTCATGCATCCAGAGTCACTTTCGAGTGATTTGTGTCTAAGGTATGTGGGTGTGCGCATCTCAACTCCAAGCCCCCGATCCCCCTGCGCCCCCGAAGGGGGCGCAGGGGGCTTGAGAGTTAGAGATGCGCGCACGCACTTACCTTAGACATGATTCCGAGAAGTACACTTGATCATAAAATGCATATAGAGTCTTTTTTTTGCCACGGCCCAGTTGAAAAACATGGTGAGGCAGCCGAAGAACACAAAAATTTTGAATTTTTAACGTTCTGCCATAAAAGTGGCCCCCTTTTATTCCCTTCCCCTCTCAATACAGCCCTGATTCCCTTTAAAATTCAAAAAGCGCCAATTTAAATTTTTCAAATTTTGACTAAAAAACCATGATACCCCCCCTGTGGTTTGAAAATTTTTTTTTTCTCAGAATCAAAAAAACGCGCGGCTTTCTTATAAAATCAGGGTCGAGAAACACGAATATGAAGTTATCTCCTCCACCTGATCAGTCCCAGTGGGGGGAGTATTCGTCACTGCAACCTAACTAGGTTCTGTGTTATGGCAGCCGAAGCTACAAAAGAAACGGCACCGATGCGGCACCGAAAACCATTCCATTCACAAAATAACCTTTAAAGAAGGGGGAAAAGCCATTTAGGCTCGAAAAAGTGTCGGTGGCGCAGCGCGTAAGCGGTTGCGTTTTTGGCCAAAAATGGTGTTGCAGGTTTGATCCCATGTAGTGGCACGCTATTTTTTTGTCTTGTTTAGCCAGTTTTAGAAGTAATCAGAGCTTAAAAACAAAGCTACCAAGCCCCCTGGCCCCTGCGCCCCCGTTCGGGGGCGCAGAGGGCTAAGTTGCTCAGGGTTGAGATGCGCACACTCACTTATCTTAGACATAGTTTCGAGCAAGACTCTTGAACAAAAATGCATTTAAAGGCTCTTTTTGGCCAGCTCCGGTGACCAAAACATGCCAAAACAGGCAAATGGTTGAAATCTCAAAATGCCCAAAACTCAATTTTTTTTTTCAACCAGAACTTAAAAATAATGTCTTTTTGAACTCCTGAGGTGATTTTAGGTCGATATAGGGTGTTTGAAAACACTTTTAAAAAAATTTCATTTGGGGGGGGGGGGTGGGGAGGACTATACTCCGATAGGGTCGATTTTTCATTAACCGAGTAAAGGCGAAAATTTTTTTTTCAAATCATTTTGCCATTTTAACAACCGCTAAGTAATAGCTTCACTTTTTTGATCTCTTGCTAGCAGTTTATGTCTTCAAATTTGAGTATATCAAAGCCTTCTTGGCAGTAGTCAGTAAACAAGCCTTCAAGGGGATAAAGTTTTGGCACGGCGGCAGTGCAGAACCGTACCTAATCCTGAAGACACTGGCACCAAATATATTAACCATTCTCGCCAGCTAGATGGTGTTGAAAGGCTGTTCTTTCGGTTAAATCTTTCAACGAGCAGCCACAAAAAGAGTTCTGTGTTAAAAACTGGTCACACGTAAAGTTTTGCTAAACTTCAACCAACGATACATTTTTTGATTACATTTGTGTTTGTTCCGTGCTGCATATTGTTAACGAATAAAAACGCACTGAAAGTTTGCGGTTTTTATGAGAATGAAAAAAATGAGGTGCGCCACCAGCCGGTGCGGAACCGGCACCGGTGCGGAAAATTCCAGGGTCGGTGCCGGCGAGATTTACATCACTGGTTGCTATACTATACTTTAGCTAAATATTTTAACAAGATTTTGTAACCGAGTAATTTTTCTACAAAGTGATATACCGGAATTTTTTTTGTGAAAACTTTAAGCAAGTAACATGGCCATCGGTACGGAAAAGACGCAAAAAATCGATTTACAACACTGATTTAAATTTCGCCATGATTTTTAGTGATAAATTCAGTTCAAAAAGACTTTATTTATTATAAATCTTGGCGCAATTTGAATTGTCGCAATTCAAATAGAGACCGTGATTTGCCCTTGAACGATATAACGATACGATATTTCTACGACAAATTTTTAACGATCGATATAACGATACGATATGAATTTCGGGAACGATATATCGTAACGATATTTTACCTTAAAATTTGACGAATGATATATAATAAACCCGAAAAATCGCGCAGCCTCCCAAGGAATTTCCTTTATTTCCAAGCCACAGATAACGAAACGGACACAATTTAATACGAGTATTTCAAGGAGGGAAGATTCTTATTCAGAAATATCAATTGCTCTGCTTTCTCTGGCATTAAATTGGATCTTCTGTAGTTGTAGACGTCTCTGGCTACCGAAAAAAGCTGCTCACTGGACTGGCCTGTAGCAAGAGCTGAGAGATATCGACGCGCAACGCCGATGTAAAGGACAGAGCATTGCAATCATTCAGACGAGAAAGAACTTCTTTTTTGACCGCTGCGTACACTCGAGGCATGACCCACTACCGATATTGCTGACTACCCCTCAAGTTTTCTCGATCACCTGACGACGAAATTAGTTTGAAAGTCTCGGCTTCGACAATGGAAAATGGCAGATTCTGGCAAGCGACGAGATGCATTATTTTTCGGTCAAGTGCTGATAACTCTCCTAAAAGCAGGTGAAATGGCATCTTGTCATTAAACTGTCAATTGTTACCTGTTTCTCGGACAACAAACTTCTTTAGCCCTTGTCTCATCGATTTTTTTAGCTTCCTCCGCATTCTCCATCACTCCAAACTGCTTCTGCCACTATATCGAGTTTTTCTTTACAAAATTGTCATAGGGCGCCACTATATCGAGGGTTGACCTTTTTAACTATAAACCACTGAAGCTATGAACTTATTCAATACCTTAATACTTCACAGTTAGTACCATTTTTTCAGTGATAAATCGATACCCTCTATTTTGAGAACCGATTGTGAAGAGGTTGGTTGGGCAATCTCCCAGTAATAAAAAAAACGTAATAGTCTAGTTAAAGTGAAATAGCCTAGGTAGCTCATTGGTAGGAGCATTTGAATCCGCTAAAAGTTGGCAGTGGGTTCGGTAGTGGATTTTCAGTCGAAGAATATTTTTTTCGACTTTAACTATTTCGTGTCAATTTTTCTCAAATTTAGCTGGTAAACACTATTTTCAGATTCAAAAAATATTCCCCTTGGCAATAAGCATCCCCTTTTTATTACAGCTCTTTGTTACGACCTACTTCTGCTGTTTTCCAAAAGACAGAAAGTAACATTTACAACAATAGGAATAAACATTGTAGATGGTGTAGGTGTTGAAAACGATAAAAATTGAAAATACTAATAAAAATAGGTTTTTGACTAACTACTTTGCGATTAAAATCACATGTTTCCTTGGGGGCCACTATATCGAGGGTATGTTTTCTTAGTCGGAACCGGCCATAGGGGGCCACTATATCGAAGGGGCCACTATATCGAGGGCCACTATATCGAGGGTTGACTGTAAACGATATAACGATACGATATTTTCTGCGAAAATCGAGACCGATATATCGTTTTAAACGGCTGTACGAACTTTCGTAACAAGACAATTTCGTAAGAGCGAACTTTCGTAAGAAACATTTTCGTAACAGCGAAAATTAGTAAGAAAGATTTTCGTAAGAGCGAATTTTCGTAAGAAACTTTTTCGTAACAGCAAATTTTCGTAACGAATTTCTTTCGTAAGAGGAAATAATCGAAATTTTTTCACTTTTAATCATTTTTCTAATTCAGGATTTCATCTGATTCATTTGTTTTGGCCTTTCTGTCACTGTTTGACACTTCGAATAGTTAATTATATGACTATTAGGCTCACCTTGAGACTGGCATTAATTTTTCTGATATCAATTGATTCTGGCAAAAATTAATTCTGGAAAAAATTCAAACTGACAATAATTGGTCTTGACCAGATTTTTTTGAATAAATTTGTTTGGTAGTTAAATGTTCATGCAAATAATTGTTTTCGATTTAAATTAAATTATATTAATTGATTATATTAATTGATATTAATTTATATTAATTGATTTATATTAAGTTTGATTTCACCCAACCGAACCCCGAAATCCAGGGTAGTTACCACCTGGTCAGGTGGATATCCATATGGATGGCCTAAAAATAAAATTTTTCAAAAATCAAAATACAGACACTTTTCTTTATTCAAAATTGTGTGGAGAATTGGGTTTGTTAAGACCAAAAGTGTGATTTTATCGACCCAGACCCCAAAACCCAAAATGGGTACCTTCTGGTCAGGTGGATATCCATTTACATGAGTTAACCGAATAGATCCATACCAAATTGGTCCAAACACGAATTGGCCCACACATGAATTGATCCGCATTTTTTAAATTTGTGCATTTTTAACAATTTTGCGGGAATTTAATTAATTTAATTAATTAAATTTGTGCATTTTTAACAATTTTGCGGGAATTTAATTTTTTTGAACCAACCAAACCAAGTGGTCGTCTACTCGGATCAAAATTTTTTTTACGTTTTTCATGTTCCAAAACCTGTTTTCTGAACTAATTCGGACATGCTGAAGATGGTTTGATAGTAGTAAAATGCCGCTTTGTCGAGTATTTTTTTAGTTTTGGAAAATAATTGATTCTGGTGAAATCAATTATTCCCAAAACTCAAAAAATACCCGAGAAAACGTCATTTTACCACTATCAAATCATCTTCAGCATGCCCGAATTAGTTCAGAAAACAGGTTTTGGAACATGAAAAACGTAAAAAAAATTTGATCCAAGTGGACGACCACTTGGTTCAGTTGGTACGTGGATTATCCAGTAGAACTGAGGTTGGGTCATAGAAAAAAACATTTAAAACGATGGTAGTTCTTCACAAGACAAAAATATTACTATCTTTTTTTGGGTGTCTGGGTGGGTGAAACCGGGGTTTTGGTCCCTAACTAACCCAATTAGTAACGCGATTTAACGTATGATAGGACGATTTGTTTCAGAATCTGACTCAATTTTTTTCAGGTCATCCAGGTCCAAAAGAAGCCAAATTAATACACAACCATTTTTACTGGAATCTTTAATTTCGAAACCATTTTTGCTAATACAAGTTTTATTCAAAAAAAATCTGGTCAAGACCAATTATTGTCAGTTCGAATTTTTTCCAGAATTAATTTTTGCCAGAATCAATTGATATCAGAAAAATTAATGCCAGTCTCAAGGTGAGCCGACTATTAACTGTATGAGCACAAAAGTTGGTAAGCGAATTCGGAATAGGTCGTTCTCTAGATTTCTGGATGACCTTACGGTCACAATAGGAGGTTGAAGTCAAAGGCAAAGTTCGAATATTTGAAAAACTAACCCACGGTAAGCATGGGTCATATGACTGAAAATTTTGATAATTAGTTGACCCCAGATTTTTCATCCATTAGGAGACCAGCAGAAATACCCAAAAGCATGGTGAAAACTCCGAGCTAGAATTCATATATTATATACTACACATAGCTATTTCGCATTAGTGGCATGTATGGTGCAGTAGGTAAGTTGATGGGATGAATTTTTTTCACCAGTGGTTCAATTCCACCCTCTGAATGTTTCATTTTTTTCGGTCAATTTTTGGTCAAAACATCACAGAAGGTATAAGAAACATCAAAGGAGGATCAAAAAGCAAAAAAAAGCAACTTAACATATCACTAATGTTACTGAAAACCGCGTTACGAAAAAGCTTGTTACGAAAATTCGCTGTTACGAAAAAGTTTCTTACGAAAATTCGCTCTTACGAAAAAGTTTCTTACGAAAATTCGCTCTTACGAAAAAAAATTTTTTACGAAAATTCGCTCTTACGAAATTGTCTTGTTACGAAAGTTCCTACAGCCTTTTGAACGATACGATATATCGATCGTCAGGGTCTCTAAATTCAAATTGTCGCAATCTGTCGCTGACCGATTTTCGAAGTGTCTTATTCAACTGTTTGGAGTGTTTTAAAATTTGAGGGTATAAAGATGATCAATAAGACTTGAGACACTTAGGGTGGTTTGAGATAGAAAAGTGCATATCTGATGCAAAAAGTGTATATCTGATGCAAAAGAATTATATTTGATGCAAAAACAGATCTGATCTGCACATAAAAAGTGAGGGGTCGAGGTAATACGTAACTACCAAGCTTTTCATGTTTTATGCTTTTTTTATTTTTGAGCAGCTCATACCGTATTCCCTCTAATAGAAGGACATGTCCACCCTCCGAAAATTCGGAATAGGTCGTTCTCTAGATTTCTGGATGACCTTACGGTCACAATAGGAGGTTGAAGTCAAAGGCAAAGTTCGAATATTTGAAAAACTGTACCTAGTTGGTCAAACGGCTTAAGTGGCCAAACTTCCCGTGAGTCTATTTCGATTTTTTCAACTTTTTCAAAAAAAAATTTTTAGACTTTTTACGATATCCTTTATTTTTCAAAAGAGTTTACTGAAAAAAAACTTATTTAAGATATAATGAGTTTATAGAATACATTTTTTTATTAAAAACTTTGCTAATTAGAAAATTTTACAATTAAAAGGTCTAAAAATTTTTTTGAAAAAGTTGAAAAAATCGGTGAAACCCAACAGCGTAATAATGTTTTGTTGAACCAAGTGAATGATCGCTTGGTCCAGTTGGTACATGGGACGTCCAGATTATCCAGCCACCGACACGGTCAGATGCACTACAAAGAACGATCTAATATACAGCCTGCGTGCTGTCACGAGGGTACTACCATTTAGGTGCTACAAATTAGAAACTACCATCTACCACCACCCAAGCACCAATACCTAGACACTTCCACCTGAGTACCGATACCTGGTCAGTGTCTCGGTACTACCCTCTGAGTACTACTTTCTCAGTGTAACCACCTCAACACTACCACTACGGTACACAAAACTACTTTAAAACTGGTGTTCTTGTTAGTTAAGTGGCTGTTTTAGCGGCACTTGTTTACTTCGGCGGCCCCTGGTTGACAAACGCGTTTTTACTAAAGTGACTGACTGCTTAGATACCCACAAGAGACTAATAAGATTCATATTTTGACACAAACATTTGACATTATCTCAATTTGCACTGGCCTAGTCTAAGCCTAAGGATTTGCGGGAAAACAACGGGATTCGAACCTGTAACCCTACAAAATTGGAGGATCAATTCATCGGGTAGCCATAAACATTTCGTGTCGGGACAAATTTTTGTGGATGAATTCGGTGTGGATTAATTCGTGTGTGGATGAATACGATGTAGATGAATTCAGTGTGGACGAATTCAGCGCCGCCCCTACAGTCTACTCTCGATAACTGGCACCCCTGGGGACCAGCCTGGGGTGCCAGTTTATCGGGGTGCCAGTTTAGTGGGATGTTACTTTGCCTAATTTCTCTGTCGGCCAGCCAAATAGGGCTTTTTCAAAGTGCCAGTTTATCGAGGGTGCCAGTTTATTGGAGTGCCAGTTTAACGAGAGTAGACTGTATTGTAAGACATAACAAGGAAATGGTTTTATACTCCTTTTCGACAACATACACCTATTACAGTAATCACAGAAGCAAAAACAATGGGTGTTTTTCTTAATTGGAAAAGCATTCTATGGCGGTCTTGATGTCATCTTCTTGATCCGGTACAAGATACTCCACGGCTGTTTTCAGATTCTCACTGTCATCGATCACCCAAGCACCTCAATTGCGGTCTTCACATCTTCTTTAGTTAGGTGGAGATTTTCAATAGCCGTTATCAGATCTTCAGCAACGATTTCAGATCCATTAAGCATTACAGAAGGAAGCGACAGATGTGAAGTAGATGTGGCTGTAAATGCAGACAAACTTTTCTGGTCTAAAAGTTTAATATGAGTCGACCAATTTACTACAAATGCTGCAAGCTACCTCGCACCGTCGTAGCCATCACCGATATCTGCTGACTTATAAGCTTAGTCTTCACAGCTTCAGCCTGAGCATTCAGAGAGTCCAACTACAAAGGCAAAGAGACTTTGTTAAAATGAACGATAGATTGGCTTTAAAATACCTCGGCCTTCAATTTAGAGACTCTTTCACATCCCTTGTCCATTTTCTCAACATGCTTGAAAATTCGGCTTTCGATGTCACCAATCTCTTCCACACTCACCCCAAAATCAATAATTTCTTCCGAAGAGAAATTAATGCTTTCAAGCTCGGTGATCTCACAGTCCAACTGAAATAAATGTTGGTCTATTGTAAATTCAGAGCGTGAACATACCGATTCGATTTCCCTTTCAATCCATGCGACGAAACTATCGATCTCGTTCACAAATCGAAAAGATTTTATTGAGAAATACTCGGACATAGATTCGCTCATCGTCTTCAACAAGTCTTCGGCTCGGCTCAGCATGGCTCGGTTTTGCTCAGTTAGTCGCTGAAGAACGGCAGACTGAAAAGTGGATGTCACGTGCAAAAAAAAGATCAGATTGAATGACTACCGTGCTCCCTGAAGAAGAGATGCTACTAGATTCTTCTTCCATCTCGCAAACAAAACAGATCTCTGTAAAAACATGTATATATCGCATTTACTCTAATAGGGCGGCCGACCACCCTATTTATCAACCCTCCGAAAATCGGAAAATTTGGGTCGATCTCGAGATTTTTGGGCGCTCAACCAAAATCGGAAAAGCGGAATCGGAAGAGCTCTTAGGAGTACAGTCGACTCTCGATTTAAGGACACACCAAAAAGCTCCCACCTAGGGTCCGACACTTTTTTTAGCCCGATTTTTGAATTTTTTTACCAGTTCTGTTTTGACAGTCTGGTCCCAAATATCGCAAGGATTCCGATTTTGCCGATCGTTTTTTAATAACTAAATAATTTTACTACTCAAAAAGCAAAATCTCGATTTAGGGACAGGCTTTTTCAAAAATCCCTGTCCTTAAAGGGGCATGCCCAAGCTAATAAGAGGTGGTGCCGGGAATTCAAAACTTTTTCCTAATCGTTGAACCTGTGTTCGGATTTTTCAACTTGGTTTCTAACAACACCATACCTAAAATTAAATTCTAGGCCTTGTTTTGTTATAAACCAAGCTCAAAAATCCGTACAGAAGTTCAACGATTAGGAAAATTTTTTGAATTCCGGGCACCACCTCTTATTAGCGTGGGCATGCCCCTTTAAATCGAGGTTTTGCATTTTTTTCATTTTTTCATTATTTTATTTTCTGCGATATCTTCTTCATTTTTATGCTGATATCTTTTGAATGTTTTTATTTTACAAGTATAATTGCTTTCTTCATAGAAAATTTTATGGCAATTATGGTCGAAAAATATCACAATCGCCACTAACCATTCACTTTTTATTACGATTAACTATTAACCAATCCACCTACCCTACTCAGCCAGAAATTTTTTGGTTTGGGTATCATCCAGGTGGTTTAGGTATCATCCAGGGGTTTTGAGTGATATCCAGATGGTTCGGGTACTATCCAGGGGTTTGGGTACCATCCCTGTGATTTGGGTACCACTCAGGTGGTTTGGGTAACATCCAGGTGTTTTGGGTGATATTCAGATGGTTTGGGTACTATCCAGAAGATTTGGGTACCATACCGGTGGTTTGGGTACCATTCTGGCAGTTTGGGCACCATCCAGATGGTTTAGGTATCAGCAAATAGTATTTCTCCGCTTTTCGGGTAATTACCGGTAATTACCCGGAAAGTATTTCTCCGGAGAATTACCCAACCCTATTCTGTACTGATTTTTCGGGTACGCGACAATTCACGCCCGGGACAATTCACTCCCGGGACGATTCATGCCGGGACAATTCACGCCCGGGGACAATTCACGCCAGGGGACAATTCACGTCCCTAGATAATTCACATTAAAGGGGCATGCCCGTGCCCGACAGGTATACAGACTATTCGTTACAAAAACTGATTCGTTGCACCGATTCGTTACATTGACGATTCGTTACACCGATTCGTTACATTGACGATTCGTTACACCGATTCGTTACAGAAAAAATATTTTTTGACCAAAAATCGACTTTTTGCCTTGGAGGACCAAGGTAAACCACCTTATATTATGAGCAATCAAAGGGTCAGCCCTTGGCCCGGACAATGTACCCCGAAGGGTCAGCCCTTGGCCCGGACAATGTACCCCCGAAGGGTCAGCCCTTATCCCGGACCATGTACCCCCAAAGGGGCTTCCTATTGAATTAGGGTGCCTGCCGAAGGCAGGCAGGTAAACGAATACCTTTTTAATGAATAAAAACGGTATCCAGGTGGTTTACCTTAATCCCCCAATCAAAAAGTCGATTTTTGGTCAAAAAAATATTTTTTCTGTAACGAATCGGTGTAACGAATCGTCAATGTAACGAATCGGTGTAACGAATCGTCAATGTAACGAATCGGTGTAACGAATCAGTTTTTGTAACGAATCGGTTGGCAGTCTGCCCGACACGGAGAAAAGGCGGGGACCAGCACTTTTTTTCTTTCTCGATCAAGTTTCACACGCATCCGCATTCAGATTTTTTAAGTTTTCTGCCTAGTTTTTAAAAGTAGTATAGGGTCATCAATATTAGATTTGACGCAAAACGAGTGAAAAATAGAACGATTCAAAAAAAATTGCTGGTCCCCGCCTTAACTTTTTGAAACGCACGGGCATGCCCCTTTAAGTTACTTTATTTATTTACTTTTCTATTTATCAAACCGTCTAAATCACCCAGAATTTGGGTAATAAGGGTAGCTACACACCCTAAAGGGTTTAGTTATTCAGTTAACTATGACTCGCACCCTCACTCTCACCCAACAGGAAAAAAATGTTTCTCAGTTTTACTTTCACTCTCACTTTCAGTGTACCCAATGACTCTTTTTACTCTTACTCTCACGTTCAGTGAAGATTTCGCAATAATTTTAATTTTTCAGTCTGAACCAACCAAACCAAGTGGTCATCCACTTAGATAAAAAAAAAATTATTTTTTCACGTTCCAAAACCTGTTTTCTGGATTTATTCGGGCATGCTGAAGATGGTTTGATAGTAGTTAAATGCCATTTTGAAGGGTATTGTTTGAGTTTTGGTAAAATCGAGTTTTGGTAAAATCAATTGTACCCGAATACTCAAAAAATATCAAACAAAAGCTTTTTATATTATCAAAGCAACTTCAGCATGTCCGAATTAATCCAGAAAACAGGTTTTGGAACACGAAAAACGTAAAAAAAATTTTGCTCCAAGTGGTCGACCACTTGGTTTTGTTGTACCGAAGTAGTCGTACCCAGGTGGGGGAACTCAGGTAGTGGAGTGATACCCGGGTAGTAATATTTTGATCTTGTAAAGAACTTTTAAAAGTTAGAATTTTTTCTATGATCCAACCTAAATTCTACTGAATAACACATGCATCAACAAACCGAGTGGTCGTCCACTTGGAGCAAATTTTTTTACGTTTTTCATGTTAAAAAAGTGCGCAGGTTCGATCCCACGTAGGACAGTATCCCAAGTGCACCCCCCCCCTGGCAAAAAATTTTATACTTTTTTAGAAAAGTACCCATTTTTGGCTGCAATACTTTATTCTGATGAACCTTAGTAGGCAAAAATTCCTCAGGAACCCGAATCAGGAAGCGTAATTTGCAAAAAATTCTTAGTTGCTGAGATATGACCTAAAGTTAAAGTCTCAACATTTTAAAAAATGACCATTCAACTTTACTACAACTTTAGGTCATATCTCAGCGACTAATAATTTTTTCTAAATTCTGCTTCCTGATTCGGATTCCTGAGGAATTTTCGCATATCAGGGTGCGTCAGAATAAAGTATTGCAGCCAAAAATGGGTACTTTTCTAAAAAAGTAAAAAATTTTTTGCGAGGGGGGGGTGCACTTGGGCTTTTACGCCCACGTAGTGGCACGCTATTTTTTTTGGCTTGTTTGGCCAGTTCTAGGAGTGATCAGACTTTTTTGACGCCAGATTCGGAATCAGCGACCCAAATTACCCCTAGAACTGGTCAAACAAGCCAAAATAAATAGTATGTTACCACGTGAGGTCGAACCTGCAACACCATTTTGGGCCAAAAAACGCGAAGGCTTACGCACTGCGCCATGGAGACCACTTTTTCAAAACTAAATGTCTTTCCACCTGCTTTAACACCACCGGAATTCGAACCTGTAATCTATTAGCGGATCAATTTACCAGACATCCTTTACCAGGATATAAATTTAGCGCCGTGAATTATCTAGGTGCGTGAATTGTCCTGGGGCGTGAATCGTCCGGGGCGTGAATTGTCCCGGGCGTGAATTGTCCTGTGCGTGAATTGTCCGTGTACCTGATTTTTCAACTTGGTTTCTAACAAAACTATACCTAAAATTAAATTCTAGGCCTTGTTTTGTTAAAAACCAAGTTGAAAAATCTGTACAGAAGTTCAATGATTCGGAAAAATTTGAATTCCCGGGCACCACCTCTTATTAGCGTGAGCATGCCCTTTTAAATCGAGAGTCGACTGTATAAGAAAACACAAATAACAGCTCTAAGCAGCAGCAGTAAAAATACTGAATACCAGGTTGACCGAAAAGTCTTTAATAAACTCCAAAAATAAAGAAATTTCAGAAAAATTCTTATTTTTGTCCTGAAGGGAAAATGCGATTTTACCAATTTTCAGGAATGTGGCCCGCTCTGGTGACTTACCGTATTCTCTCTAATAGGCCGACATGTCGGTTTATTTTTCAACCCTTCAAAAATCGTGAAAATTTTGGGTCGAACTCGACATTTTCGGGTGAAAATCAAAATCGAAAAAGCGGAATCGATAGAGCTCGTGGAACTAAGAAAACGCAATAAACAGCGATGTAATTTTTTTCTTCGGACTGAGATACGGTCCCTCAAAGTAGGGGGTGTCGGTTTATTAGAGGGTGTCGGCCTATTAGAGAGAATACGGTATTTAGCAACTAATATGCTTTATCGACACAAAATAAACATAAACCCAGTCTTGGCCACGCCTGGATTTTATCAACCGCCAAATCCACCATCAACCGGTTGATTGATTTCTGGTTGATCAACCGGTTGATTAGGATTTTTTGCTTATCAACCGCCACATCAGCCATCCACCGGTTGATTGGTCCTTGGTTGATCAACCGGTTGATCAAATGGTCAACCAGTAGGTTAATTTTGGTAAATTCGGTTTTTAAATTTCGGTTTTTTCCCACCGGTTGATCAACCGGTTGATAGAAAATTTTCGGTAATCAACTGCCACATCCACCATCACCCGGTTGATTGTTTTCTGGTTGATCAACCGGTTGATTAGGATTTTTTGCTTATCAACCGCCACATCACCCATCCACCGGTTGATAGATCTTCGGTTGATCAACCGGTTGAGAAAGGGGATCAACCAGTGGCCCACCGGCGAATTAACCGGTTGATAACGCCGGTTGATTGGCCAAGACTGCATAAAACTTGCAAAAATTAAAAAGAAAAGTTATATAATAAAAAAATTGACAATGAAATTTATCCTGGCAGAAAAAATAGCCTTTTCGCGATTTTTCAAATTCGACACGCCGTGCGATTGGTTGCAAAATTTTTTGATGGGTACTTTGATGCGACCTGCTAAAAAATTTTAAAGAGAAGATCTGTAATTTTGTAGTTTGGTCGGACCCCTCAGAAAATTGGAAATTAGTTGTTTGAGCTCAAATGAAAACCTGCGATGTGCTGAGTACGATAACGCCAAATTTGACCAATTTTTGTCCCTAATTCGTCGAGTTGTGGCCTCCCGAAGTTTGCTACTCGGAAAAACCAGTACATTTTTTAAAACATTTTATACTTAGTGAAAATATGATAATGTATACTCGTTTAAAACTTTATTTGACGGTTTGAGCGGTTTGCCAGCACTGCCAACGACCTCTACATCACTCCTTAGAATCGCTCAGAACTCTATTCAGAGTGACCAACCAAGTGGTCGTGCACGTGGGTGAATTTTTTTTACATCTTTCGGTTCCAAAACAATTTTTCTGCACTAATTCGAGCATTCTGAAGATGGTTTGACAGTGGTAAAATCTCGTTTTATCGAGAAATTTATGAGTTATTGTTGAGATTTTGATATACCGAAAATTTACGGTAAATTTCTCGATAAAACGTGATTTTATCACTGTCAAACCATCTTCAGCATGCTCCAATTGGTGCAAAAAAGTGGTTTTGGAACCCGAAAACGTAAAAAAAATTTGATCCAAGTGGATGACCACTTGGTTTGGGGTTGGGTAGGTTAAATCGCAATTCTTAACAAGCCTAATTCCTCACGAAATTTTAGTTTTGAATAATTGCTTTTTTATTTAAATTTCCTTTTTATTTTTAAGCCATCCAGGTGGATAATCCACCTAACCAGGTGGTACCTACACCAGGTATTGAAGTTGAGGTGTGCAAAATCGCAATTTTAGACTTAACTACCCCAATTCCCCACAGAATTTTAAGTTAGAAAAATGGGTTATTTTTTACCTTTAAGAAATTTTAATTTTTAGGCCATGCAGGTGGATATCCACCTGACCAGGAGGTATCTACCGCTGGAATGTACATTGACGACTTACACTTTACTCGATGTAACAACTCATAGAACTCGAAAAACCCATACGATGTTTCGAACTTTCCATAGGGTATTTATAAAAATGTTTGCTTAATTAAATTTAACTTCCTTGATAAGACTAAAAATAATAAATTTCGTGCAAAATTAATGATAAAGTGGTTTGCAAACAGAAGAATTTAAGGAATCAGCAGTAAATTTTGAGTGGTAAACACAAAAAGTTGAGGGGTCAACACTGAATGTTGAGGGGTCGACAATGTTGACCCCGACTATGATTACAGCCAATGGGAGACTCGACTGTACTAGAAGCTTACAAAATTGCTGATGGTAGCCAGTTCTAATCCTTTAAATGATCACATAATTATTCAGAACCTTCTTTTTTTGTGTACTGTTTTTCTGCGTACTAGTGTGTTTTACTTTATTTTTTTTCTGCTCTATTTTATTCGCTTTGCTCCAACAACATTTTCATGGCTATTTTTGGAGAAAAGGAGGAAGCTTGAGTTGGCTTATTATGTTACCCCATTTCGTCACTTTCTTGCGTGCTGTTTCTGCAATTACCCTCCAATAGTCAGCAGCAGTAGGCAAGAGGCCATGCAAAATGATGGAAAATGGGAATTTGGCTAAACAACCGGAAATATGAGTGCCCAGTTATCTTGGGTCTATTTATAGCTTCTTGCAAAACCGACAAGTTCATTGTAAAGAGATAAAGTCAGTGAGGACTTAAAATCGTCATTCTATAATGTATAAGAGAAATTTGAAGTAATACATCTCGAAATAGCTGTTTTTTTTAAGGGCCATTGCCACGCGTTCTGAATTGTCGCCCGCCAATTCAAAAATTTTCGCCTAATCATTAAACTTCTGTACGGATTTTTCAACTTGGTTTCTAACAAAACAAGGTCTAGAATTTAATTTTAGGCATAGTTGTGTCAGAAACGAAGTTGAAAAATAAGTACAGAAATTCAAAGATTAAAAATTTTTTCTAATTGGCGGGGACAACCGTTGTCGGAGACGGCAATGGCCCTTTAAACTCTTCTTTATTTATTAATTGTATCGTTAAATATAACAAAAATAAGAAGAAATTAACGCTTTCAGGTGTGACTTTTTGTGGAACATTTACACTATTTTTACTTCCACAAAAACTCAACTGCCTTTAGCGTCACCCCTATCATAGCTTGAGATGCAGGCGAGATAATTCTTAGTTATTGTTAATTTTAGCAATTAGGCTTAAGACACAAGCAATAATACGATTTGTATAGTTTGCCATTTTTTTAAATTATTTGATTTGAAATTTATTTTTAGCCTATGAGTGGAGGCACGTCTTGAAGCTAAGGCTCATGGCTACAATACGACTTACTTGTAAAATAAAATCGGACCCACACTCTATAGCGGCACTCGAATCAAGTGATTTGTGAGCTGGTGCCGGCGCCAAAAATTTTAGAGTCGGTGCCGTGAGCCGGTGCCGGTGCCGCAATTCTGAGATTTACAACACTGGCTACAACTCTTATTCATGTGCTACATTCAGTATCTATTTGGATTAAATCCTATTCTAGGCGGCATATGAGACGTCATTCCTAATACAGTAGCCTCTCGATATAACGTAACCCCCAAAAGTTCGTTCCCGCCTAGGGTCCGACACTTTTTTTACCTCTATTTTTGAAGTCTTTTGCCAGTTGTCTTTGGCTAGTCTAGTTGGAAATATCGCAAGGAATCCGATTTTTCCGGTCGTTTTTGTAAATAGCAACAGTTTTTCCAAAAAGACCCGCGCCTCTCGATATAACGGCACCTAATTTTCAAAAAGGGTGGCGTTATATGGAGAGGCGCGGGTCTTTTTGGCAAAACTGTTGCTATTTACAAAAACGACCGGAAAAATCGGATTCCTTGCGATATTTCCAACTAGACTAGCCAAAGACAACTGGCAAAAGACTTCAAAATAGAGGTAAAAAAAGTGTCGGACCCTAGGCGGGAACGAACTTTTGGGGGTGCCGTTATATCGAGAGGCGACTGTATAGGCTCCTTTTGCAAATATTACTTATACAGAAAGCCATAATTTTACTTAAGAAATCTGGTCAGCCAGAGTGCAGTAATTGCAATCAGCCAACAGCTTGTTAGGTCCCTTTCTGATGCACCCAGAAACTAACCCCTGCTGACGTCATTTAACTGATGCAAAAGTGTGTTTTGGCGGTCTTGCTTTGTCCACTACTATAGTAGCTAACTGGTCAGCCAAAAGGGAGTCTCAGGGGGGAGCACTTCCGGTGGTAGGGGAGGCAGCCGTAGTATATACAGCTGTGCTGGCTTTTTCTTCTTTCTGGTTGTTTTTAATCATGCAGGGCTTGCTGGCTAAACGACTTCCTGCTTGGCACAATGCTGCTGCTGGCTGTATAGCAGCTACTGCTGCTGCATGCACAGCCATTGACCCAACTTTAAAAGGAAAACGAGGGTGTGTGGTTAGTCATTGGCTAACTGACTACTGGATGCTGGTGATGTAGCAGCAGTAGTGTATTGCCTTCCGCATGCACCAGATATGAGGCTTTTTGGGCTGCTTTATTGGTGTTGGCGGAGTGCTATTGTTGGTAGTGGTAGGGATGGGAGAAATTGTATGCTTTCCAATAGCTTTTGGGTCGGCTTTTATGGCACTCATGAATAACTTTACAGTTTTACTGCTATTTTACTCAATGAATTTCCACTGACTTTTTTCTTTCTATTTTATTTTTTACACGAAAATTATATTTACACGAAATGTGGTGGTGATTTCTCATGGCTTGTTCACATACTTCGAGTTCGGATTTTCGGCTACGTGACCTCTGATCCGAACTCAAACTCGAACTCGAAAGTGTTCACGTACTTCGAGTTCGACTTCAAGTGCGAGGTCGAACTTGAAGGTGTTAATATATAACTTGGATTCACCTTTAGTAAATCCCCCAAAAAACCAACTTAAATTGGATTTCGACCATTTTAGGGTGAGATTCTGAGTGATCAAAGTTATGTATATGAATATTTTCAAGTTCGACCTCGAACTCAAACTCGAAGTATGTGAACAAGCCATCATAGAAAACAACAGATAATTTATTTAGTAATTTATGCTTGACGTCTGAAATCCATGAATCTATAATTTATTTATGAAATCATTTAAAATAATATAATTTTCGAAACCCAAATGCAGTTCACTCAAACCCTTACAAAAGTATGTCTGTGCATGACACCGCGAAAAGGAAGGGACCTGCAATTAAAATAGTCTCAAGAGAGAAAAACTGTGCTAGTCTCGCACGCTTAAATTTTCGGAGTTCTATTTTGCATACGGTGTTTCCTCTATTAATTCCCTATGCTCTAACAACTCCGTGCATTTGTTCCTAAACTCAATCTTGCAAGATTTAAATTAACTGATTCTATCGGTTTGCAGTCTCTTTATCATTTTTATTATTTTCAAAAAAGCCATACATTCATATAAAAAATTCAAAATAAATTTAGAAATGGAGGTTAATTTCAGATCCGTTACCATGATATGAGTTGATTTGTAGTTTAACGTGTGTTTGGCGTTTTCGCATTGATCCTGAACTTCATGCGATACTCGACTTTCTAGAATTTCTTCAGTTCCTTACTAGATAATCGTTCAAACATTTTTGCTGAATCTGGTTGTCCATTGCTGAAAATGAAAGCGAAATTCACTCAAAGTTCATTAAGTCTTCAAAAATAATCTTCAAAAAAGGGACAAATTAGACGCCAAAAAATTTCTCAGACCATTTTGTACAATAAAAAAAAGAACTTGGCGAGACAGCGAAAACTCAGGCCAATCCTAAGACGCAAGCGAATCAGCACCACCCTGTATCTTTATTTCAAAAAAAACGAGCCTCACTTGTGCTGTGGCCATCCAAAACCTTTTGACTATTCTTTTTGTGTGGTTTGCTGGCTTTGAATGCATGGTCAGCAGCAAAGTGTTGTACTCACCTCCCTTTCTCTGTCTGCCCTACTGCTGCTAATGCATTGAGAGGGATGGGAAGCTTGGAAAGCAGTGACCAGGCCGCCGGCTGCCCTTCCACACATTACTAATACTCCATTCCCTTCACTAATACTATTTTTAGTTCAGGCTGTTTCCTTTTTAGGGCAGAAATTATGTTGTTTGGCTGGTGGTGGTTGTGCTAGTGGTTGGATGTTAGCCAGAACATGCTAATTATTATTACGATTGTAGTAGGAGCACTTTAAGACATACAATTTGTGAAAAGGGAGTGGGTGCACTGTTAATTATGGCTTTCATTACCACCAGTGCGTTTTGCTGTTAGTTGGTGATAGTAGTAACTTGGTGAAGATGTTAACCCTGTCTACTTCACCCAGATGTGAAAAAGATATTTTCTAGCTTGAATTATTTATTTTAAAAGCCAGAAAAAACTATCATCTTTTCCTATCTTACAAAATTCTTAAATTAACTTTTCCTCCACTGTTTGTTATGTATTATGCTTTTTGCCTCCTCAAAATCAACCTCGTAGTTTTAATTGTATTAGTAGTAGTGGAGGTTGTTTGCGTATTGAGTGTTTGCGGTGCAGCTTATCCACTTTCCTTACCATCTATTAAAAGCAGCATTGCTTGTCTTTTGACATCCATCGATTGGGGAGGGGGCGGCGGCTGTGGAAGGCAATCCCCGCAACAATAGATATCCCTTTCTCTCTCCATAGCAATCAATGCCCTTATTCTAATCTATATATTGCAATCTGCTCCCTTATCTGTCAGACTGATCATCACCTCCCTTATTGTTTTTGGATTAATATATACATACATATGTGTATGTATATGTTTTGTACTCGCCAAGTATTCCATTGTATTCTTTGCTTCGCTTGTGTTGTTGTTGGTGTTCAAGCAGTATGTCTCAAAAGACATAATAATCGATTTTTTTTTTGCTTGAACAACTTGCCGATTGTACAGTCACGAGGATCGCTTTACTTTTGGGTAAAACTTTTTTTGTCACAAATTCACTTTTTTCTGTCACAGATTTCCTCATTTTTGTCACAGATTTTAGTTTTCCCTGTTTTTTCAAATTTTTTGAAAGTTATTACAGTATCAGATAGCCTTGCGATTCTAGTTTCTGGCGAAGTATCATTTTTGCATCTTCCTTGCAAAATATAACACAAATAGGGGAAACTATGAAGGAAGTCAGAAAAATAATGTGGCTTATAATTTTACGTTTTTGTGCTAGATATTGCAGAGATGGTGCAGCGAATAATACCTCGCCGGAAACTAGTATCACAGGGCTACCTAATGGTGTTAAAACTTCAAAAAAAGCAATAAATTTTAATAGAAAGAGCCGATAGGAAAGAAAAGCTCAAAGCTGTGACAGAAATGAGGAAATCTGTGACAGAAAAAAGTGAATCTGTGGCAAAAAAAATATTGCCCTTTACTTTTATGAAACTTAGAAATGGTAGCCTCCTAATCAGTCTTATCATCGAAATGGCCTACATTTTGTATTTTAGGTTTCATACATGTGGTATATTTCATTTCATCTGATTAAAATCGGTTTTGACCCGTTTTTTGAAAACTGATAATTGTTACTGCCAATTCTATAGCTCATCTAATAGCTACGAAATGGGTGGTAACTTGCCTGAAAGCAGTCTTCAAAACACAATGACAAAACCACGATTTTGAATCAGGGGTATTTCAAGCATAATCTTTTTGAAACTTTGTGCAATACTATTTTAGCACGCAATTTTTGTTGTATGAGTAACTTTTTTCCATTTTCTCATTTGTATTTCGACTATGAACGTGTAGGTCATTTCCAATTTTTTTTGTCTTATTATGCTTTTGTCTGCACTTATCCAATTTTTCGTAGCGGAAAAATACTTGATTTAAAGTCTAAAAAGCATCAGGAGAATTAAGGCACGTTCACATAAAACAAAATCCCGCACCCACACCCCACACTCTCTATCGTGAACACTCAAAATCTCGCACCTACACTCAGACCACACCCGCACCCACACTCGTGTTCACAATAAGCTTTGAAAATCCCACACCCACACTCAGACCCACACCCACACCCTGTTCACAATGAGGAGTGTGGGTGTGGGAGCGGGTGTGGGTGCGGGTGTGGGCAAATCTCACACTAGTTGCAAATCTCACACCCAGTTTTCGATCCTGACTACTTATACTGCTTCAAACAGTACTCTTTTCAACAATTTATAACCCAATTGACTTCAAACATCATTATATTGTTGTGTTCTTGTTCTTATATTTATTTTCTGAGCTACATCTTCTCAGTGTAGCTCAATTAAGAACTACCCAGATTTTTCTGTCAACAAACGCAATGTCAGATTACCAACTGTTCAGTTCAATATTTTATCCGTGGTATATGTCGCAGTACCCAGTAGTAGTACTCAGTTTATGTTAAGCAAGTTTCGATACCGAGGTGTTTCGCAATCGGTAGTACCTTCGTAGTGGTAATACGTCGGTAGTCGTAGTAGTACCTTGATGTGGTACCAAGTCGTTTCCAAACCACCCAAAACCACCTAAAATCAACCGAAACCACCCAAAGAATCCAAACCACACAAAACCAACCGAAACCACCAAAACCACCTATACCACCCAAAACTACCGAAAACCATCCTAACCACCCAAAATGTTGGCTCTGAGTATTTCGGGTGGTTCGGATGCTTTGGGTGTTTTGGTGTTTGCAATGGTTTGGTGGTGTTTGGGTGTTTAGGTGGTTCGTGGTAGTTTGGGGTGGTTCGGGATGCTTGGGGTGCTTTCGGGTCGTTTTGGGTGGTTTTTTGTTGGTTTGGGATATAATATAATTGTGGCCGAAAATCCCTTTTTTGTGGCCGAAAATCTTTTCTTGTCGCCGAAAGTTGGTCTCGACACGAATTAACAATTTTTGAATTTTTTTGAGTGAAATTCAGGGTGAGGAAAGACCAGATGGCTCAGCACCCACTCCGGAATGGCCAAAAGGCCGAAATAATTGGTTTTTGCGGGTTTACTAAAGGGGGAGTAAACTTTTTGAGAAAAATCGATTGAGCGGATCAGATTTCGGGTCCGATAGGCTTAATCGCTCAGAATTCAGGTTTATGGTGGTTTTGAGTAATTCAGAGTGGTTGTGGGCGATTAAGCCCATCGGACCCGAAATGTGATCCGCTCAATCGATTTTTCTCAAAAAGTTTACTCCCCTTTAGTAAACCCCAGAAAACCAATTATTTCGGCTTTTTGGCCATTCCGGAGTGGGTGCTGAGCCATCTGGTCTTTCCTCACCCTGAATTTCACTCAAAAAATTCAAAAATTGTTAATTTCGTGTCGAGACCAACTTTCGGCGACAAGACAAAGATTTTCGGCCACAAAAAAGATTTTCGGCAACAATTTTTTTCGGCACAAAAAAAAGATTTTCGGCCACAAAAAAAATTTTGCCCAAAAATATATGAATAACAAAAAATCAAGGGCTTGCTGATAAATTGTCTAGACACAACGCAATGGACGAGTACCAGGCTTTGAAAAAACTTTCGGGATTTGAAATCTGATTGTGAACAGGGTCAGAGTGTGGGTGTGGGACTGAGTGTGGGTGCGGGATTTTCAAAATCTGATTATGAACAGGTGTGGGTGCGGGTGTGGGTCTGAGTGTGGGTGCGGGATTTTCAACCCTATTGTGAACATGAGTGTGGGTCTGGGTGTGGGTGCGAGTGTGAGTGCGGGTGTGGGTGCGAGATTTTTGGATATGTGAACGTAGCTTTAAGGAAACACCACCCCCCCCCCCTCCTTCAGTCTACGGGGCCCTAATTATGGAATGGAGCCGATTTTTTTGTATAAGAGGATCGAAGTATATATAAATCTCTGTGAAATCTTTGATAGAATAGATGAGAAAAAATAAACCGACTATGTGCAATCATAATGCATATATTAAGAAATTAAGAATCACACTCAATTCACTTACATGCTCCACAATTATCTGTAAAGTTAGCTGTATAAAGGTTACCATAATATCAAATGGCTAGGGTCTTAAACCAAGGTGGCAATTATAACAGGCTACAAATTGTATAAATCTTAAATCTACTACAGTCGAACCTCGTTATAAGATACACCAGGGACCGACCCCAGGTGTATCTTATAACGAGGTGTATCTTATATTGGGTTTATCTTATAACGAGGTTCTACTGTACAGTTATTTGCTAGAAAAAAATCCATTGCTCCCGGTCACTCGCTGTTAGTAGTCAGTCACACAATTATTCCAGCAGTAGCAATAGTAGCACTGATTCCCTACCTAATTGGAAATTTATTATTCAGTGGATTGTTGTTTATAGCCTTCTAACCAAACACTCGTTAAAAAAGGATTAGAAATTAGGGGACTTTTGCTGGTGGTTGTTAGCACATTGCTAATCAGCCCCTGCCAATTGGTCTGTGTAGAAATATATATATTCATTATCGGACAATTCAAGTGACTGACTAACACCCCTGCTAGTCACTGTTTGCTTTTCTCATTTGTTATTGCTATACTGGTTGAACTAATTTGTCATCTTTAAAGTGCAACTCTCAGGTGTTTGTGTTAATTTATGTTGAAGATTTGTGCGCTAACCATCTTGAATAATTTTGTCTAAGTGTGCTCAGAAGAAAAATTTGCAACTAAATGTATGCTTTTATAACTTCGTACCAACTTATTTTATAGGTTAGCATTATATATGGTCTCTTTCTTACAGGGTCAGGAGAATTTTATTTATTATTTTTTTCCTACGTGATTATATCTGATTAAAAATGTTTTCAAATAACTGTTTCCCAGTCTCTTTTAGCAGCTCTAGTCTTATTCATTCGAAGAAAAAACGTTAAAGAAAAACGTTGTTTTTTGTATGCACCGTAGTCTTTCGGTTAATTACATTGTTTGGTTTTTCGGGGTGTTCGTCGCTTGTTTTATACGGTTTATTGCTGGATATACAAAAGTGCAGGCAACAAACATCAAATTATGTGTTATGAACCAGTCTCGACCAACCTCTCTCCTCACAAATCGCATCCAATTAGGATGTATATCCATTCTGTTTCCGTGTGCAAACTGGCACCAATCACTCTGATAAGGCTTAGATTAGGGAATATGAATATAGCTCTCAAATAAAAACACTGTTATTGGCCACTCTGCGGCTGTCCAAACATACACAGATAAGAAGAAGCCATAAAAAGCAAAGATCATTGCCAACTAAATGGCCAAGTGCTCCTCCTCCCCTCCAACCATCTTCCGTCTTAAACACTGGCAGTAGGCCTACAGTCTATATAAATATATATATGTGTGTGTATGTGTGCATATTGAGAGAAGAGCAACAGTCATTCAGCAGCACCACTGCTACTACCAATCAACAAGTGTCAATCGATCATGATTCCACTGTATCCACCACAACACGGTCCTCCAGCTTTTGGTCGACCTAAATGGCGCAGCTTGGTCCATTTGATCACCCCTTCTCACAGTCGTAGAGCTAGCTTTGACTTGGGCGAAGATAGTGAAGGTCGCCAAAGACGGCCTTCCGCACCAGCTGTGCTTCACGATTTGCGCAGAATATTACCGGGCTATGTACACCGTAGATACCACTCTTCTTCAGCACTTCTACAAACTACGGCGGAAGAGGAGGAGGAATTGGCTGCAGGTATAGAAATTATATTCGAGCCTTCTAAAAGGGAGTAAAATGGTGTAAGGCTTGAATCATACCCTATGGCCTTGCTTGTCTGGGAATGAGAAAAATGATGAGCACTAGACCTTTATGGCTTAATATTCTTATGTGAAATGTTCTTTTGGTTGGTTTTTATGATCAAACTAATCGTAGCACTGTTTTAAGAAATGAACTTTTTATGTAAATTGTTGAAGAAATAAAACAGGAAACTTTGATTTAATTCTGATATTTCAAGCGTCAAAATGCTTTTTTTAAATATTGCTGTAGGCCTACGGAAAGACTTTATAACAACCCGTATTCATCCAAAAAATCACCCAAAAAAATTGTTGAAAAATTTTGAGAAAATTACGAAACCAAGCCACAACCACCTGAATTTTGTCCAAAAACCACTGGCTTTGTGGGGTTTGGGGTCAAATAGTTTTGGCTTTAATTTAGCGATATTTGCTTGCTGTCTTGTAAGTCTTTGCACTAGTTCTGTTGCACTTTTCCTGCTGATTATTTTGCTATGTTGTACTCTGAATAATTTTAAGAAAGCCAGCCAGGAAAATGCCGAACCCGGCACCCTTCAAATTTTGATACCAGGGAAGCACCTGGTCTTGCCTCTTCTCCTGTAATTTTGAGTCAGTTTTGTGCTGATTTTTTTCTATCTTATAGCTCTTGAATTTTTCTACTAGTACTGATCAAACAGCAAGCCGTTATACACAGCTATGACATGCTTTCGAGCAGCTTGGAGTGTAAATTTACCTGGTGAGAAAATGGCGATTTCATGAGTTGGACGCTGGTTGTCCAAATTTCTGCAAACAGATTTCAGCTCACAAACACTCCTTCGAAAGAGCAGATTCTCATAAAAGGTATATCCGCGTCTAGTGAAGATTATTCACTTTCCTTGAAATTGTCGTCTATTTCAAACTAGTTTTCGGAAACTTGACCCGTCAGAACCCTGTAGCTATATTTTTAAAAAATGATCTACGTGAAATTCTGAGTATTAAAAATTCTGAGTAACAAATTCTGACCGTCGCTCGGCCTTCCGAGTGTTAACAGTGAACTTAATTTCTTTCTGACTTTCTAGCCTTTTCTTAGCTTGTATAATACAGACTAACAGCTTTCAGCATTGTTAGAAAAAGTGCAGTTTGAATTTTTAGATGGGCAGTAATTTTTTGTCATAGAACTTTGTCTTGCCTATTTCACTCAAATTTTTTATTCTTTTTAACAACAACCCTAGACACCTTCCAGTTTTCAAAATTTTTAGGCAAATGCTTTTATTATTAGCCTATTCGTTGTGAAATCGAAGAGTAGACACAGGTCAGGAAAATCAGATTTTTAATTTAAATACAAGGCAAAAGAATGCGCCAAACTACTTCTGTTTTGAAATTGCGAAATTTTCTACTTTTCCACCTATTTTTTTGGCCAAAATGAATTCCTAAATATTGTCTACAACAGCCAGGACAGGGGTTACCCTTTTGGACTTATGCCCTTTTCTTGGGCCAAATTTTACTTTTTTGGGGGCAAATTTTTATTTTGCCTGATTTTATTAAATGTTCTTATTTTTTGCTAAAATAATAACACCATCATGTAGCCCTACGATTCTAGTTTTTGATGAGGTATCATTTATTACAATATCTTTGCAAAATATAACACAAAAAGGGAAAAGTATGAATGAAATTGTTGTTCTGACTTGCTTTATACTTTCAATACTTTTTGCAACGATCTTGCAATAGACAATACTTTGTTAGAAACTAGAGTCGTAGGCTACATGATAGTGTAATTATTTAAAAAAACAGAAAATTTGCCCAAAAAGTATATTTGCCCCAAGAAAAAGGATAACTCTCAAGATAGATTTTAGAAAACACGGGCTTTAAAAAAGCCAGAAGCCAAAAGAGGTCAGGCACTCGGGTTTTCTAATCGAATCGAAATTCGAAAAACCGTGAACTTTTAATTTTTAAATTCCAATAACTTTTTTATCAGAAAATTTAATTTAAACGAACGCTTTCCACCTCTTTTTTGTATCACCTTTTGCATCAATCTCTTTTTGTTGAAAGTTTCATATCAAACATTTAATTTAAATGAACGCTTACCACTTCTTTAAAAGAGTCGAAAGGAGGGATACTTGGCATTGTGTGTGTGGTGCGCTTTGCGCTTTGATTTCTCTACTCTATAATTTTAGAATGCTCTCTCTGCCCCTCTAACAAATGGCTGAGCAGAGAGGGGCCATGTGTTGCTGCTGCTGCCAGTGCTCTCTCCCTGTCTACCTATATGCACTCTCTGCATCCCCATTCTCTGACAAAGTGCGTGGGTTTGCCTAATGTGCTTGTTTTTATCCTCTAATTGGCGGATTTGGCAAAGCTTTTTGCTCTTTCTCCACTTAGTCTCTTGTACTCTGTTCTTTTCCGGTGATGCTTGTAGTAGCACTAGTTTACAGCACCACACTATTTGTGAGAAGAAAGCTCCTTTAAAGGCTTCCTTAACCCACTCACTAGGGGAGGATTAGTGGTTGGTGAGCCAGCCAGCCTGCTAAATTTGTATTCTCTTCCTTCTCAAATATTTGGTGGTGTGTTAATCGCATTTTTGCAACAATTCTTAGCAAAACCGCTTTGTTAACATTATCATTGTATGGACTTACTATTTATTAAATTTATATGTTTGTTAGTCACTTTAAAAAAGTGATCCACTTGTAGCAAGATTAATTTGTAGTAAATGGTAGTAAATGCGGTCCGGTAATTGTCCTGATATTATCATACTTTTTCCTTTTGCTAAATTACCGATATCTTGAAAACTTAATGAGTCAAATTTCAATCTTGAATCTAATAAGCGGCTTTGCTAATCTAAATTTAAAACATTTTTCGATATTCGGTGCTTTGGACGAATGATTACGTGGTCTTTTATTGCACTAACTAATACTCAGTTTATTTGCAGAGTCTGCGGCGGTGGTCGAAAACCAAAAAGATCCTCTCAACAACACAACAACACTATCGGAGCAGTGCCCGCTAGTAGTCGACATCGACAGTCACTTTCTCAACTGTTTTTGCCATTAGTGTCTTTGCATCCTTCCAGACAGCATCATCGTGCTGCACCAGCTACAACTGAATTCACAGCTGGTGGAGGTGCCAGATTTAAGTGCAAGCGCATAAAAGCAGCCAGAGAAGCTGATCCTAAACCAGAAGAGCAGCAAGGCAGTGAGTCTACTGATCGCACACCACACTCTCTATTCAAAAGCAAAGGTAATAGTGGTTGATCCGCCTTTTACAACCAGCGTTGTTCATTTGGCTCGACCAAGCCACAATATTGTCCATACTTTTTAGTAGCAAAGCAATAGCTTTAGCTTTTTTTATTAACATCGGCGTTGGCGTCGTCTTTTCGTGGGAGTAAAATTAGTTATAAAGGAGTTTTAACTCGAACGCCAAAGATGACTAGAATGCCAACTCCAGCTTTAATGCCATAGCCAACTTCAAATCCTACCTTAATCAAACGCCATAAGGGAGTTATGGTTGAAGTAGGAGTTGGCATTGTAGGTATTTAAATTGGATTTTTGTGGTATTGACATTAGGCTCAAATTGAAACACCATCAAAATATGTGAATCTCCCGTCAAATTATGTGAATCTCCCGTCAAATTTGAATTTTTAGTCAAATACTGCATTAAATTTTGCGGAATTCGAATTTTATAGTCAAAAATAACTTGGATCGCTCAGAATACCTGCCCGGAGTGGCCAGAAGCTCCTGAAGTTGGTTTTTTGAGGGTTTACTAAAGGGGGAGTAAACTTTTGGCGAAAATTCGATTGAGCGGATCAGATTTCCAGTCAGATGGGCTAAATCGCTCAGAATGCCACCCTGAATCATTTTCAACTATCTGAAACCACCCTAAGCACTGATTTAGAAAACTTAGATACTGGCTTGGAGCAATTTAGGATGGGTTAGGGTGGTTTCAGATCGTTGAGAATGATTCAGGATGGAATTCTGAGCGATTCAGCTCATCTCACTGGAAATCTGATCCGTTTAATCGAATTTTCGCCAAAGTTTACTCCCCCTTTAGTGAACCCTCAAAAAACCAACTTTCAGGGGCTTCTGGCCACTCCGGGGAGGTATTCTGAGCGATCCAGTTATATTTTGACTATAAAATTCGAATTCCGCAAAATTCAATGCAGTATTTGACTAAAAATTCAAATTTGACGAGAGATTCACATAATTTGACGGGAGATTTACATATTTTGTTTGAAATTTGAATTTGACGGGGTAAAAAATAAATTTGACGGGAGATTCACATATTTCGACGGGTATTTTCACTTATAGCCTTGACATTATGTACCTTTTGTCCCATTCTGGAAATACCCTTTGTTCTAACTACTTAAGCTTAGGGCTAGGCCAGCGTATGTTAGGACTTTTTACGGGATAATCTGGGCTGGGACTAATATTTTGGTGCTTTTATGAGGTTTCATGAAAATACAGATTTGGGACATAATGGGACAAAAGGTACAACGTCAACACACCGGATTTTTCACAAAAGGGTCGTCGTTTGCGTCGGAGTAAAAATGCGTTTATAATAAAATTCCGACTCTAACGCCAATGTTTATGAAAAAGCTCCGGTTCTTTTTGGTTATCGGTAGGGTTGGTAATTCTCCGGAGAAATACTTTCCGGGTAATTACCCGGGTAATTACCCGGGTAATTACCGGTAATTACCCGGAAAGCGGAGAAATACTATTTGCTGATACCTAAACCATCTGGATGGTACCCAAACCACCTGAATGGTACCCAAACCATCTGGATATCACTCAAAACACCTGGATATTACCCAACCACCTGGATGGTACCCAAACCACATGGATGGTACCAAACCCCCTGGATAGTACCCGAACCATCTGGATATTAATTAAAACACCTAGATGATACCTAAACCATCTGGATGATACCTAAACCAAAAAATTTCTGGCTGAGTAGGGTAGGTGGATTAAGTGAATGGTGAAAAAGTGATAAAAAAGTGAATGGTTGAAAAAAAAGATAAAAAAGTTAATGGTTAGTGGCGATTGTGATATTGTCGACCATAATTGCCATTAAATTGTCTATGAAGAAAGCAATTATACTTGTAAAATAAAAATATTCAAAATATATCAGCGTAAAAATGAAGAAGGTATCGCAGAAAAATAAAATAATGAAAAAATGTATCAGCTGGGAGTCGAACCTTCGACGTTTAAAAGGAGACCAGTAGTGTAAAGGAAAAGCATGGCTCAAACGGGAAGTGATTCCTGCATAATTAGGAAGTAAATATTGCCTCCCCGAGCAATAAATACTAAAAATAGTATTTCTCCGATTTTTCTCTACGGAGAAATACTTAGTATTTCTCCGGGTAATTACCCGGTAATTACCGGAGAATTACCCGGGTAATTACCCATCACTCACCCCTAGTTATCGGGAATACCCGATTCTTACGCATAAATTGTCTTAGCACGACTGAGGTCGGGTATTCCCGATAACCAAAAAGAACCAAAGCTCCATCTAGAAGCTCCATCCATCTAGAGATAGTTTGTTCACCACCTTTCCGAGTTATTAATCACTCACTCTCTAACTGTGGCGGAGCACCCACCGAATTTCTGTAAAATTTGAGCATGAGGCATGGTTTAATTACCATATCTTCTCTAATAACGCCCACCCTCCCCCTCTTCCTAATTTAAAAGTCTATATATCAGAGCAGAGTCATTATTTTGCAGAATATTTATCTCCCACAAGCTCTACCGACTTGGCTTTTTAGATCTTGTATCATCACACAAAAATCTCGGCATCGATTCAAGTTTTTTTTTCCGATTTTCGGAGTATGAAAAATTTCACCACGGGATGGAATTAGAGAAAATACAGTGAGTTGTAGCTCCACTATTCAATTAACACTCTCCTCCGTATTAGAAAATATCTTTGCGTTGGCGGTTGTACTTTTCACCATTTTCTTTCGTGATTATCCCTTTAACTATAGTAAAACATAGCGTGCTCTAAGGATATCTTACAGGCATTGTTTTATAATTCTAAGAGCACGCCAAGTGCATGCATTTGGACATTCGTGTTAGTTTAATGAATAGTAAAAAGGAATCAGACATTAAAAACCACTAAAATGTCTCCAAGTTTCAATCTATGTCCGGCATCATTGCGGTTCCTGGTTGCCCTCTTACCTGAATAGCGCTTTTAAAGATCTCTAAAATTTCAGCCAAAGAAAACAACCGAGGTTTCTGGCAAGCCTATCGAAAGGTGAGCAGTGTCTCATTAGCAGCCCCCGCCACAACAGCAACAACTCCATTAGTAGTTGTGCAGCACACTGTAGTTAGCAGTAGTCAGTCAAGAGGTGAGAAAAACACAGTCTTGGCGGTGGGGTCGGTGCCTTTTCAACTACTACTACCTCGTCGTCCTATTCCCCAACCAGGCGTTCTCCACCTGCTCTTCTTATGTGAGATTGGGCGGCAATGAGAATAGACCTGCTTCGACTCTTTCCACAACTTCTATATCGCAACAACAACAGCCATCAGAGCAGACAAACAACCATCCCGCGTATCGTAAGGAGGGTATTCAAAACCCGAAAACAGTCTTTCAACAGCACAGAGGGTAAGCTGTTATTTATTGCTCTCATAAATTGCATAAAAATTAAAACCAAAAACTTCTTGAAATTCGCGTCCTTCTTTTAATTCAAATGAACACTTTTTTACCTAAAACTATAGGATATCGGAAACATGATTTTCGCTTGCCCTCCTAGTGGTTCAGGACCTGTACTTTACCTTGAAGTTAAGATGGTTGTGGGCCGATCTACACGGGAAATCAAGCATAAAGTTGAGAAATTGTAAAAAAAATTCTTTCGTCTTGATGCCAAATAGTTTTGGAGCCGAGATAAAACTCAGCCGTTTTTCGAGATTGTGGAAAGAAAAAAGTTATGGTCGTTTGAAATTGGCCGAATTTCTCGGCTCACCCTACATTTATATAATAATCGTGCAAAAGTTCCAATATTCGGCCATTGGCCTGAGATCTTAGCATTTTTATTTAAAGTCAGACATGGCTATTCAATGAGACCTGCTTCATTTACAAGGGAAAACAAGCTCTAATGGTTCTCTTGTGATCCATTGTAAATAAATAACCATTAATAAAAAATCTTCTAAATACTGTAAACTAGATTCATTTTAGTTTTTTCTCCAAACTACTTGAGGAGCACAAACATAAACTTGGCAACACCAATCCACGCAAGGTTTCATCAACAACAGAGGTTTACAGCCAATTGGAAACAGTCGACCAGTCGTCGGATATTGGTCAGCCACTACCTCAACAAGAAGACTTTGCTGAGGTTACTGTGATATCGCAATACCAGTCTCTACAATCAATAGAACCCTTGAAGAAGCTCCAGTTGAGTCAACTCACATCCCCTTGCAAGAGCAAACCACTTACCTCTCTAAGTCAGTTTAAAGTTAGTCAGCTTCCAATTATTTGTTTTTTTGCAGTCCCTCATTAAACACTGCCCCAGAGTCTCCCACAACTAAATCACCGCAAGCCAGTGGAGAACTTTCCAATAGTTCTCCACTTTATTTTCCACTAGAGCAAGTGCCACTAGTTGAAAAAACAACCCTTTCTCCGCTTCCATCTCCACAAAGTATAGACTGTTTGGAGGAAAAAGTAAATCAAGAAGAGGTCTTCCAGAAAGCTTCCACCTCAGCCAACGACGATAGTAGTGCTTCCAATTGTGGTTGTGGCCGCTTCTTGTTGACCGACCAACGTCGTCGACATCGCCATCGAAGCGACTCTCCTCCAACCCATATCGGCCAGCAAAAGCAGCAGCCAATAGTAGCAGTAGGAGAGGAAGCAGTTCAGTGAAGGTAGTCAGGTAAATAACAAAAATAAACAGTCGACTCTTTTTATAAAGACAGCTGTTCTCACACAGAACTTTTTTGTATGGTGCGTAGACGTTTTAGCCGTTTTTGACAAATGTAAAAAGGGTAAACCGCTAATTTGCCTTGGTCCCTGTTGATTATTTTTTTTGCAATTTTAACCGTACCTAAATGTACCAAAAACGATTTCGTAATGGTTCATTCACGTACTTCGAGTTTGGATTTTCGGCTACGTTAACACTTCTGATCCGAACTTGAACTTAAACACGAAGTCTAACTCGAAGGTGTTCACGTACTTCGAGTTCGAGTGCGAGGTCTAAATTGAAGGCGTTGATGTGTATAACTTAAACCCTTTCTTTGTTCTTTTTTCTTAGTAAAACCCCCAAAAAGTGACTTTGAACTCGAAGTAGGTGAATGAGCCATGAGATGTTTTATGGCAATGATTGATGAAAAGAAGGATTGCACCTTAAACATCGTACCATTTTGTAATTTTTTCAACGGGATGCCGATTTAAACGCATATGAAGATGAGAAAGTTTGGTCTTTGTCCCTTTGCCTGATTGTTCAAGTACACTCCAGGCTATTTCAGTACTTTCTACTAAGGTTGGCTACCCACCTGGTGCTTAAGTACCATATGGATGATTTAAATATTTTCTGGATGGATTAGTTACTCTTGAGATAATTTCCATACCCTCGGGGTAGGCTAGGTTCTTTCTGGATGGTTAGGGTACCTTCCGGGTATTTAGAATCAGGAAAACTGGGTATTTTTCAGCTGATTTTGCAAATCGGGTACACACTGGTAGATTTTACTTTAAAATAACTTAAAAGTACTACACTATTACACATAAAAAATTCATAATTTGTACTCAAAAACAATAATATATCCTTTTGAAAAATTGGGGAAGACTTGCTTTGAGACTGAGTGGTTAGAGTGAAGGTTTGTAAAAATAGAACTGGTCGAAATACAAACCATCACTAAAATCTTAATTATTTCGATCCTCACTCCAAACCTCATTCTCCTATTGGGAAATGGTAAAGGTTCCAAGTAAGACTTAGGATCTGAATGAGG
The DNA here is from genome assembly GCA_004194705.1 of Ditylenchus dipsaci. Taxonomy (NCBI): domain Eukaryota; kingdom Metazoa; phylum Nematoda; class Chromadorea; order Rhabditida; family Anguinidae; genus Ditylenchus; species Ditylenchus dipsaci. The sequence goes on along the minus strand of SADC01001153.1, from coordinate 189,066 downwards.
TTTTAGAATTCAGGTGTCCCAAATGAGGGTGTGGACTGAGAGTTTGAATTCTCAATTTGGGAGTGCAGCTTGAAAAAAACTAAGAAAAAATGCCGGCAGAATACTGTCAGTCTTTCATAAGTAGCTAATGACCTACTTAGAGAAAATAAAAATTTGCAAAAAGATCAACAGGAGCACCAAGGCACAAATTAGCGGTTTGCCCTCCTTTGACAAAGTCAAAAAAGGGCAAAAAGTCCCTATACCTTTTGTATGTTGTTCGTTAAACGGATCAAATTGTATTGCGCCCTCAAAATTTTAAATGTCACGAGTAAATTTTATTTTATCATTGTTATCTGAATTTTTGGCCGCAATTTTTGTTATTTTTTTTTGCAATAGCATATAACTCTGGATCTTAGCTTTCTTACAATTTTTCAAAAGTCTACTGAACGCTTTTAGGAATATATGAGATTTAAATATTTTAAAAAGAACTGACTTTTTATAAAATCTCTATATTGCTAAAACCATCAATTAAAACTAAAACCATCACTTAAATTCATAAATGAAAATTTTTCAATGTCCTGTCATTATAAAAAAGGGTCGAAAGAGTCGAAGCTGTAACAATTATTCAATTTTAGCACCCGCACCAAAGTAAAGTTATTTCCTGAAGGCTTTTCCGGCCCTTCCTCTTCACCCCGTCGCCCTTCAATAGGAGCAGACGAAGGGGTGTTGTAGTAGAAGAGCCAAACGACTCACTCTACATTCGTCGACACACTATACCAGGTATCATTTAGACTCCTGTCTTCTAATTTATTTTTACAAAATTTAGATATGACGGTGGCGGCCTACGGAATGGTTAGTCGCTTTTACTCTACTATTTAACTTAGTTATTGTGTTTTTCGCAGGTGATATGTGGAACAGATGAACAACATCGGTATCGTGGCAGGTTGGTGGTTTATACTAAAATAGCTTATGAAAATATTGGTGTCGTATGCTGCCAAATTAAATCTGATTGCAAAATTAAATTTGTCGCCTGAATTTTTTCAGCAAAATTGAAGATTTTGTCATCAGATTTAAATATTAGCTTTTTTCAACCCTTGAAAATATTATGGGCTTAACTTTGAAATCCTATTAAAAAATGACGGAGCGGGGAATTTACTTATTAGAGGCGCGTTATCATTACAAACAAAATTACAGTAATAACGTTCCCCTATTTCAGGATTGAGAAGGTTAAATTTGGTGTACCCATAAGTGAGGCTTTTTCTCACGACATACCCGCCACTTTATTAGTGAGTTTTGTCAGTTTAAAACTATTTTAAATATATTTTTTAAGGTTCTACTGTTGAAGGTTAACAAAGAAGGTAGGTTGCCTTTGTAAAAGATTTACTGAAACACAAAGTGAATAAGGTTTACTGAAACACTCTTTCTGTCATTTAGGTCCATTAAAAAGGATATATGGCGAGCCCCGGGAATCAGGCACAAGTAAGAAAACTATCTCACATCATGCAGCATGGGAGACTGGTCAACATAAGTAACATCAGTGTGTACACAGCTGCCTCTGTCATCAAGGTTAGCTCATAACTTTTGTTTTCAATTGTAATATAGTAAATTCATTTAAGAAATTCCTCGCTAAGTTGCCTGGCGGATATTTGGTGTAGAAAACGAGAAGCAATTGTTCAGTATAATGCAGCAATCGGATGATGAAGCTCAACGACAAGTGTTCTGCAGGTTTATTTTTTCATACATTAAATCCAGTCTCATTAATTTTCTATTTTAGGGTTATATGTAGTCTGTCAGTTCCCTCGCAACATTTACTAGTTTTGTTGTTCGGCACGTTCCGAATAATAACTGACTCAGCTGAAACATTTGCTACTAGAATGACACCAGATGCTGTAGGCATATCTGTGGCTCCTTCACTTTTCCACACGTGTATACACGATGGTCAAAGGGTGGGTTAGCCTTTCGCCATCTTATAATACCATTTATTTAACTAATAAAAATTTAGGCGAAATTAGAGGATGTGATGCGCTTCAAAATGGCTTCTCAAGTCATTTCGAAGATAATCCAAGGCTTTGGCTACACAAATCTATTTCCCAGAGAGTGCTACGAGTTCTATGCTAGGATTACAGGCAGAACTCTAAGGGTGGACGAACACTGGCATTTCACTTTTCAATACCCTTCAAGTAAGTGATCATTGCTCCTCCTCCACCTTCTTTGTTTTGGGTGTCCGAAAGTATTTCTCGCATGAAACATGCATGAGCACAAATATTTTCAATGCACTTGTCATTATTTGTTGTGGGTGTTGTGCATGTGTTTCACTTTTTTTCACCTTTATGCACTTTATTATATTTTATTTGTTGGGTGTTAAATTTTTTGTTTCAAAGTTTGATTGGTCTAATATTGTTTGCTGTTGGTTGCTCCTCTTCGCAAATTTCCAACTTTCCAAAAAAACTTTTCTGGCTTGGTTGTTGAAATAATGAAGTCAGCAAAACAAATGCCTGATTCGAGAGTTAAGGAACCCGGAGTTGCAGCATTTGGCACTTTATTCCAACTCCGGGTTCCTAAACGAGCCATCACGAAATTAATCACTGTCAAGATCATTTTTAAAGCTGAAGGTTCTTGATTAACATAGATAGACTAGTAGAGAATGGATAGAGAGAAATAGAGAGAAAAATTAACAGGCAGCAAATTAAATTGACCAATTATCTTTGTCCACGCAAAAATATTATTTGTGAAGCAGGCGCAAAATGCACTTGTCTTTGCGATCTATTGTCCGTGTTGCATTACTTCCTATCCATGTTGTCTTTTGTTTCAGTTTCACTTTGTTTTTATTGCTGCACACCCACCAAATGTAGCTTCTTTTGTTAGCAGCCTAATTAAATAGATTTTCAATGTGTTGAGTAGCGTGTTGTTTTGTTGCAGATGCTACCCGTTCAAACAGCTCTCCTATCAGCACCTCGCCTTCAAAACTACTTAGCAACCTGATAAGAAAGAAATCCTCCTCTTCCACCATCTCATCTATGCTGTCCTCCCTCCAAACAGCTTGTGCTGCTGCTCCCTGTCCAACCATAGCTCCACCTCAGTATTTTCTACCCGTCGTCCTGCACCAGTTAACAGAACAACCTACCCTGTTGCTCCCAGCCAGTCCAGTATTCAGAGAGCTACCTCCCTGAAACATACGGTCTACTCTACCAAAATAGGGCCTTCTCGGCGTTCTAGTGCCACTTTGCCCACTGGCGTAAATAACCCGAGCAGAGTAGTCATTAAAGTCGGTGTTTCTGATCCTGGACTAGGTGACAGAAGTTTGAAAGTCACCTCTCCACTTAATGCATTGGAAACAGGCAGCAATCTACAGAATTTCCAGTGATTAGTGAGTCTCCAAAAGCTCAAGCTAGGACCTATAGAGCTGGTGAGCAGGAGAATATGTGCTCTAATGCATTCACTCTCACTTACTCCACCACCACAAAGGGATCTTTAAAGAGTGGTCCTCCTGAAGAAAGACCTCCTCCACCGCCTCCAGAACATCAAAACAATGCTGAAGCGTTTTGGAAGAATAGCTCTTTTAGCTCTTCAAGTAGACGCCAAAAGTTGTATATGGCTCCCAGTCTTACTGGTGAGTTAACTATGGAAGGGTGTAGCAGTAACAGAACCACCCATTACCCCACCCTATCCCTGCAACGAAGAATCAATGCGTACTGTGCAGCTGCCAATATCCCCAAGCCTATCGGAGCAGTTAATCTCAAACCGATTGTATTGGCAGAAAAGCCGCAGGAGAGTAAACCGCTAAAGACAATAGCCAAGTTTTGAGATCATGAAAATCATTTTCTTCCTCTACTATAATCCTTGCTTAGTTTATTAACCCGTTTTGTTTATAACTCCCTCCTCTCTTATTATTTCAATTATTTTCGGAGGAAACGGTTAATGTGGATTTCTTAAGAGTATAGCGTTAATGTTTGTTTTTAGCAAACCAAATTGGTAGAGTGGAGCTGTTACCTACACCAGAACTGCAGAATATGACAATTGAATATATTTAGTAGTAGTAGTTTGTGAACCATTGTTGTGCTTGTTATCTCACTTAGCCTGCGAGTAGTACAAACACACTCTTGCTTGACTCTTGCATTTCTGTCTGTTTTTAGTTTAAATCCCATTGTTTGTGCATAATTTGTGAGAAAAGGAATAATTCTGAAGCATTTGTATTGTTGCAACATAGCATTATCCCATAATGATTTCGTGACTTGAATGATGTGCTTTTCACTTTTTAGTTGATTGATTTTTATTATTATCATTATTTTGTGATTAAAAGCATAAATTTGAGTTGAGTGGTTGGTTTTGTAATGGTTGTGGTGGTGACTGGTTGCTTATTGTTTGTACAGCTAATGGTAATGCAAGTGTTTCTTTAGTTGCTGCTTTTAAAAACTGGTCATAGTATTTCACTTACACAGAAAAAAAATTCAATATGATATAAAAAATATGAAAATAATTTTCGGACTTACAGTCGACCTTCATTAATGACCTTTGCATAAACACATAAATTAAGGCCAATTTTAAACCATTCCACCCTAATCGTGTTTTGGCTTTGCGTTTTTGACCCAATTTTCGAAGACTGCTCTCATTCCACCAGTGTTGGGAACTCGTCTTTCGTCCTCGTCCTCGTCCTCGTCCTCGTACTACGAAGATGAGGACGAAGTACGAGCAGATCTGAAAACTAGGTACGAAGACGAAGTACGAGGCTCAAAAATTACAAGTACGAGGACGAAGACCAAAGTACGAGCAAAAACACACAGAACGAGAAAAGACGAAGACGAAGACGAGTACGAGCGATTTAAAAAAGTCGGTACGAGGACGAGTACGAAGTACGAGTCCCGAAAATTTCTGGTACGAAGTACGAGGACGAGGACGAAAATTTTGAAAATTCCCAACACTGCATTCCACTAGGTACAACTTAAGTGCAAAATTATTTATGAGTAGTTTGCAAATATTAGGTCAAAACACAGTGGCAAAATTTTTCGAAATTTTGAATAAGAGGATAGGAATATAAAATAAGAGGTTTTCAATAAGCATAAATATGCCACGAACAAATTTATTGCTGCCACGAGGAACGGGAAGCCACGAAAACAATGAAATATGCTACAAAAAAGTATTTTTTCGTGGCACATTTCAGTTTTTCGTGGCATCGCGTTTTTTGTGGCATATTTCAGTCTTTTTGACGGGTTTTCCGTGGCTTATTTCAGCTTTTTCATGACATCCCGTTTTTCGTAGCAGAAATAAGCTTTTTAGTGGCATCAGGTTTTCAGCATACCAAATCAGTTATAGCCTTCACAATACCTAAAATTGGGTAAAACAATTTGGAGCACTCAAAATGTATCCCATCATAAACTGAGTTTCGTCATGCTTCCGATTATTTGAAAGCTTTTTTAGTTTTTTTTAAATAATTTTGTGTAAAATAAGGCAGATACCCCATGTGAACATTTTTTACACAGTGGAAACATTGGAAAAAAGTGGTCATATTTCTAACCTGCGTTAAAAGACCCTTTTCAAATATCACTTTTTAGCATTTAGCAAAATAAAACAATAATAATGGTAACAATATAATACAATACAAACACAATTTTAGAACCACATCCTACTATTCAAAAAAAATTAATTTTTAATTGCAGCCTATGTCGATCCACAATTTTTAGTAGGTCCCTGCACTTATTGAAATCTTATGTTGAAAAAAATATACAAAATTTAATGAAGTCTTCAATCGGAGGACGGTAAGCGTCGGGCAAAAAAATTAATTTTTTTTGACAAAAAGTTACAAAAATTCTTTACTTTCAGTTGTTTTCGTATCCCGACACAAAATTGCTTGACAAAAGTCCTCCTTCTTGACAAAGTCCGATCCTAAAATCGCATAACGTATTTTCACAGCGAGATTAACTGTGTTAATCTCTAAATCATACAATAGAGTTTGATAGCTTGATAGACAGCTGAGATCCTCGGCTACGCGATCATACAAAAAGTTAAAAAAAGTTAACATACAAATTTAGAGCTTTATTATTATTTCGAAATTACGGGCAATTTTAAGGAATTAGGGAGCAGAATTAAATGCCACCCTATCACTTTTCACAATTTTGGTTAAGCATCTAAAATTTTGCGATCGTACCGAAATTTTCCCCGTTTCCGCAAAGTTAAAAAATAACTCATAGTTTTATTATGCAGATCCTCAGCATGCCGTGTGTTCTCTACTAAATTACGCCCTTCTAAAAATTTGCTGCCGCAACTTTGCGACTTTAAAATGAGTATTGCTAAAAAAAGTTCGCTTACTCGAGTTTCTAAAACACCTTAGCCACGCTCCATATTTATTTTAAAACTTGGAAGTAAATCATCTTTTATGCATTTTCAAATAGCCAAAAAAAATTAAAAGATGAAAAATAGAATCATACGTGTTTTTCTCAGAATTAATACGGTATATTGTTTGATGTTCTTCTATCATACCCATAATATGTTTTTTAAATTAACAAAACTAGAGTTCAGGTGATCATTGTATCCAGATATTACTGCATGTGTATTTTATTGCAGGGACCTTTAGCCAGCCGTCAATTAGATGCAGCTCCCAAAGTCCCCAACCAACCACCTCCAGGGCAGCGGCCCAAGCCGCAGCTGCTGCATCGGAAGAGTGTGAGGATGAGGATGTTTATGGGAGTCGTTGCCTGAATTAAGCCACTATGCCAGAGTGATACACAGACAAGGAGTTAGGAGTGGACCACAATCTCATTCCCTGGACGATCCGGTCGGAGGACACATTTTGAGTCAGAGATTAAGCACTAGTATGGGCGAGGTAGGTACTTACGATACACTCAACACATCCACACTAACAAGCCCTCTGTACTTGCATCCCTGAATCTACAAGCTTGCACCTATTTAGGTGGTTGTACACAGTGAAGATGAAGGAGAAATTTCATCCTCAGCCAGCACCAGGGCAGGCCATTCCAGAGGACAGTATTTAGAAAGCACTAGATCCCTTTCTTACCTGGAGTGGGTGCATGAAAAGCAGACTAGGAGAATGCACAGCAGGTACTTCGAAATGATTAAACTATTTTTACTTGATGGGTGTCTTAGATCGGAATGGTTTCTTTCCCACCAGCTATGCCTGTAAAGAACAATGGAGCTTCCAAATCCGCCGATTTCCCGGCTGGTCGGTTCTCCTCACCCATGCGTTTGAAATTGCCAAAACAGGTTAGTCAATCAATCCATTCATTGTATAATTTTTTGTAATTTTCAAAAATTTCAAAGTTGAGTATTTAAAAACTACGGACTGATCTTTCTTATAAAACGTTTATTAAAAAATTTCTTATGGGAGTGATTGCAGGAGGAAGATTTTCTTGCCAGCTCTGGTGACGAAGACATGAGCAGCGTGTTTGGAGGCCAAGGCCCATCTACCTCTTCGTCGATGAAGTGCTCTCCCCGACCTCCCAGCACCAGCGGAGACTCAAAGATGTCGGTGGAAGCAGTTTCTAAAGATCCACCCAGTCCTGAGCCGATCTCTCCGTTGTCTCGAAAACCCTTCCAACTGCTCCAACAAAGGCAGTACTCCTCTGCAGAAGGCAGTGATTCGGCCACTCCACCAGCTTCTGCCGGAGCTGCCCCTGACAGTATGGCCAAAACCTTTTTGGATTGACAGACCAGCCAAGTAGCCAACAAACACCAGAAGCTTCTAAAAAAGAGGAAACAGTAGGAGCTAGTGAGAGCAGTAGTAGTGGAGCAAGCACAGTGGCCACAGCCATAGCTGCAATTGGCATTCAAAGTGGCAGCGGGAAGTTGGTGCTGTGAGCAGAGTGTTCACTAGTTCTGGAGTAGTCAGGAGAAGATCTTGGAGAACTCATTATATTCGTCCCAATAAATCTCTGGAGTGTGATAGTGGTATTGTCAGAGAGGTAAGCAGTTGAACCTAGGCGCATAATTTTATAGGCTCAAACTGAAATTACCCACTAAATTAAGTAATTTCCCCACTAAATTCAAATTTCCCTCAAAACACTGAATTTCCCCACTAAATTTCTGATTTTTTCCACTAAATTTATACAAAAGCGAATTCTCAGCGAAAATGCGGCATGCATACTGTCAAATTCGCAACCTCCGACATCAATTTATCTTTATTTTCCTAAAAACACTCTGAATAAAATGATGTCTATAAAAATTTGCTTTTGTAAAAATTTAGTGGGAAAATTCAGAAATTTAGTGGGGAAATTCAGGTACAGCCAATTTTATAATACATTTAGGAAGTGGCTGCATCTTCGCAATCCACCCCCATAAGGCACAGCCCTACTAGCATTAGCAGAAGGAACAGTGGTCCCAATGGAGCAGGCACATCTGCGGGGTGGCTTCATTATCCACCAGAACAACTCTCGTTCGGCGCAAATCTTCTGGAAACGGTGGAGCCAGTACTTCAACAAAGCCAAAGGCAGCGGTCCAGCCCAGGAAGAGCACTCAGTTGTGAAGAAAATTAAATTCCCACCTAGTCAGCATAGTGAAACAGTTGTTAGAATCCAACTTTGTATACCTTTTGGTTAAAAAAATTGTGATCAGCCACAAAATTTAACCATTTATGGTAGCTCAATATATAGATAAAGTATGTAGATTACTCTAGCTATAAAAAAATCATTCATTAAAAATTTATTGGTTAAAAAAACCACTATCTTAATGGTAAAATTCCGGCACCCTTCCCACCCCTCAAGGGTCCAAATTCCTTATTAAAGACAAAATTTATCCGTAAATCTGGTGATGAATTTTTTGTTTCTTTGAGGAAGTAGGAGTTCATTTTTTATGTAAAATTTTTTTAACGTAGTTTGATCTACTAAAAAGCTTGGCTAAACTTCGGAATACCCCCAGCAGTCAACTTCGGAATACCCCAGCAGTCAACTTTGGTATACCCCAGCACTTAATTCGGAACACACCCCTCATGTTACCCCACAATTGAAAGCTGAGGATGTTAGCTACACAATGGTGTAAAAATTTCTTGTTTAGTTCACACAAATTTATATTTTTCGATTAAAATAAAATTGAATTTTTTCGAATGAAAATCGAATGCTCAAAAAATATTCAGTTCTATTTTAATCGAAAAATATACATTTGTGTGAACTAAACCAAGAAATTTTTACACCATTGTGTAGCTAACATCCTCAGCTTTCAATTGTGAGGTAACATGAGGGTGTGTTCCGAAGTTGATTGCTGGGGGTATTCCGAAGTTGACTGCTGGGGTATTCCGAAGGTGTGCCAAAAGCTTTTTCTTTTCACTTATTTTTAACCAAAAAAACTCCAAAATAGGTTTGGGAAATACAATACCGTCAATGCTGAAAATCTAAAAAAAGTTTATACAGTCAAACCTCGATATAGTGACACCCCTCGGGACCGACCTTGGGGTGTCACTATAGTGGAGTGTCACTATATAGAGTTTGACTGTAAGCATATTCCCTTGCTCTTACAGACCCCTTTACTCATTTGTGTGTTGTTTGTAAATATTTTTTGATTGCTCCTATATATTATAATTATAAAATTCTCAGTGGAAATGAGTCTTTCATTTTACTTGTGTTATGAATAGATGTGTTGCCAATCATATTCTTCCTTATATATAGATAATGATGCTATTCTAAATTCTCTGTGTTGCGCATCATTCACTGAACTTGTTTGGCTATTTTTTTTTAATTTAGTTAAGCCGATATTTAAAATTCCTGCCGTTCAACACTGAAAACACTAGACTCGGTTTTTTCAACTGCAATGTTGTTGTGGTTTCGTACTATTCACTTCAATTATTGTTGACTTTTCTGCAAAGATTGTAATGATAGCTTTATCCAAGCTACTATATTTCTGTAAAATATCCTCTTTTGTATCCGAAACTGGAATTGGAGTCCCAAGGTTGTGTGTGTGTCTTTCATGTCTGCATTGATCCTGTTATCATCATTATCATCTCTATTCACAATCTACTGCTATTGCAATTGCATTTTGTTTTGCTTTCAAGAATAACCTACTTTTTCTAAGTTATCTGGCATTCACTCCACACACTAAACATTTATAAATATATATATGCTGCTATTTTAAATGTTTGAATAAAGGCCAAATTTATTTAATACAAATTGTTCTCACACAAACACAGAGGCCATATATTCCGCCGTATTTTTTGAAGATCTAATCTGTTATTGGCGGAACTTCCGAATTTTCATTCATTTTGGATCTCACAGTTAGTTCTCTAACACATAGCCACTTTTATTTTTTCCCATTTAACGAAAATTTGATAAAGCTTCTATTTTGGTTGAATTTCCGTCAAAAAAAACTTAGTGAGAGATGAGTTGTTAACGATAAATTGAATTATGCGTCCACATACTTAAACTGACAAGTTTGTTGTGAGATTATAAAACTGAATATTTTTCAAATTTCCAATACTGTGCACATTTTTCAACTCACAGACCCACTACGCTACTTCGCCATTAATTTTTTTTACTATTTCGAAAACATAAGTTTGAATAGACGCCCTTTTCAAGTTCTGTGCAAGCCAAACTCTGTGAAATAATTTTTTATTGAATTGAGTTTTTCGAAATATTACAATTAAAATTGCCATATTTGATATTAGTTTTGAAAAAAACCCGGGAATTTTCTGCTTCTGCTTCTTTAGTCCTGTTAAAAACTGTGATTATTTTGTTTATTCTATAACTTTCTATAACACTGAGACCTTTATTTTGTAAATGTGTTCGACTGTATTGAAATTTTTTGATTACTGTAGTTTTTTATTTCAAAAAATGGCTTGTTAACTCAAATCCCTCAGTGAAAGACGCACAAAAAGAATAAAAATTCAAAATAACAAAAGTTATAGATATTTTGAGATGTCTGTAGTATCTGCAAGCCCTGTGGAGTGTCTTGATGGACATAACTTTGAAAAACACGATTCTGGATTTGAAGTGAAAATAGAAGCACCAATCAACATTGCTCTGATTAAATATTGGGGAAAACGCAATGAAGTAAGTATTTCACAAAAAAAATTCGATAAATTTAAATTTGCAAAGACATTCTTCTTCTCATTGCAAGCCATGACAGAATTGCATTTTTTAGGATCTCATTCTGCCATTGAATGACTCTATATCTTTGAGCATCAACCAACTAACTGCCACCACCACTATATCTTTTGGCCGTCATATTCTTCAGGACAGTGTAATGCTCAACGGAAAGGTAGTCCAGGAGGGTGGCACTGGATTCACTCGCTTCAGGCGTGTCTTTCAGGTCAGCTACATTTGATGTAAAAAGCCACTACTGCTATCGAAATTCGCCATGCAGTATGTCAATATTATTTGTAGGAAGTTCGTCGTCTAACCATGCGCAAAAGATCTTATGCCGGTTGCTTGAAGCCAATAATGACTAATGACCAGTTGGACTCCTGGCATATAAAAATTGTCTCTGAAACCAATTTCCCCGTAGCAGCTGGACTGGGTAATTACTTTATGCTGTAACTTTTACTAAAATTCCCATTGGTGACGGCATAGTCAAAAGACCCTAATTAGATATGATTGAAATTATTTAGCTTCTTCTGCAGCGGGCTTTGCAGCCATCGCATATGGCCTTGGACAAATTTTCCAATTGCCTGAAAGGGAAATAACTCGTCTCGCTCGTATCGGTGATTGTCACTTAACTATTACTTTTTTATCATTAACAAGTTATTTTCAGGGTCCGGAAGCGCTTGTAGGAGTATCAAAGGTGGATTTGTTCATTGGAAAGCAGGTCAAAGTGAGGTGGATGACAGTGATTGTTTTTGCGAGGTTTATATTTTCTTTCAAGCTTTTAGTGAATGTGATATGATCAGCTTTGCAGACCATTGCACCCGCCAGTCATTGGCCCGACCTTAGAGCACTTATTATTGTGATCAACGAGGCAGAGAAAAAAGTGGGCAGCAGTCAAGGCATGCGCAACACTATCCAAACGTCTTCATTGTTGCAGACTAGGGTGCAAGAGTTGGTGCCCCAAAGGGTCAAAGAGTAAATATTATGAATTTATTTTTCAAAACTTTTTTAATACAATTTCTTTAAGTTTGACTGAAGCAATCAAAAGTCGAATTTTGAGCAGCTGGCGAGGATTACAATGGCTGAGTCCAACCAACTTCATGCTGTTTGCATGGACACTTACCCACCTCTTCATGTGACTTTTAAACTTTTCTATATGTTCTAGCAGTGAACAATGTTCTTTAGTACTTAAATGAAGATTCTCACCATTTAATGGAATTTGTGCATGCATTCAATACCGAATTTGGAGTAAGGCTGGCCTATACCTTTGATGCAGGACCCAATTGCTGCATTATTTTGGAAGAAAAAACCGAGTCGCTGCTTTTGAATGCTCTAAAACAGTGTTTCAACTTCGATCACAAGTTGATTTCGAGAATAGAGGGTGGGTTTTGATAAAAAAACATTCAATTGCATTACAGTCAAACCTCTCTACTATGGCACCCCAAAAGTTCGTTCCCGCCTTGGGTCCGACACTTTTTTTACCTCGATTTTTGAAGGCTTTTGCCATTTCTGTTTTGACAGTCTGGTCCCAAATATCGTAAGGATTCCGATTTTGCCGATCGTTTTTCAGAATTATAAAGAAAATTCTTTTAAAAAAGCAAAAACTCAGTTTAAAAACAGAAATTTTTGAATTTTCCTGTTTTTAAACTGAGTTTTTGCTTTTTTAGAAGAATTTTTTTATAATTCTGAAAACGATCGGCAAAATCGGAATCCTTACGATATTTGGGACCAGACTGTCAAAACAGAATGGATAAAAGACTTTGAAAATTCGGTTAAAAAAAGTGTCGGACCCAAGGCGGGAACGAACTTTTGGGGTGCCATAGTAGAGAGGTTTGACTGTATTTTAATCACATTAAAAATATATATTTTTTAAAATTGCAATTTTATCAGAAATTCAGCTAAATCAGATAATATGAGCTTTTAATGGACATGCCCCTGTGTTAGAAAGTGGTGCCCACCAATTTAAAAAAATCCTCATCACTGAACTACTCTACGGATTTTTTAACTTGGTTTCTAACAAAACAAGGCCTAAAATTTTATTTTAAGTATGGTTTTGTCAGAAATTCAATCAAAAAATCCAATGATTATAAAAATTGTTTAAAGTGACGGCGCCAATTTAAAACGCGCGAGCATGCCCTTCTAAAAGTATGCTTTTTTCGGATTTCATTGGCTAAAATTTATATGAAACCGAATAAAAGAACTGAAACTAAGCTAAAACAATCGTGTAGAAACCAAAGTTTGAGAAAAAAAATGTAAAAATGTTTAGTCACGTCTGGGGTTTTCAGAGATAGAAAATAAGCTTGGAACGTTAAAGAAGCACGCTCGTGCATCACACCTTAAAAAGACAGGCTACACTTTTTTTTTCAAACAGTCCCGTTTTTGAATGATTCTGCCGGCTAGAGTACACTATCTGTACCTTGCCGACAACACGGTTTGACCATGTGTAAGGCAGAACTTTAGAAAACTTGTTTTTAGAGCGTTAGCTTTAGAGCGCTTAGATGTTTTTCGTCCAAAATTTGACGGTTTGTCTGGTCGAAACGGGGAAGATCATTTAAATTTATTAATCATTTAAATAATCATTAATCATTTAAATTTATTTACTGTATACGTGTGTTAATTTGTAAATAAATTATGAAATTTTAGAAAATAATCACCAGTGTCCTAAACCTGAAGATTCCTCTAGTCAGCCATTGTGGCCTTGTGCTCGTGATTTGAAAGTAAAGAACATAGTGTACAGCCAAGTTGGAGATCACGCAAAAGTAGTTCTGGGAGAAAATCAGCCTTTATGTCACTCGAAAGACCAAACTAATGCAACTCCGTCCATTTCTGTAGACTGCAAAATGTTGTAAAGCTTAAATTTAGTGGTTTGTGTGCAGCTTGACAAGTGATTAATACCAGTGATTAATATCGCATATATTAAGAAGTGCTTAGTTGTATAATGTTTTTTTAAATATTGCTTTGTTGCTTGTCTGTGGAAGATAGAAATTCCAGAATCTACAAATCATTTTAAAGGTTTATAAATAAACAATATTATTAAAGAGACAGTTGACCGACACAATTCGAAATTTCTATAAGTGTAAATTTTTGGTTTTTAAAGTTTAGTAAAACGATACATTCTTTGACTCATTTAACCAGAACTATTTTTAAGATCGCATATAACGACCATTCACCTCCTCCATACCGCGTATTATCTAACTATACATGACAACAATAATAAATACAGATGCGGACGGGATCCTTATCCCTGGCCCATTTTTTATGAACGAATCCCGATTTTTCCGCATCTCTATTAATAAAGCCCTTCCAAAAGTGACATAATGTACCTGTTCTACAGGTTTTTGGAAAAGTAAAAGACACAGAAAATTGAAGAGAACTCTTCTGAAGAGCACCACGTAATCAATGGTCTAAAATCTTTATCAGATAGGGCTATAGGGACAAAAATTAGATGCATTCTAAAATAATGTATTTCCTCTAATAGTACCTAGAAACTTCATTTTTTAACTCCTTGGCAATGGCAAAGCATTAGGACTGATTTAAAGCCACTAGAACTAAATTTAACTTTGTTTTTTAGCGTTTAGTAATTTTTATAAGATGTCAAAACACGCTTTTGGGGTGACGATGTAACCGAAGAAGTATCGCAAGGATTATTGAAGTGTGACGGATTGCATTAGAATTGGAGAGACATTGCAGCAGCAGCAGCAGCAGCCCTCACTTGACAGATAACCACAATTCGGAACTCTATCATTTCGACTGGTTTCCAAGATTAATTGATATGATTTCCAACATCCATCTCTCTCTAACTTTATCAACCAAACTTGCGGTTTTTGTCACCAAACGAAAAAAGCTATTGAATGCTACGCTACCAAACGGGATTTGACCCGAAAACCACTGTTTGCAAAATAAAGTTGTCTGCTTCTATCGGCTAAATTTTTTTCTCCGTTAATCTATTGCGGTTGTAAGCAGACAAAAAATGCACCCTTGTTTTCAGCCACAAAATCAAAGAAGGGAAGAATGAGAAGAAATCAGCGGGAGATATGGTCAGCTGTGGATAAGAAAAGTTGCTGTAAGCAATGTTCAATTTATCTGGGTTTCTTTTTCCAGCTCTCTTTTTATCTGCGCGTTTGGTGACTAGTTTATGTGGATAGCTAATGGATAGAGGATATAGGTTTGAAAAGACTGGATTTTTTCTCCTCCCCTCTTTTAGGCTTTCGGGATCTCTACTGCAAGGCTGATAAAAAAAGGGGAGGGTTGGAAAACCTGCTGGGGAACTTATTTTTCTGCGCAAGAACTCTTCCTGGGAGATATATAAAGCCGATTAATGAGAGGAAGACAATATCTCACTGCTCATTCTTCCTTCAACGGTGACTTGGGAAAATCAGAGCAGCAGTTTTCTCCTGTTTTATTACATTGATAATTCAGTGATTATTGCTGAAAATTAGGAAATTTCACTTTTTCAAATTTGTTTGTCTGATGGAAAATTGTTTTAAATTATTTCTTTCATTTTTCAGGACCAAGCTTGCAAGCCGTCCTAAGCCGACAGTCAAACACAGAAGATGGATCAGTCGGCGGCTGCCAGTAAGGAGGCCCTTTGAAGGAGACAGATCAGCATCGTCAGGTCAGTCATTCTGATCGAATAATGATGAAAACTCAAGCAGTCTGCTGAGCTGGTTGACTGTGAAATTTACAGTTTTCCAGTACTAGTAGCCTTCAAATTTTTTCTGATCAAAAAATTCATTTACGAAATATTTTTTTATTAGTTTTAATGCTTTGATGTATTACAGATGCGCCGAATCGCCTTTGTGGCCGTAGTCGTCTCAACCGTCGCAGTCATCGCCAGTGTAGTAACCCTACCTATGCTTTACAACTATGTGCAATCTTTCCAAAGCCATCTGCAAGTGGAAACCGACTACTGCAAGGCCCGTTCACGTGATATGTGGCTTGAGATGACCGCCCTTCAACTAGGCAAAGGACACGCCAACCGTATCAAACGTGGCTGGCTCTTCGGCCAATGGGTGCCAGAAGCCGGTTACGAGGAGGTAACGCTGGCAGCAGCAGTCCATCTGGCCCCAGCGGAAGCGGACCAAGTGGAGCAGGACCCAGTGGAGCTGGTCCCAGCGGAGGCAGCGCACCTCAGCCTGGAGGAAGTGCCGGTCCAGGCAACCAAGGGCCAGGAGGTGGCTATGGTCAGCCCGCTAGCAACGGATATGGCCCAGTGGTCAACACTGAGCCAGCTCCAGTCTGCTGCACTTGTCATCAAGGAGCACCTGGTCCAGCCGGTCCAGAAGGACCAGCAGGTTAGTCAATTATAGCTATTTATAGACCGTTATACATAATGTTAATAAATAGGAGAGGACGGAAAAGACGGAGATCACGGAAAGGATGGATCCAACGGAAAAGATGCTGTGCTCCACCCCGCTGAACACGCCGAACCCTGCATTGTGTGCCCAGCTGGACCTGCTGGACCTCAAGGTTAGTCGAAACATTGAATAATTCGAAGTGAACTGTCATTACATGTATTTAACTTTCAGGACCTGTTGGGCCAAAAGGACCACCAGTAAATTGATTTTTCGAAACTGTATTTTAAAAGCATATTTAATTCTTAAATTGCAGGGACCAAAGGGATCTCCAGGAGAGCCCCCACGGTAAGCCAACTTTTTCAAAAAAGCTAATTGCTTTTTTCTATTATTAATATTACAGTGATGGAGTCCCCGGTGAACAAGGCATGCAAGGACAGCCCGGTCCAGTCGGCAGACCAGGAAGAGAAGGACCACGTGGAGCACCCGGTCAACCTGGACGTCTTATGTAATAATTTAACAAGTTTTCATTTATATATGGTTATATTAACCGAGTCATATTACAGCCCAGTACCAGGACCACAAGCTCCAGCAGGACCACCCGGACCTCCAGGAGACCAAGGACCAAAAGGACAACCTGGCCCAGACGGACAGTCCTTCCAAGGACCACCCGGTCTTCCAGGAGATGCTGGCAAACCAGGTCTCGAAGGACGTGCTGGACCACCCGTGAGTTGATTTTACGCTGAAATTTTGTTGTAAACGAGTGTATATAATAAAATTGTAGGGACCACCCGGAAACGCTGGTCAAGATGGAGAGAAAGGCAGCTGCGACCACTGCCCCGAGCCAAGAACGTAAGTGCTTAAAAGATACACAAACAGATCAACCCTAACCCTGTGCTCATTTTAGACCACCAGGCTATTAAACTTGATGTGGACTACCTGTTCACTAGCCTTGTCTTCTTGCCCTCCTCCACCTTCTTAGTGTCTTTGCTAACAGTAGTGCTAAAGTCAAACACAAAATTGAATCATCACAGTTTATTGGCCGTTTCTCATTGAAAGCAGTTCTCATCCGTCTTTCCCAGATATTTTATTGTTGATTTTTTGGCTTCCATTTGCTGCCACTGGTACAGCAACTTCCCACTTCGGAGTTGTGCTGAAGTGCCATTCACATTGCAGTGTGATTGCTGAGAAAGAGAAAAGCATTTTGCAGGTTGTCGTCGTCGTCCCTTGTTGTTGTTGCTGTTGTCGTCGTTGAAAAAACAAACACAACTTTTGATATGCCTCAAAATTGTGCACTCTTTGTAAACTATCATTGTTACTATTTAATGCGAAGTGGGAAGCAAAATAAATAAATACAATTATTAGTAAATGCACTCTTAAATTAAAAAACCATCCCGGAAAACATTCAAAGTGGTTTAATTTACAAGCACAAAAAAGATTGCAGAGTCAGCATTTCAAAAAGCCCACAGCAATAGCTTATCCCAAAATCATGACAAAACTGGCAAAAGGAATGTATAAGTTGTACCGCAAATTTCCTATAAATTTGTCTCCAATTATTCTGACATTGGATGGCTCTACTGGAGTTCCAGGTGCCAAAAAAAAATAAACAGGGGGACCAAGCTGAACTCATAGATGAAAAAACAACAGGGGGACCAAGCTGTTTTTGGCACCGACAACTCCAGTAGAGCCCATTGGATTCGTGCTCAGCCTAGTCGATTTGTTTATAAAACTGCTCTTAAAATTCAAAGTCATTGTCAAATTTTGAATTCCTCTCAAGACAATGCATTTCCAAATTGGAATATCAAAACGTTCTTGTCTTTAGCGGAATTCGAAATTTGACAGGGACTTTGGATTTTTAAGAGCAGTTTTATAAGCAAATTGACTGGGCTGAACACGAATCCGGTGTCAAAATAAATGGTTTTCAGCGAGGACAAAGTTATAGGAGATTTGTCTTACGGCTTTAAAATTTCTTTTGCCCATTTTGTTTTGATTTTATAACAAGCTCTTGATGTATTCGAAACCGAAAATCGGTAGATTCTTGTCTTTCTTTTAGATATTATCATCTAGCTGAATGCCATCCTTACACAAAGTTATGGCCATTTTAGTGTCCAAATTTCGGATTTTCAAAAATTGGTTTGTGAGAAAAAATTAAAAATTCTCTGGGGATTAGTAATCACTCAGATACAAGTTTGTGCGCAATAATTAGCTCTGACCACGCCCTGCATTTCGAAATGTTACACACCTAGGTGCATGAGCACCACTCATATTTTGCTCAAGAATAGGAACCGATTTCATAAAAGGGTCCCCTATGGTTTTTTTTAATTTTTTTCGTGTGACATTTTTGCATAGCTTATAATTTTTAAAACTTATTTAAACTAGCTGTGGAATAAAATAGAGAGTATTCATTGTTTGGCTTTAAGCACCTGTGAGGTTATTTTAGAAATTTTGTCAAGCATTTCTATCCCTTGCACTGGTAAAAAAGTTGAATTAAATTTGAGCGTTACATTAACAATTTAGCACCACAATGTAGCGCAGCTCAAGAGCTCCGAAACTAATTTCAGAGAATGATTTTGAATATCAAACTCTGAGAAATGCCCTTTTGGAAAAATTCAATTTTCGAATGACTAAAACCCGAAACAATTGGAAAAAACTCGGATTTCGGTCATTTAAAAAAATTGAAGTTTTTCAAAAGGCCGCTTCTCAGCATTCAAATTTTCAAAAATCATTCTGTAAAATTGGTTTCGCTGCTCTTGAGCTGCGCTATAACGTGGTGCTAAGATGTTGATGCAATTATTGATGTATTTTAAAATATTTCAAATAAACTTAGTATACCATTTGGAAGAGGAAGAATTTCCTCAGAGCTAAAAAACCATATGTCTGGAATAGTTTTACGAGACAAATTATTATTACTCAAAAAATTTCTCAAAGTTTGTCCAAGGACTTTCCTTCAACCAGTTAAAACACGGCGCTAATAAGTATTGTTGGAAATTCTAAGGGCATGAGAACTCGTACAAAATATGGAAAAATTATATGGTATCCAGTCAAAGATGTTTGAACCAGCGACCTAGGCGACCTTTTTCTTTATCATTTCTTTATCAACAGCCTCTTAAATTCCCACCTTTATCTGCAGTTTTGTAAAGGCTGATGATCTTTATTTGGCTAAACTCCCTCCAACTTTGCGCATCTAGGGCTCTTCCTCTTTGCTGAATAATTTCTAAACTTTTATGCAGGTTATCTAGGTTGATGGGCCTGTACATTGAAAAATAACTACCCACCCTTTAATAATTACCCACCCCTGAGTTGTGTTGAAAAATAATCATCCATGCGTACTTAATAGAGGTTATACGGGTAGTGACCTTTCTCTATTCAGCGCTTTGTCTATTTTCAAATTAAACTTAGTAGCCGTTTTTACACATCTTCTTCCCGTTTTTGTCCTTCCCATCCCGAAATCTCAACCCAAAAGAGAAGAATGGAAAGAACATTAAGTTAAAACTGATTTTTAACTGTTTCCTGATATTCATTACTGTTATCATAAAATTTATTTTTAGTCTTTTGAAGATTTTTTGGTTTAAAATCTAGCTTTTCGGAATACAAATAGGGTTGGAATAAGACCGTTCCGAATATTTTTCGGGAATATCACCCAACCCTAAATACAAATCTTGCTTTTGAGATTTTCTATCTGTGTATTCTGTTTTAGCCCTTTTTCAGTATCTTCCGACACCGTGCATTTTCGACGATTTGATTTTTTCAAAGCTTAAGTTACATGGTTGATCCTGCCGCAACGTACGCTTCCCTAAGCTAAAAATAATAAAAAAAATTCTGTCATGAAAAAGTTTCTGTTAAAATAAATTGTTATATATCATCTTTTTATTGATGCCTGTCTTAGTTGGAATTTTCTGTAACTACTTTGTCAATTAATTTTAAAATTTAAATTTCCAGTAAACTCCTGATATTAATGGCTGGTTCAGGAACGCAGAAGGGGCGTTCACGGTGCTAAATACGAGAACTCCAACCTGTTCACGAATTTGGAGTTGGAGATGAAACATATATGTATAGGACATCCTATATACGCTAATAATCTCACATCCTCGTTATTTTTCAGCCTTTTACTCACCTAGACCCATAGTTGCATGGGCACCGTCACCAAAAGCATAACATTTTTTGGTGCCGGTCTTTTCGATGTGCAACTATATCCAGACATCTATTTTACTAAAAGCTTGGAAACAATTAAATTTTCATCCTAACAGTTTTGTCTAGCATTCAATAGTCTGTAAGAAGATGCCCTGTAATTCTAAGAAGTATTCTCAAATCAAATTGAATATCTTGAAAAAAAGCCCTACGTGACAATCAGGGGTTTTTTCCGCCTTGTTCCCCCTTGATGTTTTTATTATGGATTTTCAGGCTTAGGCAAGGGTTGACCAGCATATCACAGGATGGACTTAAACATATCTTATACTCATATTCAAGTCCATTCATAAGCCCTCCGAAATACCGTTGCCTAAGCCTAAAAAGTTCTGAAAGAATAGGGGAGACCAAGGCAAAAACCCCTGATGGTCACATACCAACAAAAATGTTTTAAAGAGAGGGTGAACTTCCTAAACGCATCATTCAAATTTTGCGTGTGTCGCTGCGCGCAAAAAACTATGGTCCTTGTGTGAATACTTTTGAGTCGGAGTTGCAGTAAAGTGTGTTCACGATGCCAAATACTCCAACTTCGACTCCCATTCTGGGTTCCTGATCGAGTTTTATGTTACTTTATTGTAAATGTTTACTGTATTGAATAAAAAAATATTTTATATCTTATAGACTTTTTGAGATGGTCTCAGCCAGAGTGACTCGATTGAAAGCTTTATATCCTCATTTAGACGAGCAGGTAAAATATTTTTTCATTATATCTGAAAGGGCATAAAAAGTATAACCTATAAAAGTAGGACATATTTGTTACCGTGGTTCCTCTAATAAAAGCCCTCACCGAATTCGGTATTTTATTTATTTATTTTTTGCATTTTGACAAAAAGCCGAGAAAAATTCAAGCCTAAATAAAAGACTTTCAAAACTTGCGTTACCATGCGTGAAAATCGCCTCTACTGATGGAGAATTACACGCTCAGCACATAGCATGACCAAAATCAACATGGCATCATCGTATAAACTTTGTTTTCTTCAGAATGGATGTTCACAGAACTATAAATTATAATCAAAAATTTTGAAATTTTTTAAAGCACGGGACATGGATCCGGACCAAACTAACATTGACTCAAATGCTTTAGAGCCATGCATTGCCAAGTTGTTTGGTGAGGAGAGTGACCGTATTTGGCTTAGTGGATCCTCATCCTGATTGTGAATTCGTTGATGAAGAAGACAATCTACATGCCCGCTTTAAACGTACGTTGTTTTCTATTTTTGTGCAAAAAAAAACCTAAGTTAGTAATGGAAAATTTCAGCAAAGACTAGAGCAAAAATAAAGATGCACTAGTTTCCATTCAGACAGACGTCCCTTTGCAGCCGCGTTACAAATATTTTTACTTTGAGGCGAGTGTTGTTGAGGCACCAAATAAAAGGTTAATTTTTGTTTGATTTACTACCTAACTCATTGACTTGATCTAGAGACGTGGCCATTGGTATAGCTGAAAGATACAGCCATGACAGATGCTTTCCAGGCGTTCAGATGGACTCATATGGTTACAATCAAGATGGCAGTATCTACCAAAGTGCAAAAATACTGGCACAAGCTGAATCCTTTAAAGTTGGAGACATAGTAGGATGTGGAGTCGATTTTGTAAGGCAGGAAATATTCTTCACTAAGAATGGAAAGCATATGAGTAGGTTAACTTTGGTAGCAAAAATGGACGCTACTCGTTAATATCCAGACGTGAGACCAGATCATCCTGGTGTGATTCAAATATCGGAAATCAAATATTTGATGTCTCGAGTGGAATTTGCTTATGAAAAGACTCTTAGAAGTAAAAATTGACAATCATATTTCAAATTGTTCTCAAGACCCATATTTTTCATTATTTTATTATTATTATTTTAAAATGGAGTCTTTGACAGAACAGTTGCACTTCTGAAAAAATCTACCGCGATAGAAAGATCCTCCATGAAATTATGCACCAGAATGAGCTGGTCTCACCTTGTGGATTTGGCGTGTTAAAATTTATCTTCAAAGTTAGTTAAAATAAAACATGTTCCGGAACCCCGCAGAATACTTCGGGAAAAACAACGTCATGTTTAAAACGTTTTCTTCCTGCAGAACATACCGTATTTCCTCTAATAAGCGCCCCCCCCCTCCTCGTTCAAAATCGTGTTTTTGGCATTGCGTTTTTGACCCACTTTTTGAAAACTTTTCTCAAGCAAGTTATACCTCAATTTTTAGTCATTGAGATGAGCTACAAATTGAGGTATAACTTGCCTGAGAAAAGTTTCCGAAAGTGGGTGAAAAACACAATGCCAAAAACACGATTTTGAAAAGGGGGGGGCGCTTATTAGAGGAAATACGGTAATGTTTCAGTCGGTGTTTCGGTGATACACATGTTCTGTTACGATGTATCGGTGAAATATGAATAAATTTTTAACGTACTGAAACAGAATATTAATTTTTTTAGAGACCATTCCTGCAGATTTACCTATTGACTACCCCCTGGTCCCGGTGATCGGATTCTCTTTTTTCGGACAAATGTGGGCGAATTTCGGACAACTTGAGTTTATTTATGATGTCAAAGAAGATTTCAAGGTAAAAATA
This sequence comes from Ditylenchus dipsaci, assembly GCA_004194705.1. Taxonomy (NCBI): domain Eukaryota; kingdom Metazoa; phylum Nematoda; class Chromadorea; order Rhabditida; family Anguinidae; genus Ditylenchus; species Ditylenchus dipsaci. Next base: position 166,034 of record SADC01001153.1, on the reverse strand, counting down.
ACTGAATTTGAAGTTAATTTTGATTGGTTATCAGAGACGTGATGCCACTGATTCCACCAATTTTTCCGCAGACTAAACACTGTTCGCTTGCCCCCAACACCTATTCTTACTGATGCTCAGGCAGCATGTCAGGCTGAAAATTGGAAGCGTCTTTATGAAAATGTTCCTGTTAGTAATCTAAAAGTATGGTCCCGGTAACTGCGGTTGTTTCAGAGTAGCTTGTTGCCCAGTTGCCTAGATCCTCTACAGAGGCGCCGACTGCTCGCCGTTTCTGAGGACAATCTAAATGTCACCTACATAGGTATTTTCAATTGTTGTAGATGTTAATAAAGCAGAGTACGTAAACATACTTTTTAAAATGATTTCTACTTTTTGGATCCCCAATCTTTTAAGGTTTTACGTGAAAATATTTTCTTTAGTGCTCAAAAATCAACAAACTCTAGATTAAATGGCATTTTTTGTCATAAAAATGGCCAAGTTGTACTTTTTTCTAGCAAAATGAATTTTCAAAATTTTGAGTCACATTTCCTGTAATAAAGTAATTTTTAGGTCTTGCTAACCCCACTTCGACGCTGCTGTTGTCTTGGCTAACCATTTCATGCCAGATTCAGCCAATTGCCCCTTTTATTACTTCGAAGTGAAGATTCTTAACAAAGGAAATCGTGGGTAAGTGTATTTTTTTACAGATCAGCACGACTGACTAAATATTTACAGAGAAGTCTGTACAACACATTTAAAAGTGTGAATTTTATTCATTCACGAATGTTTTTTTTGCAAAACTAAGGTTTTAAGCTATTTATGTGTTGATCTCCAGATTTGTGTTATATATACCAAATATAGCACATGCATTTTTGGTTGGTATTTTACATGCCTGAAAGTCGATTAAAACGTTTGTCAGAATCACCATTGGATGCCATTTTTATTAAACTCTACTTATTAGACTCTAATATTTAAACTCTAAATTTCAACTAATGTTCGAATGAAAAAATAAAGCGCTTAAATTATATGGTTTGTATATCAAAAAATTCGACCGTCCCCAATAACTTTTGGAGGGTACCTAAAACTACCATTTTTAAATAAAAAGTTGTGCAAAAGCTTTTATAATAGTCGCCAGGCCCTGAACCTAAACCTGAGCCTACACGCCAACTTTTAAAGCTAAGCCTCAGTCAAAATAAGTCAAAATAAAAAACATCACACTAGCAATTTTGGAGGATATATTACACTGGCATCGATTACTCGTTTCCTTTTTTTCGAAACTTCTAGTTTTTAAGGATGACAGACTTGGGGAAGGGGTATTTTGACTAGAAAATGGGATTTCGCCAACCTTAGTTGATTTAATTTTTCTTTTTAACTCCTAAATTTTTAGACAAATTATATAACCGAGAATCCACCCAACGAAAAAAATATCAGATCAAAATTTAGAAATACTTTTTTACGAAAAATTTCTCTCCAAAAAAGCAAAAGCTCGATTTAACGAGACCATTTTCTGATAAAAAGATCAAATTATTGACAAGTATTTTAGGAAAATCGCTATAGGCCTTGCATTCACAGGCCAACATCTTGGTGTTATGCTTGGCTGGCAAGAGTCATCGGTATTAAATTTTGTTTCCAATTTCCCTAAAAATGATCAAATTTGCCAGGTTGCATATCACGGTGATGATGGGCACTCTTTTGGCAACTGCAATGTAGGTCTTCCTTATGGACCTAAGTTCCAAACTGGTGATGTGATAGGCTGTGCCGTGGATAATACAAATCAAAGAGTTTTTTACACTCACAACGGCAAGCGAATACCAGGTCATTTTTTGATAATTAATAAGCTTTTCCACGTTATTTAATTTTAGGAGTTGCTTTTGACAATTTTCTAAATGAAGGAAGCATATATCCGGCAATAAGCATGATAGACAAGAATGCCAGTGTCCACCTTAACTTTGGACAAGAACCATGGTTGTGGAAAGATGTTTTTAAGGAGGCACAGGTGCGTATTTTATCTGTTTTTAGATTTTGTATTCTCAAACAGGGTTTAATTTAGAAAGCTAGAAGGAGAAGTTTAAAAACCAGCATCAAAAAGTCTCCACCTTCAGTTGCTGAAGAGCAGTTGCATGCCGCTCCAGAAGATCCATTCCATCCGGCGGAAGCAGGCCCATCTATTACATTGATTTCAAACATCAAACCTCCTTTGGTGCTGAAGACAAGCAATTCTAGTGATGTTGTTGCGCCTCTTGAAACAGAAATTCAGAAAAAGAGAACATACTCCTTCAAAGAACTGGTTCCAACTCCCAAAAAATTAAAGGTGGACAACAGAAAAGTCAGTTTTTTATAGAACTAGGCAAATACGCAGAACTTAATCTTTAACCATAGGCGTACCCAGGGGAGGAGGGCTAGCCGAGCTATAGCCCTCCTCCGTCAGGATTTTTTTAGCCTTTTTTCGTTTTTTTTTCAGCCTTATTCCGATTTTTTGCGAGTTTAGACAGCCCCCCCCCCGTCAGAATATCCTAGGTATGCTTATGCCTTTAACTTTAACGAAGTTTCCAGTCAATCTAGTCTCAAATATTGCAAAGACTGTGCATTAATATTATTTTCGTTATAATTTAACACCTTACCCTATTTAAAAAAAAGGGTATGATAAACTATTGTAATTTTCAGAAGCCACCCTCGAATCGAAATCTTTGTGATTTTGAGAGCTAGTGTTTTCTACTCCTGTTCGCCAGGTCTTAAAAGAAATAATTAAAAACTTTCTTACACAAACATTTAAGTTTTTAATATTGCTGGTTTTTTTAATGATAAATTAGTACTCTGACACTCTTTCATAAAAAGGGTGATTTAGGTCGTGTGCCAACTGCCAGTAACCAACCCTAGCCAAGACATCTCTCCAGTGATCACTTCTTCTAAACCTTCCACATCATTTTCTTCTTTGATTGCAAGCCCCAAATTAGAAGTGGTAGTGGCAGCTATAGAAGATGCTGCTTGCAACACTAGTGATAGGCCCGATGAACTTGTATGGTGTACAGAGAGTGGTTGCCAAACTCAGAAGACCAGTCCTCCAACAAAAGAGCCTTCGAAATATAAGAGGTGAGTTATATATAATACAGAGATTTTAAATGTAACATTTTCTTGAAGGTGCGTATCAGCGCGTCACACTCATACTTGCACGGCCGCCGGCGGCGGCGGCGAAATTTTCAAAATGCCGGCGGTGGCGGAGGCGCTCATTTTTGAAAGCACCCGGCGGAGGCGGCGGCGCTTTTTATTTTTTTGGGGAACGTGCAAGTATGGTCACACTGCAAATTAAGGCGAGGACCAGCGATTTTTCAAAAATCATCCTTGTTTTCACTCGTTTCAACTCAAATCTGACATTTATGACCTTAACCTACTTTTAAAAAGTAGGCAGAAAACTTTTGTCGGATCAGGTAGAGCACTTATAGAAAACAATCAAGGGAGAAATAAATTGCTGGTCCCCGCCTTAATTGCAGTGTAACGCGCTGGTATGCCTCTTTAAGGAATGAAGTGATTGCCAAATGCCAGCAAGTTAGGCAGCTTATCAAGGAAGGTAAGGTCAAACAAGTAATCAAGGCACTCGAAGAACACTTCCATGGACTTTTTGAAGTAAATCAGGAGCTGAAGTTGTGTAAGTTAGAGTTAGAAAAAACGGATGGTGATCAAAATAGAGAACAATAAATTTAGGGCTTCGTTTACAACAGTTTGTAGAGAATATTTCGCCTGTCATGAAAGCGCATATAGTAAAACAGAAAGCACTAGAAAACGGCATAAAAACCAATGGTAAAAGCAGATGAAAATACTGTAAAAAATAATGTTTCTTTTTTTTAGACACCGTTAACGGCATGACTTCCAGCCAGTTGCGCAAAAAGGGAAAAGCTTTGCACGAGGAAATACGTAGCTTCCATAAAACAAACGAATCAATTTCGACGGCAGCTCTAAAGAAGAAGCTAGAGGTACGGTTAATTGACTAATTCTTACTGTGGATGTTAAGTGGTCTCAAAATCATGGCACAGTCTTGAAGCAAAATATTATTGTTAGTTTAAGTGGGAAATTTTACTAAAAATAATGAAAGCCTAGGTCGTTCAGTGGTGAAGTGGCCCAAGCTGGTGAAAATTCAACCTCTGCTCTGTCATTTTTTATAACTTAAAGGGCCATTTCCGTCTCACACAACGGTTGTCCCCGTCAATTCAAAAAATTCCTTAATCATTGAAGTTGTGTACGGATATTTTAACTTGGTTTCTAACAAAACTTTACCTAAAATTAAATTATAGGCCTTGCTTTGTTAGAAACCAAATTAAAAATTTCGTACAGAAATTCAATGATTAGGCAAAAAAATTTAATCGGCGGGGGAAATCTGGAACGTGTGGCCATTGCCCTTTTAAATATTTCCTTGTAGCAAATACCCCTCTAAAATTTTTTCCTTATAAAACCACATGAAAAAGTACTCAAATAAATGTACTAATTACATTTATTAGTCATAACTTCCGTACGCTGGCCTATTCCTGAGTCTGAACTTGTTGTTTCGAAGGGTTTTACAGCGATGTTATAGAGGTCAGATTTTTAAGGGGGGGGGATTGTATTCGCTACTAGCGCCAATATTTCGAATAATTTAGTCATAAAATAGTGACTGCGCGCATTGAAAAGTGTGAAATTCTCATTTCCGGCGACGGCGATGGTTTTTTAGATGACTCTCCTTATAAATAACCATTCTACCGCATTGTCTCTAATAATCCCCCTCTCTAATAATCCCAGACCCCCGATTTTTTGACTAGGATTTCAGAGTTAGGGCCATTTTTCATTGACAATTTCGAGATTTTTTGGAGATTGAAAAATAATCCCACAGTGGGATTATTAGAGAGAATACGGTATGCTATTCTGTAATGCTAAGTCCTGCCTAGCACTATACTCAAACAAAAATTCAAAAGAGTATTGCTCAAGAATACCTTGCATTGAAATTTTGGTGGTTTTCGTTGTCATCAAAGACAATGACAATTCAATAATTGTGTGAAATATTTCCATATCTAAATTTTTGGTTACAGAGTGCCCTTTTGTTAACATTTGAAAGCAGTGAAGAGAAGATTGCTGATTCTGATGTTGTTGCCCAAAAAGAAAGGAACCGCTTGGCAAAAGCGGTGCGCTATGCTCTCTTCCAACATGCCGGGATGACTGCAGGAAATGATATGTTCTAAAAAATATCCGTCAGTGTTTTAGTTGTGTTTTAGTACGACTGAATGTTTCTTTAACCTCATAAGACATAACAGTCAGGCAGGAAAGATATCACTTGTTTGGAAAATTTGGCATTTATTTTTTTGTTGGTTACTTGCAAGATTAAAAAAAGTGTTATACAGTCGACGCTCGATATAACGAACCCCGATATGACGAACTCTCAATATAACGAATTTATTTTTTTTGGTTTGGTTGGATTTGTTATGAACATAGGCAAACTGACGACCTATTTATCGAACGCTCGATACAGCGAACTCTCGATAGAGTGGTCTCAACTAATGAAACGACGCTCGATATAACGAACTCTTACGAATTCCAATAAAAAAATTGTTTTGTTTTCAAATTTCAGCCAAAATTTTCATAGATTCAGTTCTCTAACTTTTTCATTCAATTTTCAGGGTGTGTCAAGAAATTTTAGGGTTTTCAATAGCCATAAATTTTTCCTAGTTCTATTTTCGAAACTCTAATGCTTGCAAATAAATGTTTCTCACGATAATATTTTTATGTATAAATCACGATTTCTCCTCGATCACATGTGATTGGGCCTGGCCCATCTAAGAGCCATCAGACTATGGATAGAAACCACCACAGTCATTTTGTTTCTAGGTTTGTGTCACATTATTCATTTTTCACGTTTGAAAAATCGCTCATGAGCGCTGCTAGCAAGATGCGCAGCGTCGTTTTTTCTAGAAAACCTAAAAGGCATGATGTTGACCCAGCAATCGTTCGGAAGTGCGATCAGCGTGATTATTTCTTTGCTGAAAGCCTATAAAGAAAAATAGTTTAGTTTTCGTTCCATTTTATTCATGTACTTTTTAATGTTGTATATTTGTAAAAAATAAATGTAGTTTCAGGATAAACTATCGATACAACGATCTCCTAAAACATTTTGTTTAAGGACGATCGGTTTAACGTATGCTCGATATAACAAACGCTCGATATAATGAACCCATGCGGCTGATCCCCGGGGGTTCGTTGTATCGAGTGTCGACTGTATAGAGTTTAATGTTTACGCTATCCAGAGTCAACTAGACCCATGATTACCTTATTAAGATTTTTACTTTCTATGGAATTACATTATATGAGGTTTCAACTGCGTTACTACTCATTTGCGCAAATTTTTTGAAGTTACAGGTTCGAATTCCGGTGGTAGCAGAAATTATTTTTTCTTCACCGGAATAACTTTGAAGGTATCATACCCTATCCAGAAACGTGTCCTGAACACGATTTGAAATAGAAACCCCAGTCCTGGAGTATTTTCGTATCCTGTAAGGCCACGTATCCAATTAGCGGTTTCTCCTTTCCCTCCCACTCTGCCTTTCTCTCTCAATCTCAGTGTTGTACCCAATAGGAAAAATTTGCCTCTCAGTCTTACTTTCACTCGCACTCTCACTTTCAGTGTACCCAATGACTTTTTTTGACTCTCACTCTCACTTTCAGTGTAAATTTTGCTGGAATTTGAATTGTTTAGTCTTAACCGACCAAACCAAGTGATCGTCCACTTGGAGCAAAAACTTTTTTTACTTTTTCGGGTCTTAAAACCTGTTTTCTGGACTAATTCGGGTATGCTGAAAATGGTTTGATAGTGGTAAAATACCGTTTTGTAGGGTATTTCTTGAGTTTTGATAAAATCAATTATTGCCGAATACTCAAAAAATACTTGAAAAAACGGCATTTCACCACTATCAAACCATCTACAGCATGCCTGAATTAGTCCAAAAACAAGTTTTGGAACATGAAAAACGTAAAATTTTTTTTGATCCAAGTGGACGACCACTTGGTTTAGTTGCTGCATGGATTATCCAGTAGAACTGAAGTTGGATCATAGTAAAACATTTTAAATTTTAAGTTCTTTACAAGACGAAAATATTACTACCCGGTAGTTTTACCTGAGTTCTTCAACCTGTGTACGACCACCTGGGTATAACAAAACCAAGTGGTCGTCCACTTGGATCAAAATTTTTTTTACGTTTTTAATGTTCCAAAACCTTTTTTCTGGACTGATTTTTCATTCAAAATTTGTTTGCTTATTCAGAATAATCCATGAAAAGTTTAAGGTCGACCACCTTAAAGTGGGTAACTACCCACAGTATTGACATTCCAGTTGGTTAAAACAGCATTTTGGTCTTAACAAACCGTGTTCAGGACACGATTCTGGATAGAGTACATTGATTTTAAATTACTTTAAGTTTAATCCAAAATGTCGGATTCTAGAGGTGAATGCCTATTCAAAAGAATTACCAGGTGGACCTCCTATCCAACCTGAGATTTGTTGGTCTTATAAAAACTAGTTTATGGTTGTTATTCAAGAAAAAAAATTCTGCTACCACTAGGATTCGAACCTGTAACTTTAAAAAATTTGTGCAAATGAGTTTTGCGCAAATGAGTAGTAATCTTCAACTGTACTTGCAACATATGTGCAAGCTAGACATACTGAAAATGACAAAATATGTGCTCAAACAAATTGTGGTGATGAAATTGTGTACAGTCGAATCTGGATATAACGACACTCCTGGGGACCAGCTGGAGGTGCCGTTATATCGGTGGGGCTTTTATATTGGAATATTTTATTTACCACAGTATTTAACCCAAAATCATCTTTTATTGACATCCATTAGAGAACAGAGCAAAAAAACTTACGATTAAAAGGCAAACACAAAAACGAAAAATCTGTTGAAATTTAAAATTGCTTTGCTAAACTTTTGCATAAATTTAAAAATTTCTTCAAGAAGAATTTTTGCGCAGTTATATCCGATTTAATTTTACCGCTTGAGACCGACTTTTGGGTCGCGGATGCCTTTCTATGCTGGCCAACCAAAACTAAAAAAATGCTGTTATATCAAGCTGTTGCTATATCCAGGTTCGACTGTTTAATAATAATGTTGATTCAAGTTGTAAACTTTAAACCACCACTATTGTCTCCCATAAATATCGTTGTCTTATATTTTTTATCCGCATAAAAATACTATTTTTACTTAACCTTTGCTGTCTTAAAATTATTCCTTGTGTTTTGTGGCTTAACCGATAAACTGGTAGTTTGAAGTGCAACTATATATTCTTTAAATATTACATGTAGTTGTTTCTTCCTTGTCCTAGCTGTTTTTCTATCTCTGCTTGTGATTTAGCGTCAGGGTGATGGAAAAATAAAAGGTTTCGATGAGTAATTTGGCACAATGTGTTTCTTTGGTTGTTTTTTTAGAAAAATATTTGGTTTGTAAGCAGTCGAATTGATTTTGTAAAGCAGCAAATAATTTACTTTTATTTATTTTTATAATTTATTTGATTGACGTGTGAGGTTGGGTAATCAGTGTTTCTTTTTATTTGCTTGAGATTAGAATTTGTTGGACAAAAAACATCTTCCTTTGTTGGGTGTATTGATTGAGTCGTCCAAGCAGGTCAACGCAACTATTTTGCGTTTGGAACTGAAGTGGTTGATACTTTTACATAAACATTCCCTTTTGAACAGTATGGCGAGGGGCAATAAGCCAATGGCTAGATGTTATCTACTTGTGTAACTTTTGTGTTAAATGCTTAACAATAGCACTTTCTTATTTTTACTTTTCACTTGTATGATGTTAATATTCAAACAATATTATAATAATTTAATGACATTTTGGGTCTTTTATTACCGTATTACTTCTAATTAGCCCAAATGTGGGTTTATTTTCAACCTACCAAAAATCTGAAAAATTTGAGGTCAATCTGGAAGTTTTCAAATAAAATCTAAAAAATGGAATCAGTAGAGCTCGTGGGAGTTAAGAAAATGCAATAAACAGCTTTGCAATTTTTTTTATAAGAGTGGCACATTCTAGTGCAGAATTCAATGGAAAATCCAATTAATTTTCACACTTTGATTAGTCATAAAAGGGTGGTCAGAAAAGCAATTTTCAGAATGTGACATTTTTGAATGGCTCAAATAGAAATGTACCACCAAATGTGAGAATTTGGCCGCCTTTTTTATTTTTTTGGCCGCCTTTTTTAAATTCATAATAAAAAATAGAATTTGGCCGCCTTTTTTGAAAAATTGGCCGCCTTTTTGGTAATTGCTTTTCCTACCAGCAAACCAACTATTTTGAGGCATATTTTGAGCAGACTGCATAAATCTCGGTAGTGAACGCGGTTACTGCACTAATTTTCACTGTTTTCTCAATGGTTCATGCTGTTTTTTCTTAAACTCAGCTGTCTTCTTACGGCACTTATTTTACTTTAATTTTTATACTTTTATATGACTTATTTCCTTATTTTTAGTTAATTATAACATATCCAAGTAAGAAGATCTCAGGGGCTCGTGAAAAGGCGTGTCGCAGGTGTTTGGAACGTTGGATCAAAGCATGTTTTCAGGTTCACTCGTCAGGTAAATTTAACTTTTTGGCGCAATCTTTACTGCAGCTGCATACAGCTTGGCAAAGTCGTCAACGTGTGTAGACGTCAAGGCACATTTTTTGGTCTATGTGGAAACTATTCACTTTGTCAGGCTGTATGTGGTTGAGGTATCACTCTCTATGTGCCTTCGTGCTCCATAACCAAGGCGGTATGGCTAGGCCATAGTAACATAACTGCCGGAGCACGTTAACTTCTATAAAAGAGGCTGCCTAGCGAGAGTGGTTATAAGTCGTGTTCTGTAATCGTGACCAAAATCGTGTTCTGTATTCATATCATTAATTTTCAGGTACAATGAGTCATTCAGGTAGCTTATTCACATTAAAGGGGAGGGACATTTTTCAGGTACAGTGAGTCATTCAGGTAGCTTATTCACATTAAAGGGGGAGGGACTTTCATATACGTATCGCCCTTAGTCAACTGTTCTAATCCCGTTATGTACACGCCTTATTGATTTTTTATATCAAGTTCACTGACTTCTAGGGCCGAAAACTATCGAGAAATCGATTGGAATTATTTCCAGAAATGGCTTTCAAAAATAGGGTGTGCAGCCAGTGATATTCGAACCTGTGACCTAGGGCGATGCGTATATGAAAGTCCCCTCCCCTTTAACGAAATTCTCTCACGGTTTGTTATTAGTTCAGTAATTAAGAACTGAATGCTTCAGGAATTTATACAGGTGCTAGTCATGCTTTATAGTCAGTGATGAGGTCGATAAGAGACAACAAAAGGCTATCTGAATAGCACCTGGTTAGATTCCTGCATTAAGTTCAGAGTTCTGAAGCATTCAGTTATTAATTACTGACCTAATAACTGACCATGAGAAAATTCTTTCAGTGAGTATAAGCTACCTGAATGACTCACTGTACCTGAAAATGTCCCTCCCCTTTAATGTGAATAAGCTACCTGAATGACTCATTGTACCTGAAAATTAATGATATGAATACAGAACACGATTTTGGTCACGATTACAGAACACGACTTATAACCACTCTCGCTAGGCAGCCTTTTTATAGAAGTTAACGTGCTCCGGCAGTTATGTTACTATGGCCTAGCCATACCGCCTTGGTTATGGAGCACGAAGGCACATAGAGAGTGATACCTCAACCACATACAGCCTGACAAAGTGAATAGTTTCCACATAGACCAAAAAATGTGCCTTGACGTCTACACACGTTGACGACTTTGCCAAGCTGTATGCAGCTGCAGTAAAGATTGCGCCAAAAAGTTAAATTTACCTGACGAGTGAACCTGAAAACATGCTTTGATCCAACGTTCCAAACACCTGCGACACGCCTTTTCACGAGCCCCTGAGATCTTCTTACTTGGATATGTTATAATTAACTAAAAATAAGGAAATAAGTCATATAAAAGTATAAAAATTAAAGTAAAATAAGTGCCGTAAGAAGACAGCTGAGTTTAAGAAAAAAACAGCATGAACCATTGAGAAAACAGTGAAAATTAGTGCAGTAACCGCGTTCACTACCGAGATTTATGCAGTCTGCTCAAAATATGCCTCAAAATAGTTGGTTTGCTGGTAGGAAAAGCAATTACCAAAAAAGGCGGCCAATTTTTCAAAAAAGGCGGCCAAATTCTATTTTTTTATTATGAATTAAAAAAGGCGGCCAAAAAAATAAAAAAGGCGGCCAAATTCTCACATTTGGTGGTACATTTCTCATACAGCCTTTTTGAATATTTGCTCAACATTCAGACGGCCGTACTTGGCAATTTTTATTGACAACTTTTTCGATTTTTCGATCATTATGTGGCTTGTTATAAAGGCTCAAAAATAGCATATTACAAGCCTGTATTTGTTTTCGAATTAAAAAAAGACAAGAAAGTACAACAGTTTTTCAAAATCGAATTTTCTTACGGATTTTGGTTCAAAAACCTACTTTAGAAGCAAGGTTGGAAATAAAAATTTCACGCCACGTGAAAGAGTGCTCAGTTTTGGTTCTAGAAGTGGCGACAATTTATTTTCATCTAGAAAATTAGCTCAAAAGAGGGGCGCCAATTTGAAAAAAAAAGAAGAATTTCTAATATTGTAGTTTGAAGGATAACCTAGTTTGGCTTATTTTCTGTCGGTTCTAAGAAAATTTTGTTTACCATATACAAAATGATCAGCGTTAAAAATTTAACAGAAATAGTGCAAAGATAAATTTTTTTATACATTTTACCCAAAACAATTTGACCCAGAATCCTCCGAAAAATCAGTGATTACCCATAGAAATTAAGGTAGTTGCACAATGGTTTTGTAATTTTTGCAGATTACTGAAAAATTGAAACATCACACACTGCATAAAATTCACTGTTGCATCTCATGTGATATAGTGTTTTTTGACTTTTTTAGGGGATTAAAGAAATATTTTGGAAGCCTGGTTTTTTTTTGTTTCTTTTTTCTTCTCAAACAGAAGGTCGCAAAAAAAGATCTAAAAAATCGTATGTTTGCAGTGTGAAAAATTATCTAGTCTTCCAGATATTTAATTCTATATGCGATACAACATAATAATAGTTTCGTGCTAAATGCTTTCCATTTTTACCATCAATTAAATTTGTTTTTAGCTACTTTGATATGCATAAACCTATACCTTTGACACCTGGTACTGTTGATTCTTTAGCCTGTATGGATGATACATTCACTGAACTGGACAAAAAAGTAGGCCAGTTGTACAAAAAAGCTTTGTACCCTTGGTTGGATGTAAAAGTTAGTTTTTTTTGGTAAAAAAAATAACGTTGATTTTTTTCTCTTTAGGAGACGACACTACCGAGCAGCTGGTGCCCACTCTATTCGGCCAAACATGTCCGTCTTGGGCGCTCTAAAGATGAGTACAACAGAAGCAATGTGAACAAAGTGGACGACCAAATTAAGGAGGCTTTCAGTGCCTACTTTTCAGGCAGGAGTTGTGCTCTCTCATATTTGCTCAAATACACTAATTTTATTACAGAAACCAAACATACACCGTTCGGAGGCAGCCTGCAGGCTAACTGCTCCATAGATCCCAAGTGCCTTGTCTATTATTATGAAGTTAAAATCAACAAGCTAAAGAGTGGAGCGTAAGTTTTGGTCAATTTTTCCAAAGCATTTTGGAATATTTTAATTATAGACCTATTTAGAGTGATCTCCGTTGGGTTTGGCGAAGAATGGTCTGAAAATTACAAAGAAAAAGGAAGATCATCTAAATTGCCAGGAGAATTGTGGTAAATTTTTAAAAGTGGCATACAGTCGAACCTCGATAAGCCGACACCCCAAGGGACCGAACTCAGGGTGTCGGCTTATCCTTAAAGTGCGTTTTCCTTAAAGTGTCGACTACCTGGCCAAATCAAGTGTCGGCAGGGTGTCGGCTTATCGAGGTTCGACTGTATTTTAGATTTGTTGTAATATACGGACAAAGCTTTTGTTCGCTGCAAAAAGACATTTTTGATTGTTAAAAAATATTTTTTTGCATCAAAACAAAGCCAATTTGCAGCAAAAAAGTCTATTTTCAGCAAGAAAAAGTCTTTTTTCAGCAGAGAAAAGCTTTGTCCTTAATATACAGGGTTGGACGAATTCGTCGAACTATTTGTTTTGGTTGTATATTTCTAAATTTACTGTGTTTCTGCGAAATTTTTTTTTTGATCCACAGAAGACACTCTAGGCAACAGACTGACATCAATTATGCATAAAGCGATTATTACAACGACAAAAAATAACAACAAAGTTAACAAATAAATTTAATTTAACAAAAAAAAACAACGATTTTCTTTCCATATTGTCATAGGCTTGTTTGACACTCCGAGGCATCGGCATACAGGCATCTGCTAGCGCAGCGTATTTACAGCTATTCGTTGCGCATAAGAACATGTCAGAAAGAGGCTGTTTGATTTCTTGCATCATAATTTCCGTCAATTCCTTATGATCAGCCAACTGTGTTGGGTGCACTTTGTCTCTGCTGCAGCCCCAAAGAAAAAAATATCGCATAACGTAAAGCTAGGACTGTGAGCAAACTGAAAATGGCAGATGAGGTCTGATTCTACCGCCGAGAGTGTCATCTATCGCTTGAAGAAAAGATCTCACAAAAAACATAATAAATTAAAAAATATATGACTAAAACAAATTTTTCGACGAATTTGGCCAACCTTGCATTTAAATTTGAATAAGCAGAATAGTACAAGATAGTACTTTTAACACTTAAAAGCCGGTTTGTGCTAATGGGAGCGTTTTGTTCGTAATTTTGTGCTGAACAAGATAGGCGAAAGAAAGTCTCAAAAAAGTTTCTTTTTTCGACTTTTTTTACAAATTCATTGATGGACACTCTCAGTTTTGGGGTATTTTAGTTATTTTAGTGTGACTTTCAGGGTTCGCAGATGAAAAAACGGAAAATCAAGATTTTGAACAAAAAAATCTCTAAAAATCAGGTAATCCCTGATTTTTAGCGATCAAAAATCAGGATTTGAATTAAAAAATCAGGAAATTCCTGATAAATCAGGACATCTGCGAACCTGGTGACTTTTCACCTGCGAACAAAATTGTGTAGCTAAAGCGCTTATCTGGTGCAGAATTCGACAGGCTTTAAAATAAATACAAACCTAGTCGGGTAAGTTGCCATATTACATGCAAATATTTACATTTTATAAAAATTCTGTGAAATACACATTTTAGTTCCTTCGTATAAACACTAAAAAATCATTGGTATCACCGTTTATATTTTAATGCTTTTGCTGTACTAGAAAACGCAGATTCTTCGAATCATTTTGATACCAAAGAAGACAGCAAATCATAGAGCAAAGCAGTACCAGGAACAACAAATTGGTTGGCGACCAGGCTTTTTTCGGGTTAATTCAAATTCGCGCCTTCCTTGGCGTTCTGCATTTTCACGTTTTCTCGACAAAAAATTTGCTTTTTCGAAATTTGGGGCAGTTAATGTTGAGAAGAGCTCAAACATGTGTCTCCAACTGTAAAAAACTTAAAAACACAGAACGCCAAGAAAGGCGTGAATTCGAATTAACCCGAAAAAAGCCTGGTCGCCAACCAATTTGTTGATCCTGGTTTGTTTTGTTCTACTGCTTTGTTCTATGATTTGCTGTCTTCTTTGGTATCAAAATGATTCGCAGAATCTGCGTTTTCTACTACAGCAAAAGTATTGAAATATAAACGGTGATACCAATGATTTTTTAGTGTTTACCGTAAATTCTCGATTAGAAGGCCCCTCTCTAATAGAAGGACTCCCTTGAGGACCTATATATCAGCCTAGAAAAAAAATCGCAAATCTGTTTTTCGCGTTTTCTTAGTAAGCACGAGCTTACCTGATTCCACTTTTAAAATTTTGGTTGAGCACGCAAAAATCTCAAAATCGACCCAAATTTTTTCCGACTTTTTTAGGGTTGAAAAATAGAAGGCCCGGGCCTTCTAATAGAGAAAATACGGTATACGAAGGAACTAAAATGTGTATTTCACAGAATTTTTATAAAATGTAAATATTTTGCATGTAATATGGCAACTTACCCGACTAGGTTTGTATTTATTTTAAAGCCTGTCGAATTCTGCACCAGATAAGCGCTTTAGCTACACAATTTTGTTCGCAGGTGAAAAGTCACCAGGGTTCGCAGATGTCCTGATTTATCAGGAATTTCCTGATTTTTTAATTCAAATCCTGATTTTTGATCGCTAAAATCAGGGATTACCTGATTTTTAGAAATTTTTTTTTTCAAAATCTTGATTTTCCGTTTTTTCATCTGCGAACCCTGAAAGTCACACTAAAATAACTAAAATACCCCAAAACTGAGAGTGTCCATCAATGAATTTGTAAAAAAAAGTCGAAAAAAGGAACTTTTTTGAGACTTTCTTTCGCCTATCTTGTTCAGCACGAAATTCTGAACAAAACGCTCCATTAGCACAAACCGGCTTTTAAGTGTTAAAATTTATATGGTGATGAAGTCGATTATGGTTATCAAATTTAACATAACTACTTTAATAAAAAATAATTTCTACGTCACTTATAGACTATTCAAATAGGTTAATTTCAGTACCATGGTCATTATATTATATTATTCCACTTAATTTTACTATTCTTCCTAATTTTGAGGTCCGAAGAGTTTTTAATTGAATCGTAAACATGTCTGTTAGTAACAGTTTGAAAAACCCAAAAAAAATACAAAATCTAGGAACACATTTGGTTGGCTCAGCAATGGAGATCTGTTGTGTTCTGGCGAAAAAGTAGGAAGTATGCAAGGCTACGGAGTCAATGATATTGTGGGTATTGGCCTCAATTTTGTAGAAAACAATATTTTCTGTACCAAGAAGGTCAACAAAAATGACTATTTTGGTAACATTTACGCTTGTTTTTAAATATTGACAATCAGAAATTTATAGTCGTTGCTTATCGAGGATGGCAAGTGAAGGAGTTTTTGGTTGTTCCTAAGGTTGGCTTCCGCAAGAATGCTGAGATTCGCGCCAATTTCGGCCAGAATCACTTTGAGTATCACGAAAAACTGAAGGAGCTAATTGAGGTGATTCTTAGAAAAAGACCCTAGTATAGAATACCCCCTCTATAAATTTTCCCCTTTTTAAAAGGGGCATGGTCACCTATTTGTGAATTTGTCCCGCCAATTTAAAAAATTTTCCGAATAATTGAACTTCTGTACGGATTTTTCAGCTTGGTTTCTAGAATTGAATTTTAGGTAAAGTTTTGTTAGAAACCAAGTTGAAAAATCCGTGCAGAAGTTTATTGATTCAGGAAAATTTTTTGAATTGGCGGGACAAAATTTGTAACAGCGGACCATGCCCCTTTAAAATCAAGTAAAAAGTACCAAAATATTAGTCCCAGATCCCGAAAATTCATACGGTTTTCTATACTAGCGCCAAAAATAAAAACTAATCTCTTAGCTTATATTTATCTGATATTTTTGCCAATTATCGAATATTTTGACATATTCTACTGATTTTTTTCAGAGATTGAGTGGTCAGCCAACTGCAACAGAACTGCTGAAAGCACAGCCCGAAGAAGTGCTGTCTCAAGCAACAGTGGAGTCCAACTTGCTGACTAGGCTGAAAAGGCTGTTTCCTTATTTGAAGGTAAGTGCATCAGGTAATACTTAAATCTAGTACAAAAATACTTTTTTCCAGTACCAAATTTAACATGCATAGAAAAACTCTTTGTGAAGTTAAAAAATGTTACCTTGACACATAAACGTGTAGCCCTGAATCTCAGCTTTCTAACTAGACTTCAATTTCCTGTAAAAGATTTCAAGGATTTGAAGATTTTAAGCTTTGTATGAAGTAACTTTTTCGACCAAGTTTCTCTATTCAGACCCCTAAATCTCCAACTTTTTTAGATCTTTTGCTGAAGAAATATATTTTGTTGAATAGCTGAGATTCAGAGCTACACGATAGTCAAAAAAAATTTCAAAAGTGTACCTACAAAGTGAAGAGAGAGAAAAGAGAAAAGTTCAAAAAAATAAAAATTTTGGTACTAGAAAAAAAGTACCACCCAATTGCATCATTCTATTCCGATCAATATGTTGCTCCATCCATTTATAGGGAGAAACATTGCCTTCTCGGTGGAGTCACCGCCACAAACGCTACAACCTAGAGTTGTCAATGAATGGATTAGAAGTAACATGCAAAAGTTAGTTTATTATTTACAATAAAAGAAATGGCGTTATTTTTTATTTCTGACGTGATCAAATTGCAGCAATATGCCCCACTTTTAACTGTGCCGGTTCAGTTCGCTCAGATGTGCCCATTCCACCAGGCTTCCCATTTTACTATTTTGAAATGGAAATATTGGAGTCAAATAGTGAAAAGTAAATATTCACACTTCCTATAATATTCTCACAAATATTTGTCCACTTACAGTTCTGTAGCCATTGGAATATGCACAGATAAGGTGCATTTAGGGCATATGCCGGGAAGGTTCTTTTATTCATATGGCTATCATTCTGACGGGTCTGCAAGTGGGCCAGAGCTAAGGGAGGGAAAGGACAAAGAGCAGCAAATTTATCGGTACCCCGACTGGCAGCCAAAATTCAAGAAAGGAGATGTGATTGGCTGTGGGCTAAATTTAGCTGACATCGACGCAAAAAGAGATCGTTCTGAATTATTCTTTACTGTTAACGGCCGCTACTTAGGTAAGTCTGCCGAAATCTCCTAAATTATACAATAAGGTATGACCATTTTCAAAAAGCTCAGTGGAGCATCTGCGGTATATAATAAAGCTAACCGACTACAGTTGAACTCCCTTGATCTATAACCTCTGAGGACTGAATTTGGGTGACGAATTAGCGAGGGTAATATAGGTAATATAGTACAAACTTTATCCGACAATCAGTAACTCTCAAAAACAGTAATATCACGAGGCTAAAGTGCACGATCCCCCTGGCCTGAAAATGGGCAAAATGGTGTCCTAAGGGCATTTTAGCTACTTCAAACGTGTAATTAGTGAAAAGACACTTTTTATCACTTTTTGAAATTTTTTTGCATTTTTGTCTTGGGGACCAAGGTAACTCAACCTAAAAAGGTACCCCGAAGGTGGCTCAGGGGCTTGAGAGTTAGAGATGCGCGCACTCACTTGGGACACACAGGACTCTTGATCAAAAATGCATATAGACACTTTTTTTGCCCAGCTCCAGTGACCAAAACAAGGTAAAAACCACCAAATAAGGTATCTGAGTACCCTCTAGAACGGCCAAAAAGTCAATTTTCGGCCAAAAAAATTTTTTTTGTTGAAAGTGCTTTCCCAATTGTTTTTCATCTTTTCTATACGTAAAAGTGGTTAAATCGCGTAAAAATGAGGTTTAAACCGTGTTCGGGCCAGGGGGGGGAGATTCTGTACTCCGGCCTATCACGATTATGTTTTTCTTTTTTTTTCGTTCTGGTAAAAAAGTTTATGAAAGTTTTTTAGTTGGAAAGACTTTTGTAATATATATTTTGAGGTAGTGAAAATGAATGATAAAATTTTGCTTTTGCACTTTTCAAAAAATTCAAAACATATCTAATAGTCCCCATCCTCAAATTTAGGGTTTGCCTACTACTACTTAGCAGACGAGAATTGGTATCCAATGATAGGTATGAAATCTCCTGGAGACCGTATCAGAGCCAACTTGTCAAAAGGATTTTGACTTTGATGTTCTTAAATATATCAAGGTAAACTGCAAAAAGTTTGAAATTCTTATAGATAAAAAATTTACATTATTAAATCAATTCAAACATCTATACTACAGGGTGTGTCAAAAAAAATTGACTACGTAAAAACTTCCCAACTTCACTTAGGATTCTGTAAAACAGTCGTGAACATCGTAAACGCTCGCAATCGTAAGCAAAAATTATCACGATGTCAGTTACAAACAGAACACAGAAGGAATTTCAAAGTTGAAGCGTGATCATTTTTTGACACGCGAGTAATTTTAGATTTTTGCACACAGTAATTTTTAATTTTTACCGATCTATTCATGATTAAACCTGCATTTTATCTTCAATTTCTAAACTTTTGTACCTGAAAGTTTCTCTAAAAGCCTCACCATTTTTTAAGGAAAATGTTCGAACTACTGGCCTTTCCATCTCCACTCCTAAAATTTGCCCAGAATACTCTACTATGAAGAAGTCTCAGTTTAGCAGCAACAAAAAGCAAAAGCAGCTTCGCCAAAGGAACTACATCAAACACAGACAATAAGAAAATAACTACCATTCCGATTGCAAAACCTACAATTGTTTTGCCCTGCCAGAGCATTGACAGTGACAATAGCTGCGCTCGAATCCGTCCATTTGTTGGCAAACAACCAAGAGTAAAGAGTTTAAAATCCGTTGCAGCAGAACCTAGCACCAGCACAACCACCAACCAACAGCTACACTCCACACCCAAAGCATTGTCCTCCAAGCCTATGGTCCCCAAACCCAAAAAGTCTCTGGTCCCCAAACCCTCTGCCCTGCGTGATCCTCGACTGTTTAGTCCTAATCCAGTGCCAACAACGCCTGACAAAAAAGGCTACACCCCAATTACTTGCTTAGACCAGCCGTGCACTTCCAGCACAAATACCCCGTCTACCAGCAGCAATCCATTGTTGCGTGATCCCGCTTGTGCAGTCCTAATGCTAATCGAATAAAGGAGTCACCTCCGCTAAAACCTTGCTTGAAAAAAGTTCAGTCCAGAACATGCCATCATCCAAAAGAAGTGCCACTCCTTTCAAAAGGATATCATTTAGCACCACTTTAGCAAGTTCCGCCAAAGAAAAAACTGACCACACGAAAAAAGCGGATGTGAACCAGAAAACAACAACCACAACAGATAGGTGCCCTCTCAATATTGACAGCTTTGCCAAGTGGTTGCCCAAGAAGAAAAGCAGTGGTAACTTAAGTGATTCCAGTGCTACAACCACCTCTTGCTCTTCATCAAACTCTTCTTGTCAAAACTCGCCAGTGGAAAGAGATGGCTCTGGGCAAGTTAGGTCACCCACTTCACTAGGTGGTGAGCCAAATGACAATTGGTTAGTGAATAAGCTTTTATTTACAGTTGACAATAATTAGACAAATTGTACAAAGATATGGTTCTTTCAGCAGACAACTGGTGGTTCAATTGGTGGAGAATGGGAAAGTGGCTGAAGCGATGGATAAAATTAACAAGGTGATGCCTGAATTGCTGGCCAAACATGAACTGCTATCCTACAGATTGCAGCTGCAAAAGTCTTTGGAATTGTTCAAGATTTTCGGGATGGCCAAGTAAGTCAATATGCTTCATTTGATAGGCTTAAATTTAGACGTCTTCTACATTATTTTTCAGCAAAGCAACGAAGATAGTAAGACGACCGCCAAAAAAATGCGATTGGACAAGCCTGAAAGTTTGCAAGGTTGGTTTTGAGAGTTGTTCCATGGACTACCACATAATTCGAATCAAATACTGACTCGATAGACTGGTTCGATACACTTATTTGATAAGATATTACATTGTGGTATTGATACCATACATTTGTGCCCGTCCTAACGTACGCTGGGCTAGATTCACCTCAGTTAAAAAAAATGCCATAAAATATATTTTTTCGATGAAATCTTTGTGGTTTTTGCAGCTGAAAATCATTAAAAAAACCAGAGCCCGTCCTGAGCGGCGCTTACGACTAAGTCTTCGTCTAAGTTCAAAAAGCCTTACAAAATTTAACAAGTTCATACAGTCGGACCGCGTTAACCGGAAGCTCTATAACCCGACACCCTAAGGCGGGTCCCCTGGAGTGTCATGTTAAAGAGGTTTGACTGTAAAGGCCAAAACACAATGAGTAGGCTGTTTGCGGATGCTAAATAAGATTTGTCACACGGAAATGAGCATTTATTATTTTTTCAAAAATTATTCTGTTGGTGCCATCTTGTAGCTAAGATTCAGGGCTACTAGATGAGCCATTGACAAAGTAGATGTCGCTAACAAATTGAGTTTATAAAGAAAGAATCCGACCAAGCATCCGCACTCAAATTCGAGTTAAGATTCTTGGGCGGTTTATTAGAATTTTATCTAAGTTTTTTAAGCAATATTTACTCAATATTTACTCGCTAGATGAAACTTCGATTATTGATGAAGGCAATCATTACGAATTATCTGTAATGTAATAAAATTCAAAAAGTTGCAAAAAATGTCAAAGAAAAATCAGAAAAAATTCGAATTTTCAGCAAAAAAATCAAAAACACAACGCCAATGGGTAATTGACAGCATATACGCTTTTGACATGCTGTGAGATGAGAGAAGGTGAAAGTAGAAAAAATATTGACGTGATTTTAAAAGAAACAATTTTAATTTTTTGAAATTTCGAAAATCGCCTCACTTCCCCCTTTTGGTGATTTTACTTAAAACACCTTATTGTTTAATTGTCGAACAATTATAGATGATTAGACCGATCCTTTTTACAAAGCTTTTACCTATTCCGTAACTAGCACTTCAAAAAAAATATGTCAAAAAATGATGTCTTTAGCCAAAGTTATGTCCAAAAGTTAAAGTTATGGTCAAAATAAAAGGCACCGAAAAATCGCGCCACCCTGTATAGTCAATCATTTAGCCAGCCACTCTTCATCAACATACTCTTGTTTGAACATAAGAGAGGCTATTGGCTGTACAGCTAGCTCATCTGAGCTTTCAACCATTAGCAGCAATAGAAGAGTCATAATTGAAGAAGATTTGGAGAAAGAAGGGACTGTTTTAAAAGATTTGTCTCATAAAATGGAAAACTCTGGCAAAAATAGTCCACTCTTCCAACAGACAAAAGAGCAAATAGATGTAGGTTTCAGTTGAAAATCTAAATCATCTCTAATTGTGTGTGCCATTTCAGGCTGCCCTACTGCTCTTGTGCACTCACGAAGATGAAAAACAACTGCTAGAATCTAAACATTGTCTAGACTTAGCTGCAGACCTCCGCTCTGCCATTAAATCATATAAATAATTTGCTCATTCCTATATTTTTCACATAGATAAATTTATTTTAAAGTAATTTTTTTCTATGTTTTTGGTAACACACAAAAACAGTATTATGTAAGCTTTGTTTTACCTTCCTTTACAAATTATAAAACACGCTTTGGTCTAAAGGAAGTGACAAATACTAAGTTGAGTAAGGTCTTAAATTCGTATCCATACGGACAGATGGATCTTGCATTTGTTTGTTTGCCTTATCTTGCATTTGCACGCTATGGCGATGTCGACATTTCGAATTTACGGGGGACAACTTAGTCACTCTGAAATATTCAAAATGCCGTTTGAATTATTTTATTGTTTGCATGGTCAATTATATTCAAAAAGTTTCGAAATTTTAAACCAGGCAATGGTCCCATATTTGTAAGAAACCAAAATTGAGAAAACTTGTTATCTAGAGTATTATAATATCTAGGACTTACTTCTTACGCTAAAATGTGCTTTTTAAAATTTGTATACTGTATTTAGCTCTCTTTCGCGGACTGCTCTTAGTAGTTAACTTGCTTGAGAATGGTCTACAAAAAAGGTGAAAAGCACAATGCGCCTAATATAAATTTTTGCAGCACTATGTTTTTAAAGGGGCATGCCCGTGCGTTAAGGCGCGAACCAGCAGTTTTTTTCGAATTTTTTCGAATCGTCCCATTTTTCACTCGTTCTGCGTCAAATCTGATATAGATGACCTTATATTGCTTTTAAAAACTAGACAGAAAACTTAAAAAATCTAGACGAGAACGAATATAAAAATTTATCGAGAAAGAAAGAACTGCTGGCTCGCGCCTTTTCTCCCCATCGGGCACGATCATGCCCTTTAATATCTAAGCAGTTAGTGTCGTATACCTATCATTGTTCTTGTCTAATTTTTTGAAAAATGTAAATGTTTTTTAGCCATTATGTGTAAAAGACTATGAGCAACAACAAAAAGCCGCTCATTTAAACCTCTAAAAATTTTTAATTCTTTTGTAACTCTTTTGCTATTCTAATTTTGTTATAAGCTCTTTTTATTGTTGCAAGTATCGTTTTTCTCTAATAATTAGGTCCCTTTAAAAGGCATTTTCTGTAAAGTGGACCACTCCATGTGAACTTTCGTTCCCTCGATTTTCGAAATTTCTAGTTATGGTCTTATTCGAAAGAAGAGACAATTCTGACCAAATTTACTTTTCACAGATCGCCAACTTCAAAATTTGGATCTCGAGATATGGCTATTTTGAAATTCGACCTATGTCGACTGTCTGAAATGTGGGTATTTTCTTTCTTATGCATGTAGTTTTAAACTTTTATCACAGGACCCCACACACCATATACCATTCAACGCAAAATTGAGCGGGCTTTCATATGGAAATAATGGTTTCTGCTTGTCGCCCTATTTTCCTGGAAAAAATAGGTGATTAACGCAAAAATCTAATTTTCCAGAACAGAAATTCTCAGCTGAAAACATACTTCTCACCACCTTAAACGTTGCCCCCATATTTTACAGATTCAGAAAGCACAACGGATTTAACAAAAAAAAGTGTGCCAAATTTACACTAATTTTTATGACATTTTGTCCATTTGGGATAACTGTAAAGCAAATTTTTTAAAATTTGAGGTAAAGGATTAATACCCTTCGATGCAAAATTAAACAGCCTTTTCATAGTGTTAATCGTTTCTGTTCATTACTCATTTATTTTAGTAAAATTAGCAATGCACTCGAAAATTAAATTCTCGAAAGAGAAATTTTTAAGAGAAAATTATTTTTTTCCGTTAGAATAGTAAAACAAATATGAAGCAACAAAAAGTTTTCTTGAAGTACAGAAAAGACACGTATTTTACCATAGCTACAAAAATTGGTGAAAATATGGTATTCATTCTTTTCGTCTTTGTGTGGTCCATTTTTAAGATATGGTCCAGTTTTAGAGAAAAAGCCTTTTAATAATTAGCCTCACTCAACTTCGAGGGTCTATATCTCAGCCAAGATCAAATATTGTTGTTATGGTGCTTGGACATTTGTCCCATTTTCGGACATTTTTGGCATTCTGCCGTATGTTCTGCTTTAGCCGCTTAGGCCTTTTTTAAGCACTTTGTAGTTCGTAAAACATTTTTTAGTCTCGGCTAACATGCGCTGGCCTACCTTAAGCCTAAAGCCTAAGTTAAAAAAAGGCCTGAGTGGCTAAAACAGAACATAGGGCAGAACGTCAAAAGTGTCCAAAATGGGACAAACGTCCCTTTACCGTTGTTATAGGTTTCTTAGCCCCCATGTGCTATGCCAATAACTCGTTTCCGATTTCGACTATCAGACAAAGTTATCGAAATTGACTCGAAAATTTTAAAAACATAAAAAAGTAAAATAGGTCGGTCTGTTTCAAAGGCAGAATTATATTTTGGAAAAATTGCCATATTTCTATCGTGGTTTTACATGATATTTTTCTTTTTATTAACGTTTTTATGGATTTCGTGGCTGAGAACACCAAATTTTCGAGTAGCTTTGAGATACCAGAATGAGATGATATTACTCATTACTACCACTACCTTTTAAACAAACGACATTTTTGCTGAAAAAATTTAGTGACACATTTTTTTTTTCAATCAAAATCGTATTTCTATTTATTCAAAGATGTCTACGGATCCAGCTGTGATTAACACTGATTCTGCGAGCCCTTCGGCTAAGCCAAATGAAGAGCCTGTTTACCACCGCAAATATGGTTCTAGAACATCAGCGTTGGAGGTAAGGTAGCAAACTTATCAAGGAGGAAGGGAAAATCTTGAGAAAAAAAATCAAATTTTCAATTTAAATGAGACCTCAAATCTTAGAGTTTTTAAAATTTTACTCGAAAAATTTTATTTGGGCGCTAAAATTTCAATTCTCACTAGATTTAATGGTAAAATGACCGAATGTCTTTTATTTCATAAAAATATATCCTTTATTAAAAATTTCATGTTGAGATCTCTTTTTGAAATGTACAATTGTACCTGGTTTTTTGCTTTTTGTAAACTCGAGTGTCTAAAGGGCAACTTAGTCCTAAAAACAAACTAGATTTTCGGAAATTAAACTGGTTTTAAAAGTAAAACTTGCATTTAAAAGTCAAGATTAAAAACGAAAGCATCTTTGAAGGACCATCGCCGTTGATGGTGATGGGATTGCTAAATACTGTAGACAGTATTCTGTCATTCTGACAGTATTAGCACTGTATTCTTCTCAGAACTTGTAAACAATTTACAAAGAAAAAGACATAGCGCTAGACGTAAATGTATTGTATTCCTCCAATTCAATCTGAGCAATTTCCATTGCTGTTGCAATGGAAATCGCACTGGTCCTTTAATTGTAAATCTTTACTTACAAACTGAACATTTCAGGTGCTTAAAGACATCGATTTGACAGGGAAAACCATTTTAATAACTGGCACTACTTCTGGTTTGCTTCATTGCTTAAAGTTACTTCAAAACCAAATTATATAAAGGTATTGGAATTGAAACAGCTCGCTCATTAGCCTTGCATGGAGCTCACGTTGTAATGGCCAACAGAAACATTGTACAGTCAGAGCAATTGCGCGACAACATCTACAAGAAATCAACGAGGTATATGTTTCATTATTGATGGCAATCTGAGCAACCTGAATTTCGATAAATATTTGGTCTGCTCTCAAGACAACATAATAAGCTCAGCCAAAACGTGAATGTAGAGTTAATCATAAATAATGAGCACGATTCATAACTAATTATGGTTCACTTAAAACTGGTTGTAGATTGTATTTCTGAGTATTTTTACCTCGTCTGCTTTCAGCCAGAAAAACGCAACATAGACATCATTAACATGGATCTGTCTTCACTGCAGTCCGTCCAAGCTGCTGCCAAGGAATTAATTTCAAAAGGATGGCAAGTTTAAATTTTGTTTCAGTTTTTTAGACCAAGGATTGTTTGCAGGCCTTTACATGTGCTTATTTTGAATGCCGGTGTATTTGCTCCTCAGACCAAGACCACCATTGATGGATATGAGTCTGCCTTTGGCGTAAACCACTTGGGTCATTTCTATTTAACTACTTTGTTGATGGATAAGTTGCGTGAATCTGCGCCCAGTCGGTTGGTTGTGGTTTCTTCTAGTGCTCACTCTCACACTGGGGTTGGTAAAATTATGTCAATTTTCGTATAAAGTCAAGCAACAGAAAATATCTAAGCACACTGTAAAGGTCTTGCCTAGGTCCGATATTTTATATTTTATAAAAGGTAAAAATTAGTTTTTCCGTAACAGAAATTCGGCCTCAGAAATGTTTGCGAACCCAAACAAAGCGTTTTTATAAGTGGATTTAATCTCTTGTGCGAGTTGGGATAAATGAAGTAGACTATCATTAACAATGGAAGACTTCATTTACAGGTTTGGCAAATAGCCGGCCAATTTTCACTCTAGTTTATATTCAATCACCCTATTGGGGGTGTTCATAGTCGGGATCAACATTTAGGGTCAACATTTTTTTTAAATTCAAAAATATTTATATTTTTCTTAATATTTTTTATTTCGATATTTATGACCCTAGGGCAATTTTTGAGCTCTACACAAAAATATTAGCAGCTTTTTGAATGATTTTGAAAAAATTGACGTCTGAAAATCGGTGGGTAAAAAATGTTGAGGGGTCAACAGGGGTCAACATTTGCCAAAATTTTGTAGAAACAAAATTTCAAATTTCTGTTAAAGTCATCTTGTAGTGCTCAAAAAGTTGATGGGGGTCAAAAATATGTGATTTGGTACTTTTCATGAAAAAATCGATATTTTTGCATTTTTCGAAAATGTTGACCCCTAAAATGTTGAGCCCTCAACACGACTATGACTACAGCTATTGGAAAATGAAAGTAGGTTTGACGAAAACCGTAGAATTGGCCTTTCGATGAAACGACCATCAATAAATCGACCTAGATCCAGAAAAAACTGATGTATTGTCTGAAATTAAATGTTACTTATACTTTTTTTATTTGCAGATAGATGCTAGTTGGTCAGTTGAAGATAAGCTTGCAAAATTAATACCTTCTCCCGCCAGTTCTGAGTTTGCATTTCGCCTGTATTCTTACTCTAAGCTCTGCAATGTATTGTTTGCAAACAAAGTTCACAACATGGAACATGCCAATGGCATCAACACTTATGTCCTTCACCCTGGTTCTCTTATTGGCACTGGTAGTTAATAAATAAAAAAAAATACCAAAATGCTTGTTGCTTCAGGAATTAGCCGTGGTTATGGAGTCTTTGGCAAAATTGGAAATGTTTTATTTAAGCCTTTCACCAAAAATTTGCAACAAGGTGCTGCGACTACCATTTACTGCAGTGCTTCTTCAGATGTGGAAAGTGTGGGTGATTTTTTGTTGTGAGTATGATATGATGATTAGCTTTATGTTCAGGACAGCGGAAAATACTATGAAAGTTGTTGGGATGACGAAAAAGGTCTAGCTAAGGGGCTTGCTCATGACACCTTACTACAGGATGCTCTTTGGCAGAAGTCCCTCGAATTGATCAACAAATTCGAATATCCGCCGCTCAATGCTTAAGTACTGCTCACTGGAAGTGCCCTATCTTGCATTAATATTAAAATTAACATTCCCAATATTAAAGTAATTTACTCTAATTATGTGGCATCCTCTAATAAAAAATATTTTATTGGGATTGTGTCTATAAACCCTTTTTTGTCGACTCTTTTCAGGCAAATTACTCCTCAAATTTCAGCTAATGAGATGATTTACAAACTAACTTGTAACTTGCCTGAAAGCAGTTTAAAAAAACTGGTCAAAAATACAATGATAAAAACATAAATTTGAATTAGAAGCTGCCGTTTAATTAGAGAAAATATGGTACATAGAGAATCGCCTTTGTTAAAAAGTCATTACTTAATTTTTAGTAACAGCACTTATTTATTTTTGGTTACCCTATTATCTTCTATAGTATAGAAGAGGTCGAAGCCGTGATTTATTGCAATTTTGACATGCAGTCAAACCTTGATTTAACAAACCTTGATTTAGCCTCTGGGGACCGGCCAAAATTTTCGGCAACGAAGGGTTCGTTAATTGAGGGTAGAGTATGATTCACTTTACATACCGTATTTACTGTATTAAGTCCCCATGGGAGTTATTTTCAACCTCTAAAAATCGAAAAATTTTGAGGTCGATTTTGAGATTTTTGGGTGCTCAACCAAAATCTGAAAAGTGTAATCAGGTAAACTCGCGGCAACTAAGAAAACGCAAAAAACAGATTTGCGAAATGTTCGCTCTAGGCTGAGATATAAGGTCTGTAGGGTGGGACTTATTAGAGGGTGGGGAGTTAATACAGTAAATACGGTAATTGGTGGCCAAATAGTTATTGGAAAAAATTAGTTAAGCAAGCTTTGTCTGTAAAATAGAAACATCAACGCTTCAATCAGAGAGCATACGCTATTTTCTTACTGGCATTAAAAAGTTATTATCTTGTTATACCTGACAATTTCATTTGCCATATTCATTTTCGTTAATAAAAATATTTTTAAACATAATGATTAAACAATGGGCAGTGGATGTTTATGGTTTAAATGTTTGAGATTCGATAATAATTAAGTCAACAGTAAAACACTTGTTTGTTACTTTTTCCTAAGATTAAGCCATTTTTGGAGCAAATAGGGAAGCGAAATTAGATTAACTGCATTGCCGTCTGTGTTCGGACTGTAATTATTAATGAGTATGTAGGGAACTTCGACGATAGGATTGGCTTTGGAATTCATTGTGCGATAAGCAGCTTGTCGCTGCAGTTGAACTCCTCGGTCAGTGGTGTAGCATTGTCTGAAAGTTAAAATAAAAACGAATAATTTGGTAAAATTTTATTTTGGCTCTATTAAGATATATCTCCCTCAATGTTTAGGGAATCGCGTTCAAGAAAATCATGTTTTAACCCTTCTAATAGTTTTCATACGCTGAGGAGTCAGTGAAAATAGAAATCGAGAAAATAGCCGATTCGTTATGGTAATTTCTTGGTTTTATATTTTTTGAATAAAAAATACAAACATTCACCGTATGTGAAAAATAATTATTTCTTAATCTCTCAAAATCGGGAACTTTTTTTGTCGATCTTAAGATATCTATCTGTAAAACAAAAATTGAAAAATCATAACTGTTACAGCTTGTGGCAATCAATAAACCTATTGAAAACGAAAAAAATCTTAATGGTGTATTTTGGACCCTAAATATTATTCTCTCATAAAACAAAAAAAGAATTACTCATTTTTCGCAGCTAAAGTATTACTTTTTCAATTTGAAAATATTGGCTTATAAAAATTAAAACCCAAAGTAACATTCAGATGACTTCAACTTAAAAGCATAGTAAAACAACAAAACTAACTTGATCTGCCTGTAAGTGTTGCGAATAAAGCCTGAACAGTGGTGCATTGCCTGGTCCACTGTCTGATGTGAGGAGAGGGACCGTTCAAAGCAAACAATAAATGGAATGGCCACGGACATGCTTACTTGATCCAGTACACAGCTCATAAGTCGGTTGGCATCGCACTCTTTTGGTCCATGGTTGCAAGAGATTTGACCGTTCTAAAAAACCTGAGCTTTTTAGCTTTGTGACCTTTTTCGTAAACATGTAGCTTAGATAGTCAGGGAAAAAGATGTCCTATCTATAAAATTCAATTTGTTGACAAGACTGGACCGCCATCTAGAACAGACTAAAAAAATACTAAGGTCACTTCTCTATTGGTAATTATGAATTGATGTAACAGTTTTCATATCGGAAATTCAAAAACATTCAGAACATCAAAATATCTTATCCTTTATCTCAGGTACCTCGGATAACATCTCTATATTTGGACTGTGTTTCTATTTGGACTGTGTTTCTCCGTCACTTTTTTTCGATATATCGGTTTGTTTCGGAGTTTTATTGGTACTAAGTTATAGCTCAACGTTACGTTGTACAGCAAATTCTTGACTACATTTTGAGCTATTGAACGGATAATTTCAGCAATTCTTGAACGACGAGTATCAAGGTCACAGGGTTTTCATTCAGAATTCGCACTTTTCGGGCACATTGTTGGATTTTTCGAAACTTTTCAGTACCAAGTCGGAAACTCAACGTTATGTTGTAAAGCGACTTTTTAGCTGCACGTCAAGCTATTGAACGAATTGATTCAGCACTTTCTCTAAGACGAATATCACTTTGAAGTCTCAAAGTCATAGTCTTCATTTGCGAAGGCGGCACCGGACACCGGCGCCTGAAAAGCATTAAATTTGACTGGGCACCGGAACTACTTGACTGTGCATATAAAGACATTATGTTCATAGAGAACGACTACAACCAGTAATGTCTGCCACCTAAATTCAGGCACCTGTAAAAGCGTCTGTAAGGGGCCCGATCACTTTGTTTTTATATAATAGAACTCGTGACCTTTCTTCTTCTTCTTTTTTCTTACTCGGCAATTTCTTTTACCTGGCAACCCGTTCTTAAAGAAATTTCATGCTAGCTTGTTCACGCTTGCTAGCTCGGCAGCTCACCAAAGTTTATTGCTCTATTACATAAAAAGTGGTATACGAGATACCTGAGATGGAGGATAAGGACCGGCAATTCTACGTTTATAAGCAGGGACAGGCATACGCGCCACGACTTTCAAAACAATTCCGTTCTCGTTCATAGTCTTCCAAAGCAAACTAACCAACAAGGGGTGGGGCAGTACTCCCGAAAAAGACTCAAACTAAACTCAAAGATTCAAACTGACATACAAGGAAACAAAAATATCCAAAAGTAAACTATGCTTGAAAGGCTTTAAATAAGGGTCAGATTCGGACGATTTTTTTCCAACCGGTTTTTTCTTCTCCGCCATCTTTATCAAAATATTTCAAAAATCTTATTTTAAATAGGAAGAGTTCAAGTATTAGGGGCTCGCAGAATGCAAAAGTTACTCCCAAATCTTTGGTAAAAAATGTCTGAGAAGAAAATAAACCGTATTTAAATAAAAGCGACCGAATCCAACACTTTATGTTTTCATAAATTCAACAATTCCCTTCTGCTCTTATAAACAAAAAATTTAACGAACTCTTAATAAAATGCTGTTGCCCCAAGGCACCAATTCAATCTGAATCTGGTCTTTGAACTGGTGGTATAGATTCCCTAGTTGGTTTGTGATGAAGCGTTGGCAAAAGGGGCACAAGGCTTCATACATGATGGTCACTGTCAAGGGTCTCCTGTCTCTTCTCAACTGCTCACATTGTGGCCGCACACCACACCTTTCTGCCAATTCCCAACTATCACACCAAAAATCAGAGGGCACACTACAAGCTGGAGAAGGAGCTAATGTGGTTGTGGGAGCAGGACTGGATTGTCTAGTATGGTAGTAGTGTTGTTGCTGATGCTGTTGGCTAACCGTTTGTTGTTGGGCAGCACCCGCCATCCAAAATGCCAACCAAAATAGTCCACAATATAATTGAAAGCTCATCGCCATTAGAATGGTTTAATCACCTAAATAGGTCTAATTTATACGTTGTTACTTTACCTTAGATCGCTTGTGCTATTTTTTGCTAAAAAATTATGCCTTTTCATGTTTTTACTGTGCAAATTTTAAGGGTTTTCAGCAAGGAAGCTAGATTTTGAGTAGTCACACCAAAAACTTATATGTGGTGCACAAAGGGCGCCTATTTAATGATTATTGCACTGTTTTAATGATTATTTAACAACACGTATGATTTGTGACAAATCTTTGTTATCTTCGAAATTTTACGGCTAATTCTTAACTTAATAAGCACTGGAGAAAATGCACTTTATATAGCCTTATGTACTTTTTTTCTAAGAATGGTTAATTTGTTATTTAACCCGTTTTTGCCGAATTTTCTGCAAATTTCCAATTTTCGGAAGCCAACTTTTTCCCTATATTTGTATTTATTTTTTAATTTTTCGGGTTTCAAAGAAAACTTCAGTAAAAACTATAGCTCGACATTATAGACAAAAAATTTTAATTTAGACAAGCATTTTTTTGCTAAAATATTGATTTTTAAGTTTTTCGTTAAAGGATCTAATTGAATTGAGCCATTAAAAGACTGAATTTCAGACTCAAATTTTATATTCCCACTTTTTAAAATTTTTGTTATCATTTCCTATAGTTTTGTGCACTAGTGTGTAGCCCTGGACCCTGACGTTTCAATGAACTATCAAAGTCTACTAAATGATTTCAAGAATATGGGGATTAAAGGGTCACGCTATTATAGGTGGTACCCACCGGTTCAAAAGTTTTCGCCTAATCATTGAACTTCTGTACGGATTTTTCAGCTTGGTTTCTAACAATACCATACATACTCTAGGAATTGTTTATTTAAAACCAAGTTAAAAAAACTATACAGAAGTCAATGATTAAAAAAATTGGATTGGCGGGCACCACCTGTAATAGCGTGGCCAATTAAAAACGTCAAGTTTTTAAGACCTCTAAACTCATACAACTCTGAAATTATTTAACGGAGTTTGATAGCTCACTAGAGAGCCAAGAGCTAGACTCTAAAAAACACCATTTTTTATGAAAAGTGACAATATAAAACTTGGTATAATTTGAAGGTAGTTAATTCAAATTCAGTAATTAAGACGTGAAATTCAGACTTTTGACGGCGTATTTCTATTGAAGCTGTTCGTAAAAAAGTACATATTTTTTAAATATATTAAAACTGAAAATTGTATTAAAAATTAAAAAATGACTCTTTTTGTAACGGCGATTTCAGTACTCTTTTTTGTCGAGTCAAGTCAATCTTTTTTTGTTTGAAAGCCCTTCAGCTTAGCTACAATTTGGTATAACATATCCATAGCATTAGAAATAAAATCATGAAAATAGACCGTTTTCAAAACTGTGACGTTTTTTTTGCGCCACCCTGTAGGTACAGTCGACTCTCTATACAGTCCACTCTCGATATAAGCACACCCCCTCAAGTTCGTTCCCGCCTAGGGTCCGACACTTTTTTTAACCCGATTTTCGAAGTCTTTTGCCAAACCTTATTCGTTAGTATGATCAGAAAAATCGTACAGGTTCTGATTCCACCAATCAGTTCTCGAAATAGCAACAAGTTTGCCGAAAAGACCCGCGGCTCCCGATATAAGCACATCTAATTTAAAAAAAAAAGGTGTGCTTATATCGAGAGCCGCGGGTTTTTTCGGCAAACTTATGCCTATCTCGAAAACTGATTGGTGGAATCAGAATCCGTACGATTTTTCCGATCAGACTGACGAATCAGGTTTGGCAAAAGACTTCGAAAATCGGGTTAAAAAAGTGTCGGACCCTAGGCGGGAACGAACTTGAGGGGGCGTGCTTATATCGAGAGTGGACTGTATAACATAACTCTACATAACATAATTTTAGGGTCAGAAGTTCGTTCCCACCTAGGGTCCGACACTTTTTTAACCTGATTTTTGAGGTTTTTTGCCAGTTCTGTTTATACAGTCTGGTCCCAAATATCATAAGGATTCCGATTTTGCCGATCGTTTTTTAGAAACCTGTAATATTTTGGTCTAAAAAAGCAAAAACCCCATATAACATAACTCGATTTAACAAAAATCCTGTTTTTTCACCAAGTTTTTATTTTTTTAAAGAAATTTTTTTCGGATTTCTAAAAAATTATTGGCAAGATCGGAATCCTTGCAATATTTGGGACCAGACTGTCAAAACAGAACTGGCAAAATCTTCAATGACCAGTGTGAATAAAATGTAGAATCCGGTAACTTGCTCGGTCCCTTGAGTTATGTTATCTAGAGAGTGGACTGTATATTAAAACTAGAGTTTTTTTAGTTTTGTAAAAGTTCGAACATTTTTAAAATCTACAAAGAGTAGCCCTGCAAAAAGTAGTACTGCGTTTACTATAAGCTTGTTGAAAAACTGCTAGAGTTAGGAAATACTCAGTATTAGTAAACCATATGGTCAAGATGGACAACAACTATGACTAAGAATAACTATAATGATAATTCCCTGTCGTTCAAAGAAGCTGAAACAGGAGAAGGACTGATCCGAAGAGGCCGAGCAGTGCCAAGCTGAAATCGAATCCAATCGGAGGACCTACCTCTTCTTTTAATTTTTTCATTGCTTTTGTTTTTGGTGGCTGGAAGAGCAGGGAAAAGGGGGCTGTCAGTGCCGGTGGACATTAATCTTTTAACAAGTTGCTCTCACTACTTCACGGCCAGCAGATGGATTAGCTTTTCTGCTACTGCTTTTTTGTTAGTTGTGGAACAGTTCAATTAATTATGATTCAAAGCTATCTTTTTTCTTTAATTCACTAGTAATTAGGTTTTAATAAAAAAAAAAGTTGGATTGGAAGCTTTGAGGAGTGGGAGGAGCAGCACAAACAACAGAGGAAAGATCATTGCACGTAATTCAATATGTGTGTTTTATTTTATTTTTTTCGCACAAATTAAAAGTTGTGCACGAAAAGTGAGCATACCGAAAAACTATTAATTCAAGCTAGTCCATTCAGACATATTTTTGCTCCAGTTCATTTGCTCCCGAAATTTTTTGTCGGCTTGTTTTCTACGCTTTGTCTTGAGTTCTTTCACTGATATAGCTGTTTTCGCAAAGTAAAGCGGCGACGAATGAGCGCGGTAAAAACATAACGGTTGCACACAACACTGATCGCCTGCATAAAAAGTGAAACAACCACCGAAATAATAATTTGAATTGCAAAAGTTTGGCTTTTTGCATCAATTTTAAACGAGATGCATTTAAGTTTTTTTACTTTTATCAAATGGTTGTAGTAACTAGAAAAAGTAGTGTGAAATTACAATCTAAAACTTCTGTGGAGAACAAGAAGGATGACGCACATATCCAGACTTATGAGAGTAGAAAGTTTATTTGTGTCAACTGTATGAGTGATGCAAGCTCCCTTTACACCACATACAGGTAGCCCTTTTTAATAAACATTGCACATATTTGTCTCATTACAAATGCAGGCTGTTTCAAGCATATTTGAACTGTTTTAAGTAGGCATAGCACTGAAACTGGAATCCCATGGGATTCACTGGATTAGAATTCCAGAAATTTTGGATACCCCAATCCAAATCCATCGGCGCAAAGACGAAAATTCAAAATTCCGCCGGTTCACATTTCTAAACAAAAAATCGCAATTACTTATGAGATTTTTAGCATTCCGGGGACTACAATCGGAAATCCCAATCCTAAAGTTTCACAAAACTTAAAAAATCACAATTCCAAATTCCAAAAAAAAACGAACTGCCCTTTTAAGAAGCACGTTTCTTATTTAAAGCTTCTAATTAGGAAGTTGGAGCTATGCTGTCTTGGACATAAAAGATTTTTCACATAAATTATGCTCAATTAAAACACGTTGTTTAAAATTTTGCCACGTTGTAAATAATCAAATAGCTATATTGTAGCAAAGAAGTTGTTCGAATCACAGAGTGTGTAAGTCTTTCTACATCGAGCTTATCCTATTTAATATTTGCTTACAGAAGTGTTGTGGGGAGGCAGTGGATAAGTATGTGGAATACGACATTGTGCTTGTGTTTATTGATCTCATTCTTCAATATTCTACTGCTTACAGACATCTCTTGCTCAACACTAACTTTAAGGTCAGATTGCCCCAAAAATTTAGTAATCGTTCAAAAGCCTTTTTTACCAAAATTATTATTACATTTACCAAATGAAAACTACAATTATTTATGCCAGACTTACAATTTTTAAATTTTTGTATAAAATATTATTTTTAATTAAAATGGCAAACTTTTGAAAAAAAAGCTGTCCACACAAAAATGTCGATAACTTTTTAGGACTAGCTTGTGCAATTTTTTAAGATTCTGAACATAAGCTGCGTTTTCAAAAAAAATTAACCAAATCATGCTGTTTGACAGTTCATTGCACTTATTTAGGGCAGCTTGACACTGAATAAGGGTCATACATTTTTCGCAGCTCATAACGTCTTTTTGCAGCTGATTGACGTCTTTTCAATGCATTGAAAAATTATTGAAAACTAAAAATCAATGAAAACTAAAACATGACCGGTATTTTGTGAGGTTCGACAAAGGCCGTTAATTGCTGGCAATTGTACAACCCTACAAATTATTAAGCTAATAACTTGCGAGAATCCAATAAACTTACAGTGATTTATAGTCTTACTACCGCTTAGCCTCCATATTTTTGCTATGTGATGCGTATGAAAAGTGGATTGAACGAAGGGCTGTAGAGTTGACTGATAATGACCGAATCTACGATTTGGAATGGCACTTCTACGGCTCACTTCTGCAAAGTCTGGCAGAGATGTTGGCATTTTCATGCACTATATACCTTCTTCTTCTGATGTTATTTAGAAATGAAAAGAGAATGAAATTAACAAAATTCTTGGAAGTCACTTTCATGGGATTTTATGGTGGGTATTTGATTATATTTGCAAATTATGTTTTAAGTTTTCAGGCAATATATTTGTGGTCTTCTCAATAGTGTGGAAACTGCACCAGCACTGGTCATATAGAGCTTTAACTCAACTTTTTCTTTTTATTTCACACGTTCAAGTTCAAAACAGTAAGATTTTAACTTAATATTTTTTTTGTAGTTTGAGACTTTAATTATTTTACGGTCCAATGAATGATTTTCACCATTAACTTTAAAAGTAAATATTTTCTCAAAGTCTTTAATTAAGGTATTTTGTAAATTCTAAAATAACCAATAAACTACCAAAATATTCTTCACTTCCCTGGGCTTGGGGCATGCCCTTCGCCGGTGAGAATATTTTGAAAGGCGGGTACCAGTGAAATTTATTATTTATTTTTACGCAATTTGGTAAAATTCGAAGAAAAATTATACCTGAATAGGAATCCAACCGACGACCAACTTTCACGCTGCTGTTTTACCACTAGGCCACCGATGCTATAAGACAATAGAAGTGTTTTTGATTAATTATTATCCGTAGGGTACTCAAGAAAAATAATTTCAAAATAATTCTTTTTTAAATTGACCTGATATCCGCCTTTCGAAAAATTCCCATCGGCGACGGGCATGCTCCTTTAAAGGATGGGTGAAAGCTGTTAAGGAGATAGTCTCGACACGAAAGGATTAATTCAAGATTTATGGTTATGAAATGTGGCTATAGAGCCATATTTTGTCGACAACTCGGTGTTGCGATCTCGAACAAACTTGTGCGAAATCAAAAGTTGAATGAGCATTATCAATATCAGAATTCATAAATTCTTTCAAAAAACGCCCTAAAAATCGAATAGTGTGGAAACTGCACCAGCACTGGTCAAGCATTTAGATTTTTAGGGTATTTTTGAAGGAATTTAGAAATTCTGATATCGATGATGCTAATTTAACTTTTATCTCTGCACAAGTTTGCTTGAGATTGCAACACCGAGTTGTAGACAAAATATGACTCAAAACCCACATTTAAAAAACCGAAAACTTGAAATAATCCTTTCATGTCAAGACTATCTCCTTAACAGCTTTCACCCCTCCTTAAAGTATAAAACACACACAAACCGACCAAAAGAGTCATAGCGTCGTCTAATCGAACATTTGTTTTATCAGAGTATTTAATTTGTTTCTATTAAATTTGTTTTTCTCAAAGCCTTATAAAGGTATTCAAATAAAGGTATAATAAAGGTATTTTGTAAATGCTAAAATAACCAATAAACTACCAAAATATTTTTCACATACTTCCCCACATTTAAACTCATAGTTTAGCGATGTTTGTCAATTTTCACTGGGCTCTGAATACTGCCATGGTGATGTGTGGGTACTGATCCAAAAAGTTACTGGAAAGATGGTGAAGAGTATGCTCGACACCATTACTTCTTTTATCTAGTTTGTTTTGCATTTTTATATAAAGCTGTTCACAAATATTTATTAGCTTCTAAATTTGTACCAACATTTATTTTGGTGAAATAAATCTATTTGAGTGCAAGATACCTGTTTTTTAGACTATGAAAGTATGGAATAAATATATTTTATCTTATTTTAATTGTGGGAATGCCATTTGTGGTTTGGATTCAGCAGTCGCGTCTTCTGCACGCCAAAGTTGGGTGACGGTCTTCAATTGGGTGTAAAAATTGAGGCCGGCCTTTCCTAAAAACAAAATTTTTAAAGCACAATTGGATTTTACAATGTAAAGAGTAGTCTAGTACCGTATTTCCTCCAATAGAAGCCCAAGGACTTCTATTTTTGGACCTCTAAAAATCGGAAAATTTTGAATGCGATCTCTAGATTTTTGGCGGCTTGACCAAAATCTAAAAAGTGGAATAGGTAGAGCTCGCGAGAATTGTGAAAACGCATTAAACAACTTTGCAAAATATTGCCTTTAGCCTGAGATACAGACCCTCAAAGTCAACTTACATTAGAGGAAATACGGTATTCTAGGCTACAGTAAATCAGAGAGAAAAATTGTGATCACAATGGCCGCTGGCACTTATGCCGTTGCCCCCTGCCTCAATTTCAGGAAAATGACCTTAAACGACGACTTTAAATACTTTTTTCTGCTATAATATACAAGCAAGATTTGTAAACAGTTTCCTAGTCTAAAATTTCGACTTTCCATAAAAATTTTTGTCGAGGTTTAACTGTGCCATGGTTGATACCAACTCAACTTATTATTTAAAAAAGCAAACCATAAAAGTTGGCATCTCCTAGAAAAGAGCCTCGACTACCAGTAAAGGAAAACATGGGCAGGGAACTGGGATAGGAACATTAACACCGATCTGCCCAACATCAATTAAGTTCACAAAACGTCTTGCCGCAATTCCATTGGAAGTGAAAATAGCTGTTCCATTGCCTACAAATAGACTTATGTGTTTGATACACAAGAACAAACAATATCTCCACCATAGGGATTATTGTTGATCAGATCAATTGCTTCGTCTAACGTTTCCACTTCCAGCACACAAAGCACTGGTCCGAAAATTTCTTCCTAACCAAAACAGTTATTCAAATTTAAGTAATTTGATTAAGTACCTTGTAGCACTCCATATGCGGTTTGACATGGTTTATTAGGGTTGCTCCCACAAAGTTACCCTTCTCAAAACCTTTAACGGAAGTATTTGAGCCATCTA
Organism: Ditylenchus dipsaci; assembly: GCA_004194705.1. Lineage (NCBI taxonomy): Eukaryota > Metazoa > Nematoda > Chromadorea > Rhabditida > Anguinidae > Ditylenchus > Ditylenchus dipsaci. Next base: position 127,037 of record SADC01001153.1, on the reverse strand, counting down.
AGAGTACCTAAAACTTCATTTTAAAATTTGTTTAAATAAAAAGGCTCACTTCAGCTCCCTCTTTCTTGGCTGATTTGATCAAGCGGAGAATACGCTCTTTTGCTTTTGTCGAAATGACTGGACCGATTTCAGCACCCTGTTTCCAGCCTGCATCTACTTTTAGCTTTTTGGCCTTCTCCACCTAGAACAAAGATGGCGTATTAAATAGGACACAAGATTAAACGTACTAGATCAGGAATCCATTTGCGGGATTCTCCAACAAACACAGCAGTTGACAGGGCCATGCACCTTTGACCTGCAGCTCCAAAAGCAGCGGCTGCTAGCTAAATATGGAAAGCGGTGAATAAATAAAATATAATAGAAAAAACTGCTAACTTGGTTAAGAGTAGCATCTTTGTTAGCATCCGGCAACACAACTCCATGATTCTTAGCTCCCATGTTGGATTGAACACGTTTGCCATTTTTAGACCCTCGTTCATAAATATGTTTTCCCTAAAGCAGCAAAACTTTGTGCTTTTTTCGACAAAATAAAATTTTCATTTTCTATCTAGTCACATTTTACATTGTAGAGCCAGCAGATTTACTCTAGTCCTTTTAATGACTTTTATGTAAATTGATCTTTAGAATGAAAAATTAAAAAACCCAATAGTGACCTGAAAGTTGAAATACGTCTGTACATAGGAAAAAGTGTAAGGATCAGGGCTTCCAAACGTCCTTATTTATAAGATATATCCTTATTTTTGAGATTCCAAATCTTATTTTTTCTGGAATTTTACGTCAAAATCTTATTTTTTAGCATCGAAAGAGCAATAAGCACTGAATAAAATAGCATATTTTGGTAAAATACCCTAAAATGTCCATATTTTGAGCAAATGTCTTTATCTTGAAAAATATATCGGAGTCCTGGTAAGAATGGTGAAAAATGTGAAGTAAAACGAATGAATTACATATTTTGACGGGAAAACACAGTAGGGGTTTAAATTTCAACCAAACATAGAAGTGCTAATTTTGATAATATAGTGGACGCTCGATATAACGTTTCGCTCGATATAACGTCCCAAAAAAATTGTTATTTTGGCCTGACTACAGTGCATTCTCGATAAAACGAAGCTCGATATAACGTCCCATTTTGACCGGTCCCTTAAGGGACGTTGTATCAAGCATCGACTGTATATTAATATTGACAAGACTTACAGCTACATCACTGCCAACAAAGGAAATAGCGTGGATGTGGGGTTGTCACAGATGAAGTTTACGGCGTCATGTGCGCCATTAATCACATTCACACACCCGTCTGGAATACCAGCTTCCTGCAACAGCACATCTAACGTAATTTTTAGTCGACATCAAACAACACTTACCTTAGCCAACTCCACCAGCATAAGGCAGGCCCCAGGGTCTTGCTCTGAGGGTTTTAACAACATAGTATTACCAGCAACCTTGGAAGTAAATTCTGTGTATATTATTTTTAAAAAAGTTATGAAGATACCAAAGCCAGTGGAACATCCACAAGGAATCATAGCAGGAAAGCTTCAACCAAAACACATCAAAGTAGTTTGAAAAACTAACAAACTTGAATGGAGCAATTCCAGCAGTGACACCCAGTGGAACTCGCAGTGAGTAGGTGTCCATGTCTTTGGCAACACTATAACCATTTTAATAAAAAAAAATCGGAAATGTACTTTAATTAATTTTACTTTGGCAGATGTTCACCGAGCAGTAGTGAGGCAGACCCACAAGCGTGCTCCACAACCTTAAACCCACAAATTTCACATCAAAACTTGAACTTTTTGTAAATAACCTGCAAACCCCGGGATACCCCTTCAGCATCAGCCAGAGTTTTGCCCTGCTCTTGTGTAATATTCTCGGCCAACTTTTTCATGTCTCTGCGAATCAGTTCTTGTAAACTACAATTTTTTTCTATTAGCTCAATTAAATTTGTTGGTCTCTATTTACAAATTAAGAGACAAACCGAAACATGCACTGTTGTCTGCTGACTATTGAAGTGTTGCGCCATGTTTGGAAGGCTTCTTTGCATGAATCCACCTAAAAAAGTAATTCCTCTCATAATGTGTGGAGAAAGTGGGGAAGAGGGCCTGGAAGGAAGTTGAGGAGGGGGTTTCTGGCTATCAAGACTCGACTTCTATGTGTGACTCAGTAGGACAGTTATGATACGAAATTTTTCCAGGAAATTATTTTGTACAAAGCCCAAAATGCTTAGGAATCTCTTCTATTGCCTATTTTTTGAAAGGTATTTTAATAGCAATGTAAGTTATTAAAATGAGTTTGATTGATAAAAAAGAGCTTTCCATAAGAAGGTACCGCTCATTCAACCAACAAACACAGCAGGTCGATAGTGTCTAGTGTTTTTTTTAACAAACATACTGCTTCTTGCATTTCTTGCTGGTAGTTACTGGCACTTTCCTATAACATCATTAGTTGCCTAAAAAGCTTCATAATTAAAAGTTTGATAAAATGATAACAACAAGTCATCAAAAAACTCACTGGATTAGTCAAATCTATCCATTCAGAGGTCTTTGAGTCAACTGGTTTGCCATGGATCCAGTTTTTTACTTTGGTGTCTGCATTTCCAGTGCCAAAAGACGCCGAATATGAGGTATATGAAATAGTGTTCAACAGACGGGGAAAAGCTGTTCGGTGGAGTGAAAGCATTTTAAAATTTAAACAGGTTTAAATCAGAAAACACCTGTAAAATAATATGAGTTTACTTCAAGTGAAATAAATAAACTATTGAAGCTTTCATAAGAAGAATAAATTGAATAAAGTAACTTTTTCAAAAGACCATAGATCCCACTCGTTAGAGTTTGCAAAAACGATTTTATAAAATATATAAAGTTGCGAAAGCTATGTTACTTCTCTCTTTTAGGTCACACCTTCGTTATTTTGGACGAGGATTAAATGTGCCACCTTTCTGCTGAAAAGTGCCACGTTTTTTGAGCTTTCATTAACAAAGCTTAAAAGTTCCACCTGTTGTCTGAAAAGTGCCACCTTTTTGCTGAAAAATGCCACCTTATAGAGCTTTGTTGTCTGAAATGTGTAACCTTTTGTTAAAATGTTCCACCTTTTGGCTGAAAAGTGCCACTTTTTGTTGTTGACTATAAAAAAGTTTATGACCATTTCAAAACCGCCGAATTTCTTGAAACGTCCTGTACAATACAGAAATTGACACATCTTTATAAAAAGTTCAGTTTCCAGCCAAAAAGTGACACAGTTCAACAAAAGGTGGCACTGTTCAGCTTTTTAAACCAAAACTCAAAAGGGTGGCACTTTTCACATTTATCCCATTTTTTGTTGAGAAATTATATTCGAAACGAAGAGAAGAACAAAATAATGTTTTTAGTTTGAGTTCGCGAAAAAAAATTAATTGAATCGACCTGTCAGAAGTTTAAAAAATTTGGCACTCATCGTTCTGTCTTCCAAAATTACGTACCTGATTTTGCATGGAGGTAAAAGTTTGCAGGAAATTATATTATGTTTTTCATATGGTCTCAGATTGTTGAATTGTATAATTGTAAGTATAGTCGACGCTCGATACAACGAACCACCTGGGACCAGCCACAGGGGTTCGTCATATCGAACGTTCATTATATCGAGCGTTAACTTTAGTTATTTTACTTTATTACTGACCAAATAAACAAAAAAATTGGTTCGTTAAATTGAGAGTTCGTTGTATCGGGGTTTATTATATCGAGCGTCGACTGTAATAAAATGTATATAATCTGCCTAAATTGCAGCGAAAAATAAATAAAGATGAAGGTGTGACCTAAGCGAGAGAAGTACCAAAACTATTGTGTAAGGATCGCATTTTTAAACAACTAAGATAGACACAAAATGCCAAAATATTACAAAATTAATTTTTTCATTCGATAACTTCAGTATCCAAAAAAATTAGATTTATAAGATTGCATGCTGCATTTTTGTAATAAAGCTACGTAGGTCTTTATTTTTCAAGCCCAGTTTTTTCAGGGTTCAATTGATCTGAAAATGTCTTTAAAGGGCACGTTCTTAAAGGTGCACGCCCCCGCCGATTCGATTTTTTTTTCTGAATAATTGAATTTCACTATGGTTTTTAACAAAACTAGACCATAAATTTAATTCTAGGTCTTGTTTTTTAGAAACCAAGTTTAAAAATCCGTACAGAAGTTCAATGATTAGGAAAAAATTCGAATTAGTGAGGTTAAACGTGTGAACTTTAGATGCGTGAACATGCCCCTTTAAGCTCAGTAAAAAATGCCTAATGGATTTTTCAAAAATTTATCCTGCATTATAAAAACTTCGAAAAAGGACAGTCGTAAAAGTTTATTACAACGTGGGGCTTTATTAGGAAAAAATCAGTGAAATGAGAGCAATTATATGTCCCTAAACTTTACTCTTTTTGTGCAAACTCTAATGAAAGAACAATAGCAAAAGAAATAAGTGATTGTGTGTTTGTCTGTGACACTCTGACCACGTGTTCCAAAAAAAATTCTTCTCTGCATCTAAACCGTCAGTTCACTGCTTGTTTATTTGTTACACAAACCAAATAATGAATGACCCAAGTGTCTGTGTTATCAAGTGCTGCAACACAAATGTCCTCTATAATGTTTATTTTTTGGTACAATACGCAAGACATGAAATAAAAAGTGTGTGTGTGTATATCTCGAAATAGGTTAGCTTTACATGCCCTCGCTCCCATCATTATTAGGTGAACAAAAGGGGTAAGCATTGGAACAAAAAGGTAATATAAGGGACAATTGGCCGCCAGCAGTTCAATAATTAAACTAACTTTTATGTATATTATAATGAATCAATGGAGAGCGAGAGAAAACAAGAAATACACACTCCACAATATATAAAAGCAAAATAGAAGTTCTCTAACACAAATTGGACAAGAGCATACATGGTCAATGTGGGAGTAATCGAAGAGACGCCACTTCAATCAATAATGGCAAGATTCTTTTTTATTCCTTAACAATAAGGAAAATGATCTTAAGGGCGTGCAACTACATGTTTCACAATAACAAGAGTAGGTTGGGACGTAATATCCAAGGAAATTTAGGTTTGTGGGCTGAAGCATCAAGCAGCCAGACATCTTGCTATATACATCTTCTACATATATATTATGAGTAGTGCGAAATACTTTGGATGAGGCACTCTAACTTTAATGACTTTTGATTAGAGGTTACAAAAAGAACAAAAGTTTTAGATTTTTTTTTGACAGCATTTGAGATGCCGGAAAAAATTACAAATTTTTATTTAAACAAAAACCAAGTTTTTTTTTAATTACCAAAATGAAGCGATACCCTATTTCCTCGAATAAATTCATGAGGCTTTTATTTTTTGGATCCCCGAAAATTTCTGGGCACTCTATTGAAATATAAAAAGTGCAGTTGGTAGAGATCTAGAAAACGTAATTAACAGCTTTTCATTGACTCTGCCTTGAAATGTAGACCGTCGAAGTTAGTGGGGGCTTATATTATAGGCTGGGCTTATGTTAGAAAAAATACGGTAATTAAATTCCAGAAAAAATTACAAGTCCAATCATTGACCGAAAGTTAGAGCCCCTTTTAGCAATAATATAGCAAACTAAACGCATATGAGGAGTCTAGCAAGCCACACTCAATGTCATTTGTAGCTAACAGTGCTCATTCACTACCATTTGATCAGATTCTAAATAAGCTGATGGATCTGGTGGGGAGCCTTTGTTCACAACTTCTTCTGGAGGTTGTGGAGGTGACAAGTTGTCGGTTGTGTTTGTCGAGTCTTGTCTACCAGTTGGTGTGCCTGGCATCTGTAAATGCTTTTTTTGTAATGTAAAGTATAAAAATACTGGAAATTACCGTTGGAGCATTAGCATTGTCATCCACTTCCAGGATGGGACCCTGACTGTCAGGCTGTCCACCTTCTTCTTCTGCCAATTGCTCCTCTTCTTCTTCAGCCAGTTGCTCTTCCTCCTCTTGGGAGAAGGTAGTGGGTGGGACAAAGCAGGTCTGTTTCCTCCCAAATACTCATCTGAAGTCTGGCCCTCTTGATGGTGCTGGTCTGTGGAGGTGGAAGGCAGCTGAGCGTTGCTGCTCTCATGCTCCACCTTCACTTTGATGATTTTGTTGTGGGAGAGGGGTATGTTGCGAGTAGTGCTGCATGTTCCGCTGGCTGTAGATGTTATGGCACGTTGGAAGGCATTCAACATCAGGGACATCGATTTCTACAAAAGATTCTTAGAAAATATATATTTTGTACGATTTTTAAAGTCACAACAGAAAGTTAGCCCAGATTTGAAATTTATATTTTTCCTAAAATAGCAAATCGAAAAAGTTATTTTATTTTTTAAAAAAACATGAGGACCAATGGCACTTGGAACTACCGTATTCTCTCTAATATAATGCCACTCTCTAATAGAACTCCACCCCTTAGGGCCAAAATAGGGGGGTAAACCATGTTTTGTTGTATTTTAAACACAAAGTCTAAAAACTTTTTGGAGGTTGAAAAATAGAACACCATGGCGTTCTATTAGAGAGAATACGGTAATTTGATTTGCGTCTAACAGGGAAAACGACCGTTTCATATACGCCTCTCAAAAAAGCTACAGTCAAACCTCGATAAGCCGGCACCCCCAAAAGCTCGTTCCGCCTAAGGTCCGACACTTTTTTAGCTCGATTTTCGAAAACTTTTGACCGTTTTCTTTTGACAGTCTGGTCTCAAATATCGTCAGGATTCCGATTTTGCCGATCGTTTTTTTGAAAAGAAAACAAAATTTGGGTTAAAAAAGTAAAACCTCGATAAGCCGGCACCCCTTTTCAAAAAAGGTGTGCCGTCTTATCGAGGTTTTGCTTTTTTAACCCAAATTTTGTTTTCTTTTCAAAAAACTATCGGCAAAATCGGAATCCTGACGATATCTCCGACCAGACCGTAAAAACAGAACTGAAAGAAGCTTTCAAAAATTGGTTTAAAAAAGTGTCGAACCGAAGGCTAGAACGAAAAAATATTTAAAATATTTTTTAAAAATTATCAAGGGTATATGACACTATCGTCGACTTTTTCCTCGCCGCCCCTTTTTTTGCTGCATGAGGAAAGAAGTGGTTGATCTATGAGTAAGCCTTACCGGAGAGTGAGTCTGTTGTTCCTGGTGATCATCCTCGTCTTCATCGTTGAAGTCTTCCTCATCCTCTTCTTCCAAATCATCATCCCACATGTGGGATTGTGTCCCTTCCCTAACAGTCCCTTTTCCCCTAAACCTGACAAAGGAGAAAGGGGACCAATATGTTGTTGTTGCTGCCTATTCTGGAATTGCTGTTGTTGTTGTTGCTGCTGTTGTTGTTGTTGCGAATAGGCAGCACTACGACCCACAACCTCAGCCACAGTCTCTTCAATGTGATGGGCCATTTGGTGATGGCTTATGGCGTTCCCATTGCTTGAAGTGGAAGTCTTAAAGGTCCTGTTTCGATTGCTCGTAGCTGGTGCTCCACTCGGTCTACTGTTGCTGTTCTGGGGTTGGGAAGTGGGTGGAGAGTCTGGTGGAGGGGTGATTGAACGAATCTGCAAATATTATGTTTAAAAATACGAATACTTGGCTTAAATCTTGCAACTCCTAAATTCTTTGGGTTTTTTTTCTATTTGCTAACCTTTGCAGGAACATGCCCGTGTCCGACACGAAAATAAAGACGTGAACCATCAAAAAATTTCATTCCTATCAATGTTAGTCAAGTTTTCTGCCTAACCTTGAAAAGTAATATATAGTCATCAATATCAGATTTGATGCAAAACTAGTTCACTAACTAGGTTCAAAAAAATTTGCTAGTTTCCACTTTCACTTAGGGTGTCACACACGGGCATGCCTCTTAAAGAATTTTTGACCCTAGTATAGAATAACTCCCCCCCCCCCCAATTTTCCTTCTAAAACTTAAGTAAAAACTGTCCAAATTTATGTCCCAGACCCCGCAAAATATGCGTAAACTCTTTATTAGTCACAACTTCCGTACGCTGGCCCACCCCCAAGCCTGCGGGCTAAGCCTAAACTGGTTGTTTGCAAGGGTAGTTACAGCATCTTTAAAAGGTCGAATTTTTAGGGGGGGGGGGTATTATATACTAGCGCCGAATTTTTCTATTTTTTCGGGTGAATCATTTGTGACTCAGACTTTATACATACACGGAACAACAAACTTATTATACACAGAAGCACAAATTTACTTGTCCATTTCAGTATTTTTCCAAAATTCCTTTTACGCGGCCTTTCAAAATGGGCGGTAGTTGAATTTTTCTCAAATTTCATGGCGCAGTAAGTAAAGCACTAGGTTTTGTTGTGAACAGCTTTTTCCCTTCAAGTCGCGAATTCGACCCCACCTCTAGACAAGGTTTTAAATGGGTAGAAACACGAAAAAACTACTGGGAAGACCATTTCTGAAAAGAAAAAAATGACAAAATTTTGACCAAAGGTTGGTTAGAAAAGCGCGCACTCACTTGCTTAAACATAATTACGAGCAAGGCTCTTGATCAAAAATGCATTTAAGAGGCTTTTTTGCCCAGCTCTAGTAAACAAAACATGGTCGAAGACTTTTTCATGGGTGTCCAGTAGGGTTGGATTCGGTCGGTTTTTTTGAGATCGGTTGGTTTAAAAAACCGGTTTTTTCAAACCCGGTTTTCGGTTCCGGTTTTTTCAAAATTTTTCGGTCGGTTAACCGACCGGTTTTCGGTTAATTTTGACTTAAATGAACCGGTATTTTGCTAAACCCGGTTTTCGGTTTTCTCGCATTTTTTCGGTCGGTTATTCGGTTTCGGTTTATTGACTGAAAATCCCGGTTTTCGGTTAACCGACCGGTTCGGTTAACCGACAGAATAAAACACTAGTATCCAAACTTTCAAGCTTATAACTTTGCGAATAAACAGGTCTATGAGCAGAATTTTTCCCCGTAAGAAACAATTTAAGTTGTGCAATAAGCTATGAGAACTCTGCAGATTGTTAAATGTGAATGATATATACCGTATTTCCTGTAATTTGGCTCCGGGGCTAAATTTTTCGGATGCCCAAAAATCTTGAAATTGTAAATCAAAAATGGCCTTAACTCTGAAGTTCTGGTCAAAAAAAGGGGGGGGGGGCTAAATTAGAGGAAACACGGTAACGCCTACCAGATTTATGCAGAGTTTATTAAAAGAATCTTATACGCCTTAGAGTCGAAACTAGAGGGACACACCATGTTTTATTGCATTAAAAAAATCAAAATATGTTAGTTAAAAATAAAATGCATTCTATTAGAGAAAATATGGTATTGTTTTGTGAACTATTAATTTGTTCGTAGATGTCTAACAAGCCAGAATAACAGCAGACTTCTTCGGCTCATCTTTCGTTTTTTTAACTACACTATTTTTTTTTCGTTCAGACTTGACCTCTCCAACAGCTGTATATAGATTTTTTTCTTTTTTTCCGTTAAGTATTTAAACTATGCGTTTGTTTACTACTTTTTTGTTACATTTTTTTATTTAATAGTAAGCATCAAGGAGCATTTGAGCTTCCATCTAAATTACTCGTTGGGAAAAGCAAATTTTAACCCTTTATTGTAAAAGATTGACTAACCTGTTGGTAAGGAGCAGGTTCATCACCAGTGGCACTGCCATTCCTCGACCGTCTCCTGGCATTCATGAAGAAATTGGAAACAGTGGACATATCAAGCCTTAAAATAAATGTTTAATCAGAGTAATTTTTTCAGCAAAATGCAAACCTTAGATGTTCAGCTATTGTCTGTTGCATTTCTCTGCTGGGTCGTTGAGTTTCTTTAAAAATCGCCTGTAATTTTTTATATAGAAGTTAGTTTGGTTATATAATACTGTTGTTGTTACCTGTAATGTTCGCTTTTGAATATCAGTGAACACAAGTCGAGGTCTTTTGGTGTGGGTGGCCATTTTCGTCTCCACTAGTGGCTCTTTGGCGAGTATGCTGGCGAGAATTTTGTGCTGGTGTTGGTGGAGCAATACTCCCTGAGCCCATCGGACCTGGAACATCTATATTGCAATTAGTGACAATGTATTTTATTAGTTTTTTTCGAATTTTCCGAACTAAACAAACACAAGCCCCATTTTTGTCACCTATTTGACCTTTCTCATACATTTTTGAAATTTCACCTTATAGTTTTTGTGGTTTTTGATTTTTAAAAGCTTAGCCAATCAATAGGTGCAGGGCAGCAAAGTACAGCTTAAACGGAAATCCTAAACTTCAGAAATAGTGCGCCAAAATTCAAGAATTTTAAAAAAGACCAAACGCTCGAACCACTCTTTAAAAACTCCTTATTATTTATTTGGCAGGGTATTTTAGTTTTTGGCGTTATTTTAATCTTTTTTACCTATCATATAGGGTAGACCGGATTTCCGGTGCAAACATTTTAAAATAAAGCGATTCGTCGAAAAAGCCATTTTATAAAGTGCTTCTCAAGTTTTAAAGTCGAAATAAAGCATTTTACGAGAAATTTTATAAAATTTAAAGATTTTAATTTTTAGATTCAAAAAATTGATTAAACTTTATAGGCGATATTTTGTTTTGAAAAAGCCAGAATCAATGTCATATGATTTGAGCCCCTTCTATGGCACAGAAACACTTCTCATATTTTTTTAAAAGGTCATGGTTTTTCGACTCACCTTGTTTTTAGTTAAAAATGTGAGAAATGAATCTGACTTACCTTTATACATGTCTAGAATGCTGAGACGTATATGCAAAGGCTGTTGCAACCAGTTAAACATGCGGCGAAACGTTTCCCTGCCTGACTTCAGCCTATTCCATGGTTTGGGATTGCGCAACAAGTCGGACAAGGTCCCTTGACTGCGACACAGGATGCGTTCAGCAAATATAGCTTGAGGAATAGAGTGCTGTTTGAGCTCGTAAGCAACACGTTTGCACAAGTCTTTGGTGTCTATGTATATCTCGTCGTCGATCTCAGCATTCAATGGGTCAGTCACATCTGAGGTAGAATAAACAGCACGGGGAATACCTACAAACAACAAAATTTATAAAAATTCGCTCAATTATGAGCTTTTGCTTTCCGTATTTACTCTAGTAGCTCCACCAGTGGAGTTAGTTTTCAATTTGCCGTTAAACAGGGCGTTTATTTAGAAAAAGTGTATTATTTTAAACGATGGAGCTGTAGAGTAAATAAGGTGAAAATTGACAAAAAAAATGTCCAAATTTGGTTTTACAAAAGATTACCTGCTCCAGGACCCATAGGTCCAAACCGCTGGGTATTGTTGTTGTTCGTGGGATGCGTGGAAGTGCCTTGACCAAAGTCTAGAAGCGAGTCTTTGCCACCTTCCATCACATTGTTGGAGTTGTCGGACTTATTGTTGTTGGACTTATTACCCCGACTCGGTTGTTGTTACGAGCTTGTCTGGGGGCGACAGGTGCTGATTGTTGCTGTTGTTGCTGCTGCTGCTGTTGTGCATTCATCATTTGAGACTGTTGCTGTTGTTGCTGCTGCTGAGGCATATGATGCACTATGAAGTGTTGTTGTTGTTGCTGCTGGTGAGAATTAGCCATTTGGTTCTGGCTAGGACTTATTTGTTGGTGTGCAGGTGAAGATGGTTGAAATGACTGCAACAAATCATTAAAATAGAAAGAGGAGTTGGATATATTTTGACTTTCAAGGAAGATCTATCTTTGGTGATATTTGAGAATGGGGTAAATGTAAATCATAAATAGTAGAAAAACTCACGGGTTCTCCAGCAAGGGAAGCGAGAATAGATGAAGCGATTTCCACGTTACTCAGTGCAGGTGGGGTCTCTGCGTTGGCCATTCTCTCTAGTTCTTGTGCGGTAGGTTGTTGAGCTTGCTGTTGCATTGAGCCAAATGTTGCCTCATAAACATCTTGCTGGGTTTGTTGTCCAAAGCCAACCATATCTGAACTAATCTCCTCCTTGATGCCACTGATGTATGAAACAGGTCGTCGAATTCCACTCAACATATCGCTGGTTCTTCCATTGGAGCGATGTTGGTGTTGGTGCATACCCAACAAACCCAGGGAGGTATTCTGATCGTTAGATACACCACTTAGTCGATTGCCACTTCCATCTTGTAGCAATTGCAATGGGGAGAGTAGGCCAGCTGGCCCTGTGCCGAAACTAAAACATTCAATTTTTAGCATGCCTTTTTAACATTGCAAAAGAGTTTAGAGAAAATAAAAAAGCTTAATGAATCTATTCAGATTGTGTGGTTAGTTATTACAGAGATAATTATAGATACCTGCTTGCTGATCCATATCTAGCCTTGTCCAACAATGAAGAATTGGAAGGGTGGTGCAACTGAGAGCTGTGGTTATTCAAGTGCTGTTCCATAGAACCAATGGTCTCCATCTTTAAAGAGTTGACGTAGTGGGAAGGGGCTGGCATAGATATTAGTGTGGCATATCCCCTAAATTGAGAATAACTAATACAAATTACCAACTAAAATTAGATGCTTACCCTCCTCCTCCATCCACCCTCCAGCCATACTCATGGTGGTTAGGGAGGCAAGTTGTGGACCTCCAGATACAGAAAGTCCATGAGACCCGCCAATATTGTGGTGCTGTTGGTGGTGTGCCTGCTGCTGCTGGTGTTGGTGCAGAGACATGCTTATAGAGTTGGAGGACTGCTGTTGTTGTTGTTGTTGATTGTTCATATTTGAGTTCATGCCTCCTGTTACTCCTCCACTCTGCTGTGGCTGATGGTTTCCAGGAAGTTCTCCGGCAACTCTTCGAAGTGGCTGCGGTTGGTGCTGGAATTCCCAGCGTTGAAGTTGAGTTGTGGCTCAATATGTAGAAAGTCAACCACTGCCATGTTGTCTGATCGTCTGAAAAAGAAGTTCAATACCTAAAAAGTAAATAGCTAGACGTTCACATGCCAGACCCGAAACAAAGTTTTTTCTAGGCTAATATTTTGGTGATAGAAATGTATACAATTGAACCTCCAAACTATTTATCATCACTAAAGTTCGACCCACAGCTAAGCCCGACACTTTACTCCAAATTTTGTAGCCTCTTTTCAGATTTCAGTCAACCCAGTCCAAAAAGTCGTAAGGGCTCTAATTTTACCGATCGTTGCTGGAAATGACCACCTTTTTGCCGTTAAAAATTGCTATTTCCGATATAGTGACACCCAATTTTATGAAAACGTGCCACTAAATCGCAGGTTTGACTGTTTATGTGAATGGCTTGTCGATGTTATTATTTAAATGTAGATGGAGAGAATATTGAGGCGTGTCTAAAGTATTTACAAACAGCCTCACTTTGTTGTATCGCTAAATCTAGTTGTGCATATCAACTCGAAATATTCACCCACTTATTTGAATTAGACGAAGCTAGCGAATGTTGCTGCTGCTGGCCCAACCCACTTCCCATGCCCAACATACTCAAACCCAAAGGGTTGCTGTTGTTGACACTACAAGAAGTGACTGCCGGCGGCTCCATTGACTGTTGATGGTGCTGCTGGAAAAAGTGTTGATAGTGTTGCTGATCAACACTATCCCCTTGAATTAAGAATTGATGGCCGTTGCGGTGGAAGTGATAGTCACTTATGGTGGAAGCTTGTCTCAGCCCTATTCCACCACTCCCTGCTTCCTGAATTGTTTGTGTCTCTCCAGATGAGGTGTGTTTCAATTATAAATAGTTTGTCGAAAAGACAGAAAAGGGAAGAAACGAATAAGTCCAAAAATCCGCATCCACAACAACTCAACAATTGACAAAGAGATAATGCAGCCGCTGAAAAACAACCAAAACAATTAGTAAATTAACACCATCGAACTTATTATTCACACAGTTAACTCAAAATTAACCGTCGTTTGACACCTGGCTTTTATCCAAAATCAAGGTATTTCAACCGAAACTCCAACGTTGTTTTGTCATAGCTGCTTGAAAAAGTCGGGGATGAGAGGGAGAAAAGCAAAAAAAGGGAAAATACCCGGAAGCACAACGCCACAAGCGCACAAACAAAAGAAACCGAAGGAGAGAAACAGAGAACCCAAACCAGCTCTAAGGGATAAACGACATTACACAAAATTTGTCGCAAAGGAGCATTGCCACCAATGCGGCTTCACCTTGCATCTACTACATAAATTGCTGGTGCTGGATGTTCTGCATACCCATCCAGTGCTCTCTTATCATCCGCAATTTGACTAACTGTCTGTTGACAAGCTTAAGTAAATGACACTCCCTTGAGTAGTTTATAACCCAACAGACGACGAAGCCAATTGGTTGACAAGAGAGCTTGCCTGCCCTTCATTGCTGGTCCCCCACCGATGTTTATTTTCAATTAGATGCAAATGCACTACGGTGCTTTTATGCGCTATTTCGAAAAATATTTTAGGCAATTCCCAATTCTAGTCAACAGCATAATTTTGGCCAGGTTCAGGACGACAAAATAAAACATCTTACTATTATTTTAATCAAATTATTTGTAAAAGAGTCAAAATAATTATAGATAAGAGCAAAACATCAAAAACCATGTGAAAAAATTTAGATGTATTATTGGTCGGCATTTTTCAAAATGTTTTTAATTTAATTATACTAGAAATTAAACAAGACACTTTTTAGCCCGTCATAAAGTACTCTGGCCCACTCTGCATTTAAAGCTTCGCCTAAGTTTGAAGCTTTAGAAGGATTGGAAACATTTTGAGAAATACTGGCCGATTACCCATAGATTTTATATAATATTGTACCAAAAATTCTAATTTAGAATTTTTTAAACTTTTTAAACGTTTTTAAAGCACACATGTCAAATCATGAGCAGACTAGTTTCAAATTTTTTTTTGACGTATTTGGTATGCAGTCGAGTTTGGATACAGTGAGCTCAAGTTGCTGGTCAACTTAATTTTGAACGTCTCAAATTGCGTAATTTTTAAGTTTAATATGCTGCGGCAGTGACTTAGATTTAATCTTTTTATTTTTCGAAGTCCAGCTTTTCGTTTTCAAAAAAAGTCAAAATGATTTATTTACTTAATTCTACGGCACCGTAAGACTCCAGCAGATCTAGTCTTTCCTCTGTTAACAAATATGCTTCAGACTGGAGAAACTTTTAACAATAACTTTATTCAATAAAAAAAGGCTCAAAAGCAACAACAATTCTGCCAAAGAATTCATGAAAAGTGGCTTATGCATCAGTCTTGCTAACAGCTCCACGTTTTCGAATGCCGGCTGGCTTTACAGGTTTCAATGAACGCAAAATTTGAGAGGCGCGACGTCTTCCAGCCTTGCAGTGAGCAGGTTTGTATCCTTGCAGCATGCCTGGAAATAAAATTGTTTTCAAATAGATGCCTTCTTTACGAAATATCTTAATCGATCGGAATTTTTTGATTTTTTTTCCTATTTTCCTCATTTAAAGAGTCGATTGTTAAGTGAAAATTGATAATTTAGAAAAAAGTGAAATTTAGAATTTTCCATTTTTCAAAAACTTGTTTTTATGTCTTGTATGATCTGGCTCAGCACAGCCTTTGTAGCCTATTAAAGTAGGGTGTATCTCCTTTGCGTATCTGGTCCTGCATGGAAACTGAAATTAAACGGTTTCCATGCAAGACCAGATACGGAAAAGAGATACACCCTCCCTTCAAATTAATCGAAAGTAAACATTTGTACACATCAAATGCACACGTAAAGGCGTAAATTATGATCTAACAGTCGCTTTAATTTTCTTGAAGTGCGGACTTTTTGGTGGGACTCATATATTTAGAAAACTAAACATTTTTCTAAGTTGAGTTGCAAGTCTTACCTACCCTAGATATAGGAATATATTTTGAAATAGGGCGTTTGGTTATCAGGAAATTTAAATTATTCTACTTTCGGCATTTGTGTAGCTAAATGTTTGTGATTAAGAAGGTCTTACTAGTCAGCGAACTCAAAGTCTGGCGGCTGCTCTTGACAAGATTGACTGACTGCGTTGATTTGGCGGGATGGGCCACATTCTTCTTTTTCTTGATGGTCACAGCCACACCTTTGGCGCTAGGCTAAAAAAATATTTATTTGTATTTAATTTATTAGTTTTACTGTTAAAATTGATTTACCTGAATATCTACGGCGGTTTTATTGACCAATCCGTTGAATCGCACACTGTTGACTCCTCTGACGTTGAAGCGTTCCGTGGAAAACAACTTTGGGATTCCTCGCTGGCGCTTCAGAAAGCAGGAGTTGTTTCGGATCACCTGCCATTGGATGTAAGAAGAAGTGTTGTTGATGTTGCTAGCAACATTGGTGTTCTTAGACGCTCCGCCCTTGCTCACCTTGGCCGCTGGCTTGCTCTTTGGCTTGGTCACCATTTTACGTGGACAGTTGAAATGACTAAGTGAAAATCAAATAAATAATAATTAATTTTTTGGCCATTAAAAGTATGTAGCAAACACCAATTAAATGGCTGTATTCCATTACACAAATCACCAATCAATTTATGTTTTTATTAATAATTGATTATTTAGCAAACCAGTCGCTGTTTAGTTTTTCTACAAATGTGGAAATACAAATTAAATTGGGTATATACATGAGAAACAAATTGTTTGTTGGCTTCAAATACGGCTTCAAAAATAATGTTAGTTTTAGGAAATAAGATCCTTGTAAGTGTTGAATACAAATTTTCGCCCTATGCTTTAGACATCTTGCGGGTGAAACTAACAACATCCGCCTGAATTGAAGTTATCCCAACACAAATCAAACTTGTAGTGTAAAAATATCAAGAGCAATACGCACATTAAAGCAAACAATAGTAAAGAAATAGGTAGACAATAAAGAGTTTGGAAAGTTTTGTTTTTAAATGGCTTTTTCTCCAGAATTTCGTAATCAAAAATTTTTTGGCTGGCCATTTTGTAGCATTTTTCCTCAGCTTTCTCATGGTGTCTTTGGTTTTTCAATTCGATGTCGATTTTTGAATTAACCTAGTGGTTTTATGAAAATTGACATGTTTTAGTAAGCTAATGGACCTCAAATCTCCGCTTATATAGCGTGATTTGGAAAAATAAAGGACGAAATCGAAATCCTTGCCACTTTTTGGATACCACATTGATAAAAAAATTGGCAAAAGACCAAAGAAAAATTTTAAATCTGGAATAAAAAAGTGTCAAACCCTAGGCGGGAACGAAAAGAAACAGCAAAAAAATAAGGTTAAATTCAAAATGCTGCCTGACAGAACGCCGACCTCGATTTTGCCTTTCTACGTATTTGACACGCCGTAGCCCACGCTGCCATGATTTGTCTTACATTTTAAAATGCTTGGGCAAGTGATCATCGTAGTTAAATTTTGAGTAATCGATTTCCCAAATAAACTAAAAAGAAGCATGTTCCCTTAGGTGCGATTTCGAATTTGCAAGTACTAGGCGTGAAAAGTTAAATTAACTTAATTTTCAATGCACGTTTCTAAATTTCGCAAATGTAAAGAAACCAAAAAATCGGGATTAGTTTTAGTAAAAAGGAATAATTTTCAAAACCTCCAATTGCATTGGACATTAGCATGCTCCTTAGCTTTTGGCTAGTGAAACACAATGCCCCAAACGCATAACTTTTCAACCAAAACAGATTAAGACTCATGGCTAAGAAAGTGAATGTCAGAACAAACGCAAAAAATTTAATTTGGACTACATACAAAGTAGCTTTTTGCATTATTAACAACTCATCATTCAAGGAAGTGTGTTTGCAGCAGGGTCAACAATCTTTTTCTTTGGCTTTTAGTCTTGAACGAAGTCCATGGTGGAGGGGATGCAATAACTGCAGGGTTTGTTTGCAGGGCTTGAGATGTTTTGGTTGCAGCAGTAGCGACAGCAGTTGGATTTGTCTTGCGTCTAGCTACAGTTTCCTTGACGGAAGACCCTTCTGCAGCTGGGACTCCTGCGGCTGCTTCCTTCTCTCGCCAATCAAAGTTTCCAACGTTGGTACGTTTACGGACTCGGATAATGCGATATTTGCGGCACTTGGTCTGCTGCCGGCCTGTCTCTTCTTCCGCAGTTTCGGGGTAGCACCAACCTCACTGTCCTCTCTGAGCAAACATTAGTTAAAAAATTGTGTAACAGTATTTTATTGAAACTTACGGGTATGGAATTCTATAGCCTGTTGAGGAGGCAGTAGCCGCAGTCACCACTCTCCTCCGTCTGCCTGGACCATAATAATCTGCTGGCTCAGCTTCTGAATGGGAACCAACTCCTCTGCTTCGAGTATGCATTTGGAAACTAGCTGACGGAGAGGCGTCCAAGTGGTCATCTGCTCTGGAGCTAATGCCATTTGAAGAAATGTTCTTGGAGGAGGAAATATCCATCTGAATATCAGAACAAATTTGAGTATAAAAGGTTATATTTCCTAAAAAATAAAACTGACAACTTGACTTTCCATTTCCATGTCCATTTGATCAGGCTCTCCCCTGTGATGATGGTCAAAGTGTTGGATGGACTCATGTGGTGCTCCAACTGAGTGACTCTGTTGCCTTGCTTGTTTGTGCATGAATTCTGTTGGAATTGATCTGTCATGCTCACTGAAAAGTAACGAGAAATAGTTTTTTCAATAATTTTCAGCATTTTATAATTATATTCAGTTCAGCTGTTTTCGATTTTTTCGATATTTCACCTTTTTACCTGGCGGGTTTAGTAGGAAATGGTTATACTTTAGGTCTAAAATGCTCTCAAGATACCTTTTACTGTTAAGAATCAAGAATAAAAGTAGAAATTTTTTCTCTTCAAAAAGTTATTGTAGGGCAGGAAGATGCCGGAAAACAAGGCTTTTTTTAAATTTAGCATTATAAAAATTTTATGCAATTTTTTTCACAATTAAAAAGATGATCTAATCAGAAAATGAACCGATCCCAAAATTTTTACTTTTAACAACATTTTTTATTTTGAATACACTAACCTAGAAATAGGGTCAGCTCCACCACCATAGTCCTCCTCATTCAGTTCGTCTTCACACTTGCGAATAGCTTGAAGGGTATCGCCACCCACTTGTCTGGCCACATCTCTAAGCGCAGCGTTTGCTGCTCGACCACCAGGAGAAGTGCCCATTGGTTCATAGTATGAGGTGCCATCACTTCCGATCATTCTTAGTCGTGCTCTGGCAGAATTAGGTG
The DNA here is from genome assembly GCA_004194705.1 of Ditylenchus dipsaci. Lineage (NCBI taxonomy): Eukaryota > Metazoa > Nematoda > Chromadorea > Rhabditida > Anguinidae > Ditylenchus > Ditylenchus dipsaci. The sequence continues at coordinate 108,002 of SADC01001153.1, read as the reverse complement.
CTGCTGTAAATAATTAATTGTATTGGTTTCACTTTTTTTAAATTCGCCTTCACTCAAAATACCCAACAGCATATTTTTGATGTTTTGGACTCGAAATGTGTAGAAATACGGCTTAAAAAGTGGCCATTTACATATTTCAAAAAGTTTCTTTGCTTGATAAATCTTAGTTAAGAAAACTGAGTTGAAATCTTGCCTTTTTAGGGGTACCCAAGTAAAAATGTATACTTGTGCTCATCACGACTAGGGTTGCTGAATTTAGCGAGCAGAATCTTTTGGAAAATATTCTCGAGAATATGCACGCAGAATCCCTAATAAAAGAGCTTAAAAGTACATTTTTTATAAAAATCCGAGAATATGATCGAAAGAGTTAACTATTCAGCAACCCTAATCACGAGAGAATATCAATCTTAATGTGCAGTAGTGCCCTATTTCGGCAGGACTTTGAAACCTCGCGAAAATAATTACGTCCGTTAGATAATACAAGTGGGGTTATTTAGAGTGCTTTATTAGAAGAAATGGCTTAAAAATACCTCGTTTAGCAGATGGTTGTCGAGTAGTGCCTGCAGTGCCTACACCCACATTACTATATTTCCAATCTGCTTGTTGCTGTTGTTGTTGATGGTATTCGGGGTAGGCAGAATCGGAGGAGAAAGAGTCAGCACCAGTCTCCATTTCCATTCGCTCGTACTAAAAAGTAAAATAGACTATTATTTAAAAAAATTGTGCAAGAATGGCTTACTCCATAAGCTATCTCAGGTTTAGACACACTCATTCTAGCTTCCCTGTCCATCTGCTGTAAGATTACTTTGCACTTTGTAACAGGATGGCATCCGGGGTGGTGAACGGGGTAGCAATCGCCAAATATGTATCCATTTTTCACCGTGATCTTTGGTCCTGAAAATTAAAGTGTGTTTGATAAATGAAAACCACTTTAATCCGGAAGACCGACTCCGGAAAAAAGATCGAAAATACTTACGATATTCGCTCAAAGTATGCTTCATAAGTGACTCGCAGCGACTGCAACGGAAATAGCTGGTGTCACCCTCCCTGCTTTGAGTGGTCATTCTGTACTGGCGCAGCAGTCCATTCTCCTCTTCAATGGTTAAAATTGTGGAGCTGAGATTGCGGGACAGCTGCAGTTGCAAGCCCTCTGATGTTTTAAACATTTCATCTGCAATCGTCCAAATACTCGTAATGCCAATAATGAAAAACAAAGCTACCAACCATAAAGTCTTTCGGCATTTTCCTGGATATGTGCTTCTGTCAGACCATATTTCTCCAAACATACTGACTGGTGGACGGATATCCTTCCTGCTCACTGCCCTGATGCTGGTTGTACATATGTTGCTGGTTGGGTGAGCCCATATAGTCTTGTTCATCACTTCTTCCAGTTCTGCAAATCGGGTATTATTTAATAGGTCACGTAGAATATATGTAATTTAACCTGTCCTGGTCAATATACTCGAAAGAGTCCATCTCTGGTTCATCATAGTCACACCTCATAAGTGACTCGAACAACTTGATGTCTACTGGTCTGTTGTACTCAGTCGATGGTTTAGGCGAGCCATCAGCCTCAAACAGTTGTTGCTGCTGTTCATTGTGGTTTCCATTGCTGCTGTTGACTGCTGCTACTGCGTTTTCATCGCCTGCTGTTGCTATTATGCCTTCCGCTAATTCATTGTACAGTTGGAAAAGAGCAGTGGAGTCACATATAAGCGTGATTTTGGAAAACTAAAGCATTCAATCATAGATATCTACTCTAATTATAATCTCTTATTTTTTGACTAATTAGGCACAAACGTTGACTTTGGCCGTCAAATTGTTAAAAGAGGAGGAGGAAATGGCTGATAATCAGGGCGGATATCTAAGTTTACGTGTTTATTTTAAAAACAAACATTTGGAGCGTAGGGACTTGTTTTAAGCCACTTGTTGATGGTCACCACTGCAATTTTAGCTACCACTTCATCAGAAAGCACATATGGATGACTGAAGACTATAGATTTGTGACCAGCTTCTGCACTCAAATCCAAGGCATTTCTGTAGCAAAGAGCCAGATCGTACTCATCTACATGATTGAACTTGTCGGAACGCTTTAGAGAGGGCACAATACAATGCGCAATATCTGAAAAAGATACTTCGTTTGTATTATCAAATAACCACAATAACCACACTTTTATAGCCTTTTAATTCAAAGGCTGCAGTCAGACGACAAGACCCAACTCCCATGCCAACAAAGTTTTCACATTCAGCTTTCAACAAATCTCCTGCAAGATCGTGAATTTCTTGGAAAAGACCCATGCCTAAATTTAAAGGAAAAATAATTAAACAAGGGAATACTTAATGCTCAAACCCGAGAGAATATTGGGAGTGCAGAAGTTGACGAGTACATCATTTTCCAAATGATCGATATTCTTCAAACCCTCTCGTTCTACTAACAATGTGAATTTATCGCCAAGAAAGCTCTGTTTTTCCATTGGCTAAAATATGAATAAAATTATCAAACTTTAAGCATGAAATTCGGTAGATCGAAAACAAATTGTGTGTGAATAATAAGAAAGGCAAACAGAAATACATAAAAGACAGAAGAGTCCTATTTCGTCTCAATAGTATTGTGGCGCAGAAATTTTCGTTGAAGGACAAGCTGTTAGCATACAAAATTAAAAAATTCCGCGTAGGACAAAATTTTATAAATGTATAATTGAAGTTATTTTTTGTTGTGAACTTGGAATCTAGAAAGTTTTTAATTTTGAAGATTTTGTGATTTTCTTGATTACTAAATGAAAAGAAATAAATGAAACGGCGGATCTTATCACGAGATATGGAAGTATCATAAAAGACACGTATCAGAATGGTATTGCATAATATAAAATATCAGCAAAGCCATAATTCAAACAAAGATGTTTCTAATTTTTGTATCTTTTAGTAGTAGACCCCCTCATTTGAAAAGGTCCTATTCAACTTTGAGGGTCTGTATCTCAGGTCAGAGTCAATATTTCGCAGAGCTACTTATTGCGTTTTCTTATCCCACACAAGCTCTACTTTTAGATTTTGAGTATACAGTGTACACCCAAAAAAATATGCTGGTTTTTGAAAGGTTGTAAAATAAACAGCCCGTACCTACTATTAGAAGAAAAAACGGTAGCCAGTTTTTTGCGTTTAAAATTAGATATGAAATTATGTAAAAATATATTTTGTTCAATAAAATGATATTTGGTAATGAAATCATTATATAATCTCGTTTTATCTTTTTTATCTGATTTAACTTTCTAAGTCTAGCACTTCATTACTGCAATAATTACAATCCAAGTTCTACATCTATTTGTCGTAAACTCCGAAAGTATCCAGTTGCATGTATTGAAGAGCGTCATTCAGAAGTATATTGTCACCAGTCATATGAACAAGTTCCTTGAATTTGATGAGATTTTTAGTAAACAATATATTTTAAATTTAAAATGACCATGATAGATGAGATCATTAGAAGCATGTTTCCCACTCTGACAGCTGCAAACACATCCTTCTCTTCCACTTTTACTGAATTTTCGTAAATATGCTGGTATAGCATTTTTAGATATTTCTCTCGAATCTGTGCAATTTTAGTAGTACCTTCTTCTGACATGTTTGAGACTGCTAAATTTAAAATTTTTAACATTTTCATTTATTATTTTGTAAAAAAATTCTAACCAAGTGAAAAAATGACGATAACACTAAAAAGAACCCGCTCTTCTTCACTTATTTGAAGAGCTTTTAATGGCTTCACTAGCAAGTAAAACATTCGTTCGCACACACCACTAAATTTTTTGAATGAAATTTATCGACTATAGTTCAAACTTTAGAGTGTTACGTTAAAAATTATCGAAAAGTAATATTTGTAACTTATTTCTAACACTTAATTGCATACATTAGATGTGCCGTGTTTCATCTAGTAGAACAACCTGCTGCTAGATTTTTGAAACACCTATTCACAACCCCCCCCCGAATTCGGGAAAAATTTAGGTTGATTTCAGGAATTTTGCGTGAAAATCAAAAATCTTAGAGCGGAATTTGTAGAACTTGCGGCAGTTAATAAAATTCCACAAACAGGTTTGCAAAAAGTTGACTCTGCTCCAGATACAGATGCCCGAAGTTCGGAGTACCGCTTTTTAGAGAAAATACGGTATGTGAAATAAACATTTTGAATCAATTCTCGTCTCATGACCACCTTTCTTTTGGGTATGTGTCCATACTCTTCTAACAAAAATAATCCTCAGCATTAAATTCTGAGTTTATGTGCTAAGATATTTTATGAAACAAAATCAAGCATTTTCTCTAGCTGATCTTTAATAAACTATTTCTACCGTTGATCAAATATGCACTGTTTATCAGAATCGCGAGAAAATAGGTGCCATTGGAATAGCCTAAAGTAGTTAAATATATATATTTTTCAATAAAAGACCAAAAAACTCTTACAAACGCCGTTGCACCCAGACTTCAATGTCCAAATTGCACATAACCACCAGCCAAATGCCGAATATCTAGCTTCTGCCAGATGTACCTAGATTTTTTGCTTCAGAGCTGTTTTTCATCTGACGTAAAAATTACCTGGTCCTGATAATCAAGTAATTTAATGTCCGCAAAGCTTTCAAAAAGTCTATAAAGAGTACAAAGCAGCGTCGCCAATCACTAGTAATATTTATTTATTTAACAGATATTTTACAGATATCATGATCACTCTTATGAAGATCTTCTTTCAGTTTATGTTTTTGACATTAATTTTGGCCTCACTAAAATTATTAAGATTTTTTAAAAAGCTCATTTTACTAATGGTAAACTATATTTCCGGGCAGTAGCAGGATTGCGGCAAATCACAGTGATCACTTTTCGATTGGTTCTAAGACTAAAACTATGAGCGTTCTTACCCGTTATTGTCCATTTACCATTTAGGAAATTTATTAAAGCTTGCTACAATTTAGCTAGATCCTAACACAGTTTGTCATTGCGATAATTGTCGCAATACGATCTTGCCGCAATTGGATTTTGCCGCAATAAGCTTCGCCGCAATGTGATTTGCCGCATCTTACTCCTGCCCAGATTTTCAGTCCATATTAAAAAATGAAAAATCACAACTTTTAAACATAAAAGGCTAATAAGAATGACCATATAATTTTTTTAAAAACCTAGTTGAGTCGCTTAGTTGAGCTATTTTTAAGCCAGTTGGTGTTATCTGTTAAAAAATAATTAATTAACAGAAGATTGTCATAATTAAAAAAATTACCTTTGTTCTTTTGCTTAATATTCCAGGATCGTTAAATATATCAGTAAAAGTGTTGCTGGATTGATCTGATTTCAATTTCTTGTGCTTATGAGACCTGGTCTTTTTACCGTCATCCACTTTGTCAAACACCTTTCGCTCCAAATCTAGCAGAGATTGCACGGCATTATTATCTACTGAAGGCAACTCCTTGTTCATTCTCCAAGGTTTGTTTATAGAAGTGAAGAATTTCATATCGTCCAACTGAATTTACGTGTAAAGAAACCAAATATATGAGTTGAAGGCATTAACCTCCATAAAATGCTCATCCATAAAGCAGCACTGTGTTTGAACACTTTTTGACTGAGCTTTTGGAACATGACCAGTAGAATGTCGATTGAAGTAGTTCTCTACACTCACGGTCGCATTTCGACGAGCCCCAAAATTATGAAAGTCACAGTTCGGTGTGGACTCATTGGGGCGCTCACTTTGAACAGCTCGTGGATTCATTCCAACCACCCGAAAATAAAACTCTTATTATTTTAATGTGCAATAGACGCATATTTGTAATCACATACTAAACATCGTCTGAAACGACATGCTCTGCAAGAGTTTCTGTGTTCTGTAAACTTTCAAACAATAAATGTACTCAAAAATATCAGACAGACCTTTGGCTACTTTACAGTCCTCATTGTACCGGCATTTGTAGTGCTTGTCATTCCATACGCTTCGACGGAAAAAGCCCTGCAAGATAACTACATGTCTAAGAACTAAAGATCCAAAATTCACCTTGCATCCATTACAGGCAATACTGCCATAGTCTAAAAGGGCGCATATGGTACTAAAATAAGCCAAGGAAGCTGGGAAAATCGATTTTAACCCTAGGGTAGACGCCTTACTAGTCTTCACAGGTGCACATGCTAAGAAATAAACAACTCGTAAATTTTGTTAACTTAATTTGCTCTACTTGTATGGCACAGTCAATTTTGGATGTAAGACCACATTGAAAAATTTATTTGTAAATCGGGTTAAGACTTTTCGTTTAAAAGTCCCGAGGGGTGGTTTTATACCGAGGATTGACTCTATAATAATATAGTTGTGTATAACAATAAAGCTGTATTATTTTTCTCATTTTTTGTAAATTAGGCGTTAACCCTTAAATTGACACGGAGCACTGCATTGTAGGAAATATTAGGGATTATAGGGAACTATTAAAGTAGAGGATTATCAGAGGGTGGGATATCCCATTTGTATGCCATTTGTCCACCAAATTATTCTAATCTGAGATGTTTTTGACTTCTTCTGTGATGCCTACATTAGGGTAAAAGCGAATGTATTTGTCTTCAACCTACCGTATTTCCTCTAATTGCCGCCCCGGGGCGCTTATTTTCCGATCGACCTCTAGGGGGGGGGGGGGGTAAAAACCCAACTGTCGACCAAACTGACTGTCGACCCCCAACTGTCGACCCTCCCAACTGTCGACCCCCAACTGTCGACCCTCCCAACTGTCGACCCCCGACTGTCGACTCTAACTTTCGAGTTTAAGTAAAACGATTTGTGAAAGTAATTTAACATAACTGGAAGCGGTCAAGCTCGTTTCATTTGCCTGTTTCAAGATGCTTGCTATAGTCTTTTCTTACAACCAGCGAATGGGAAGCAATAAAATGGCTGTAACCAATTGTGTTGGTCATCCAGATCATTGCTATACTTGGGTGACCAAAAAGAGCAAGACAATAAAATTTCATGGTGTCAAAGTCGTCTACTACTGCTACAATGGCTGTGATGCTTTACGAGTCAGCTGGAAAAAGCAAAAGATATCTTGCGAGGACTATCTGCTGCCTCTACAAAAAGCGAATAGAACCACTAATGTTTGAATTTAGGTGGAAGGAGTCGAATCAAGGCGCAGCATGCAAGCTGAATTGGCAAGTGGCACGCAAAAATTGGTGACCTTAGCTATAGTTAGCATAGAAAAGAACGTTTTGGTCAGGGTGACCAAGTCGGATTGGTGAAAACTAAGACAAAAATTTCAAAAACTAAGATTTTGGGCCGAAAACTAAGAAAATCACAAAAATGACTCGGAAGCGTATTTTTTATTAAAATTCCACCGCAAACACAACAACAAAATAGCAAGTGAACTATAAAATCAAATTAAAAGTATCTTTCCCACCCACGAACTCGATTCAACAACAAACTATTCTTCAACAGAAAGCCGTGCATTTCAGTACAAATCATATCGAAGTTGACTTTTGTTTGGACCAACGATTTCACCGTTCCGACTTGAAGCAAATTTCTTTCGTCTGTCCATTGAGCCGAGCACAAAGAGAAAATTCCCTCAACAAATGCATTGGACACAGGAATAGAGAGAATCGCACTGACCAACTGATAGACGATTGGGAGCGAACCATGGCTTTCGAAAATCTTCATCCATTTTTCCTCTGCTCCCAATGCATTGAAAGAATTTGGCGGCACTTGCTGAAGAAGAGTATTTAGCGTCGACACCTAAAATGAAAGTAATATAAACAAACATCAACTAACAAGGGGACTTTTGCATTGATACCTCATCAAACAACGAATCCTCGTCTGCCAATCTGGATAGAGCTGAGAGGCGAGAGAGCGAACTTCTTCGTAACCGACTTCAGGGAGACCTAGCATAACCCACGACATGTTGGATGGCAAATGGGCAAGATGGAACCATTTGTTGATGTACTCGAGAGCAGTTTCATAGAATTCCTAGACAACATCAATAATTGATGATTTGGAAATGATAAATGATACAAACTTCGAAGCAGGATTTCAAACAATTGACCCGATTTTTATCAAAGAGCCAACCCAACGAGATTGAAGTAGCTGCGCCGTAGAACGATGCCTGTTGTCGACTGATTACCTGCCCTCTGAATGAATGCATAATGTCCACCAATTCCGGAAGTAGAGCTTTTGTACGCTAAAAATACGAATATTTTTTCCGAATCATATCAAGAAGGCGAACTTCGACACCATGATGAGCAGTGAAAAACCTAGAAAAAAATATCAACAAAACTATCAAAAACAGAAATAGTACCTGACAACAACTGGAAACAATTTAACCGCACTATGATTGGACGCATCGATCGAAATTGAAAAAGGCTGCTCACCGAGATTCTTCAGCAATAGCTCTACGGAGAATGGAGCCAGAACATCTATAGATAATCATATGCAAACTCCACTAAAATAGACAAAATAGGTACCTGTTAGAATTTTCGCAGTCTTTGTCCGAGCGCACAAAAATTTCTTTGCTACATCCGAGTCGGAAAACATAGAACGAAAGAGACCATCTGATGACACGCAATCTGTTGACCGAAAAGAGTGATGATGTCGAGCAACGTGGAAAGCCCAAGCTCCCTCGGCAGCTGCGGTCTTGTCGTCGATGGCAGTCGGAGCAGATTGACTTGGCAAAAAGGCAGATAGTGATTGTGAAATTCCGGCAGCTCTGGCAGCATCAATGTGTTTCTGAACCTAAATTAATTGCGCAAAATAATTACCTATACAATTTCAAATTTGATCACGAAACAAACCTTTTGATGCAAGTCGATTGCTGATTTCCCGATTGATCCCAAGCTGATATGGCTGTCGCAAATTGTGCAGTGAGCGTAGTCTTCTCCCTTCTTGCTTTCTTTATACCTCTTATCTTCTCGTACTCTTGCTTGAACAGCTGCTTTCGCTTTGGCGCCATCGAAACTGAAAAAAAGAATAAAAATGCATTTGACAACGAATTTGTGCAAAAAATGCTGGAAAATACTAAACTATACGCCATTTACGGATAACGGGAATATTTACGTTGACATTATTCTCTCCAATTTAAAAACTAAGACAAATAAGACAATTTTCGGAAATCTAAGACAATCTAAGATCATTTCTTTTCTAAGATCTGCCTCCCAAATCTAAGTACATTTCTTAGAAACTAAGTACACTTGGTCACCCTGGTTTTGGTCAAATAAGCTGGAAAGTCGAAAGGTACGAGCATTTTTCGAGTATTTGAAGCCTTCATTCATTTCTTAGTGTTTTATCAAGAAGCTCGCGCAGCAAAAGTTTATAACAGGCCCGCCTTATCTAAAGCTTTCGAAATATGTGCACTGGGTCTTACAAAGCCGTGGTCCGTTCAGGAAAACGCTATTCATCTCTGTCTCAAAGGTACGCATAAGATTATTGAACAGGTTAGTTTAGTTTCTTTTTTAGGACTTAACGTGTTTGCTAAATCACAATCTGGCTGTAGAAAGTCAATTGCTCTTTGCATATCGGTGTTGCAGAAGTGTAGTGGTGACAGACTATGTACTGAAATCATTGCTGTTGCTGCTACAAACAAACTAGCTCAAAGGGTTAGTCAACCTATTTTTGAGGTATATTTTGTTTTGTAGCTTTGTTTAGATCAGAGGCATGCTCCAGGAACTGATGAAAGGGGTAGTCGACAAGAACAAAGTCAGCCAAAACAAACTGAAGAAAGAATGCAAGCCAGATCCAAAATTTCATAAGTTGCCTGAATTCAAAAGATCCACTGAGACCAAGACCGAACCGAAGGTAGTAGTTAACGAGAACAAAGTCAGCCGATAGACAAACTGATGATGGCGGTTTTGATATTAAAAAAAAACTTGCCAAATTTCTTCTTCAGATTGGCTATCTAATGGGATACAATGGACGGTCGGAACCAGCTCAAGATGAAGAAGAGGGCTTTGGAAAAAGTGGCAAAGGAAGTTCACAGGAAGAAGACAACGCTCTTAGAAATTTAGATAATCCAGCCAATGTTAGTATTCGGTGAAAATTGTTATTTTTTGTTCTTCAGTTTATTTCAGTTTGTTGTTGAAATAAAGATGGCATGTTGTTTTTACAGTGTTTTTGAATTCTTGATGAAGTGTGAAATTAGGCAGCAGTCGACAGTTGGGACCCCGTTAAATTACTTTTACAAATTGTTTTACTTGAAGTCGAAGGTTAGAGTCGACAGTCGGGGTCGACAGTTGGGAGAGTCGACAGTTGGGGGTCGACAGTTGGGAGGGTCGACAGTTGGGGGTCGACAGTCAGTTTGGTCGACAGTTGGGGGTCGTTCGGGGGGGGGGGCGGCAATTAGAGGGGGGGCGGCAATTAGAAGGGGGGCGTTTATTTTTCGATCATAAATTTGAAGTAATTTACCACTCCAACAATGAAAGTTTTTATCCTATTTTCAAATTTTTTATGATTTTTGGGCAGAATTTTCAGGCCAATTGTTTGTCCAGGGCGGCCAAATTAAAGGGAGGGGAACTTTATATACGCATCGCGTAGGTCACAGGTTCGACTACTACCGGCTGCACACCATTTATTTTATTAATAATTTCGTGTGAAAGTCATCCTCGGGCTCTTGACTGTCCGACCAGACCATCAACGCATGGTTTCACACCTAGTGTAGCTTATTCGTAAGCTAAAAAATAGGCTATAGCTGCGATAATCACGGGTTTTGAGGGTTTCTTTTTCGACCAGTCACACGTTTCATATACAGAAATGTAGCCAAGATTATGAGCTTTCATTTGAGCTATCATACAGGGTAGAAGGTAATAATTTGTTAGAGCTAAGATTTTAAAACTTTTACTGATGTCCAATATAATACCAGCCAGTCATGTGCATGAAATCTCCAAATTACAGCATTTGCTGACAGTGAAGCTGAAAGTGGTCGCAATTGATTGGTTAATTGATATTCCCAATGGGAATTTCCCATTGAGGATTTCATCGAATTGGACATGGTTCAATGTTTTCTTAAATTTTAGCTCTAACTTTATACAAACTTTTTATCTGTATGATAGCTTAAATGAAAGCTGATGATCTTAGCTACATTCTGACACCAAACTTGTAAATAAAAGGAGAAAAAAATAAGGTCTGCAGCCAGTGGTAGTCGAACCTGTGACCTAAGGCGATGCGTATATAAATTCCATCGCCCCCCCCCCCTTTTTTTTGAGGTAGACTTGTTGCTGTAGACTTATTGTTCAAGTGAATATTTTTCGATCCTGCTTGACATATACCTCTTCAGCCAACAATGATCTTGGACACATCTTCTTATTGATAACTAACCGCCAAAAAATTTTGCAAAAAAAGGTTAAAACACGGTTTTAAAAAATAGGGGGGGGGGGCGGCAATTAGAGGGGGGGGCGCTTATTTTTCGATCGACCTCTAGGGGGGGGGGCGGCAATTAGAAGGGGGCGGCAATTGGAGGGGGGCGGCAATTAGAGGAAATACGGTAATCTGATTTTTAGTCTTTTGTTTTTTTGATATTTGTCTATACATTTGAACTTCTCAAAACATTTACCCTAAAAGTTGATTTTCCAGCTGAGTTTAACATTTTTTCGGACCAATTTTAAGGTCTTTTATCAATTCTGTTTGGACAGTCTGGTCCAAAAAAGTTGCAAAGGTGGTGGGGTTATCCTGCGCCAAAAGATTAATTCGCCAATCGATTGTTTCGCCAAAACGATTAGTTCGCCAAATACATTTCGCCAAACGATAAACTCACCAAGTTGAGTCTCACCAAGATACATTTCGCCAATCGATTGTTTCGCCAAAATGAAACTCGCCAAACAGTTAACTCACCAAACGATTAATTCGCCAATTTTTTTTCGCCAAACGATGAACTCGCCAAAATTAATCTCACCAAACGTTTGCTTCGCCGGGAAGCAGTTAACCAGAGGATTGAAAAAATAAAAAGTTGTAAAATCTAAAAATACTATTTTTCTTGACTTAAAATTTCATGATGAAACTGGTATATCAGGACCTGAATTTCGATTTTCCCCACTTAAAGCCCGAAACCCAAGGAAGCATATTCGTTCCTATTATTTCTCGGCTTTTTGCAACAGCCGATATTTTTGATCATGTTCACAGCTTTTTGAAATCTAGCAATGATCTAGCAACTGAAATCGAGGATGAGTCACAGCGTATGTTGCATTATCAAGAGGTACTCACATTTCTTGCATTACGAGTTTTCAGTTTTGCTGTAATTTCAGGTGCAATTTGGATATGCAGTGATGTCGGAGAAGAAAGTCCCTGGAACGGTCTGCTCTAACGGGTTGATGCTCAATACTAATGTCTATGGTCTGAGAACGTCGAAAGTTCTCGTGTACTGCTACAATGTCAAGGTGATCGGAGTAACTCAAACAGGAACACTTTTTGACTTCACTGAAGTTGGTCACACTGAGTATGTTCATGTTCTTCATTAAATTCTATCTTTACTTATAGCTTTTTTGTGCTGAAAAGATTGAGCGCCGAGGAAAGTTTCCAGACGTCATCACTGAATTGAAGAACCTAAGTGCGGCCTTGATTGATGGATACGCAACCTACTATGACCTTCAGCAAATTATGTACTCGATTTGAGTTCATTACTGTTCGTTTGGCTACTACTTCCGATTTCCTGCTAACGATTCATGAATTTTTAGGGTGAAATCACTTACAATGTTGCAATGACGACTGAGCTCAGTCATGAAATTGTCAACTGTTTGCTAACTATCAAATCTGTGACGGAAAACTTCGAGCTAAATATTTGTGGATCTTCCAAGTGCCAGGCCGAATTTGGATGTACAGTCGACACTCGATATAAGGACACTCGATATAAGGACAGAAGTTCGTCCCGCCTCGGGTCAGACACTTTTTTAGCCCGATTTTCGAAAATTTTCACCGGTTTTGTTTTGTCAGTCTGGTTCCAAATATCGCAAAGATTCCGATTTTGCCGATCGTTTTTCAGAAATCCAGATTTTTTTCTTCTAAAAAAGCAAAAACTCGATATAAGGACAGGGATTTTTGAAAAAGCCTGTGTTTAAATCGAGTTTTTGCTTTTTTATAGGAAAAAAATCTGGATTTCTGAAAAACGATCGGCAAATCGGAATCCTTGCGATATTTGGAACCAAACTGTCAAAACAAAACCGGTGAAAATTTTCGAAAATCGGGCTAAAAAAAGTGTCGGACCCAAGGCGGGAACGAACTTTTGCCGGTCCCCTGAGTGTCCTTATATCGAGAGTCGACTGTAACTGATCAGTCACTGCAGCAGTTTCTCGATTTGGCTACAAGTCAGCATATGATGTTCAGTCCGTAAGTCAACATTTTTAGCTTCACGCTTCTTTGAAAATTTTCACGTTTAGAGATGACCACATTACTTTCTCGTCTTCGGTCAGCTATCTCCTGAAGCCGTAAGAACATGAGTTCCGAAAGGAAGGTATGCCAAGCTTACCTGGAAATGGTCCTTATTGGAGCTCAAGGAGGTGTCTGTTACATTGAAGGTCGGAATAATATAGGTATCATGCTCCGGATATTCTCATGCTGGTGTGAATCCTTTTCTGATACTGTCCGTTTCAACTTCAACCATGTAATAATTTAGGATAAGCCGATCAATAACCTAAACATTGAGTCAATCCAAGCCGTGGCTGAAGCAATCGAAGACTTCGAAGGAGGGGTTCTGATGGTAACTTACGACAAAAAGACTGTGGGTTCTTGAAAGTCAGGCAATGTAATGTCTTGTAAATCTTTGAATTCACAATTTGTTTTCATTTCGCAACTTCAGGCTATCTACGAGATCGATGGAGTCTTTGATGCCTTTCGTGAAGAAATTGTTGATAAGCTCAATGAAACACTTGCTCCACCTCCTAGAAACATAAGATTCTATATTTTTCGGTTTTTGCTGTATGTGGGTTGTGGAGGGTAATTTCTTAAGAAATAAAGTATGGTGGCATAGTGACGATCGTTTTTTGTTTTGTTATCGAAGCTGTGGAAGTGGTTTTCGAGGGCCTGGCTCTTATGATGGACGGGTCTTAGTACACGTCTCGAAAATTTTGCATCCTATCTGAAATTGAAGTAGTCGACTAAAAAAGTATATTATTTTAAAACCATAGCACAGTACTATTCATGTTCATATTTTTTATCCTTTTATCATGCCCTCTTATGTCAGTTTTAAAAAGCATAGTTGCTTTGAAATCAAAATTTCGGTATTTACAAACCCAATTCGCTACACGCTATCACTTTAAAATCATTGATTGGTTTTTGTTATTTAGAACAACTTTTTCTTTTGAGGCCATCCAGGTGAATATCCATTATCATAAAAATGTATATCCACCTGGACCAGGAATACCCATCCAGGGTTTCGGTTTCGGTTGGGTGAATTCGTAGTTTTGGTCGTATCAAACTCGATTTGCCGCACGATTTCACGTATGATAAGATGAATCGTTTTCAATTTTAACGGAAAAAAAAATTGTCCAGGTCATATGGATTGATATGTACCTGACTAGTTGGTACCTACCTTGGATTTCGGGATTCCGGTGGGCGAAATCGAAATTTTAGTCCTAACAAACCGGTTTCGCCATAAACTTTTGAGTTAAGTAAAATAGTTTATTTTTAGATTTGAAATTTTTTATTTTTCTTCCGGGTGATTCCATCCTTTGGTTAACTGATTTCCGGTCAAATAATCGTTTGGCGAAACAAAATTGGCGAATAAACTGTTTGGCGAAATAAAATTGGCGAGTTAATCGTTTGGCGAAAAGTATTTTGGTGACACTCCTTTTGGCGAGTTAACTGTTTGGCGAATTCATTTTGGCGAAACAATCGATTCGCGAGTTAACTGTTTGGCAAAACGTATTTTGGCGAATTTATCGTTTGGCGAATAAATCGTTTTGGCGAAACAATCGATTGGCGAAAATTTTTTGGCGTAGGATAACCCCACCGCAAAGGTTCCGATTTTCACGATTGTTTTAAGAAAATTTTGACGCTAGTGGAATATTCGCTTTTTAAATAATGTAAAAAATAGTAAAAAAACTTATGTTTTCCTAGAGCCTAAAACATTTTTCAGTATTATTTTATAAGAGAGATAATGACTAACCACATCTCCACAAACTTCACACTTTGCAGACCTTTTAGACGATATATTCATTTAAACGAAAAATTAGTAAATAGCAACTACTTTTTTAAGTGATTAATTAAACTTCAAGGAAGTGATTTAGATTGTTTTAGATGCAACAAAAACAACGAGACCAAGAAGATAAACTGGTTATGTTGTCTTGGCAACAAGGACGTAATGTTCATTAAGCGTCAACTTAGTGAAGATATAGAAAAACAACTAAAGATTCACAAGACAGTATTAAAGAAATTACGGTATTCATAAATAATCACTAACTTAATTCCTTATCCGCCATAGACCATAACTACATACACAAAATGAAAAAAAAACTCAGATCAGTGTTGAAAACTTTACTATTAAAAGTTTTAAATACAAAGGAGCCAAGAATTTCCTAGATTTTAAAATGTTCATGTCTTTTTGTAGAACGCGGTTTCAAAACTCTGTTTGGCCAAACGTTTTAAAATCACTTGCGCTCTTGATTTAATATTTTTTTCTCTATTTCATGATTCTTTGACTTTTTTTCTTGGCCCCTTGTTGTTGAAAAATCTTGAATTTCGCATCAGCATCAGGGGAACAAGGCAAACACGATGCATAAATCAGTAGAGCGGGTGATTCTAAGACGTTTAGCGCATACAGAACTTCGAAAAGCTCGTTCTACCATGTACTTTAAACGTATTTCATGCTTTTCAAAGCAGCTGTTTAGGCACTTAATCTATTTAAAAAACCAAAACAAATTGTGTAGGCATTGATCTTTTCTCAAAAACAGTGCATGTAAGCTTTTTATTTTGGAAAAAATAATAATTTTAAAAAATGCAAAAGAAAAACCCCCAAAAAATTACAAGGCATATTTCAAAACATGGCTATTTTTCAAAGGCTATAAAACAAACTTTTTAAATCGGATTATTTTGTTAAATTTATCTTGTGGCGCTTTTCAAGGGCTTTCAAAATCATCTCACAGAATTTTTCTACTTCAAAATCTGCCCAAGATACGACTGCTACAAAACAGGTAACTTTATTAAAATTTCTCCCCTACTTCTGAAATTGGCCGAAAACCAGACTCGTCATATGAATCTTTTTTTGGGTTATATATATAAAACTAGCGTCAGTTTATCCTATAAATGCTGGTGGAATATACAGAATGTCCGGAAATTTTAGACACACTTTTCTTTCATTAAATGTTATGTTTTTGATTTATTCAATTATTTTTGATTTATGCTGTCTGCACAATAAATCTCTGTCTTTCAACGAGTTTTACGTTCAGATCATGGCGTACAGAAGAATTAAGAACTGCGCAAAAAGATTCTCTGTCAGTTCGAGATTCTGTTTTACCAGCCTGTTTTCTAAACCACAAAATTTTTTATTTTTGTTATACAGTCGACGATTTCCATAAGATACCCCACTTTAAGAAAATTACCCTCGATTACCCGACACCTAAGGGGAAGTTGGTAACTATTCCGAATAATCATTAAATGCCTACAAATAATGTTTTCTTGAAGATTTAACCATTTTAACGCATTTCAAAGGTTATTTACTGCGTGTGATACTAATTTTTGACAAAAAATGACTTTCGACTACAGTCAACCGTCGATTACCCGACACCTAAGGGGAAGTTGGGAAACATTGGTTCCCTAAGACAAAAAGTCAAATTTTGGTCATATTTTTTAAATTCTTCTTTTTTAAAGAGGGTATCTTATGGAGAGCGTCGACTGTATTTTTTTAAAATTTCCTCGCAGTAAAGGTTCTTGACTAAAGTACCGATATCAAGGAAAAAAAAACATTTTCTAACTGAGACCAGATACTTTTTGATTGCAAAATGGCATTTCAATTCAAGGACTGAATCATTTTGTGTGAATAGTGCAATTCAAAATATAAATGTCGACTGATAAGTTTTCACACTTTTCTACATTAATCACTATAAATTTGATTCACAAAACAAGCAATAATATTTTTATTAATATTCCACTAGAATTTTAAAAAATTTTTAGTTGTGTTTTAACTTGCTTAGAACACTGACTTTTCATTAATCTTATTTAAGTAACATTTTCTAGGTATTAATTTAAGCTAATCATATACAGCACGTGTAAAAAAAAGAAAAATTACTACCAGTCAAATATGCAATTAAATTTTGGTTAACTATGACAGTCGATAAGACAAAACCCTTTTTCCTTGCTGTGTTATTTGGCTCAAAACAAAACCAAATATGTTAGCCAGCACATTTCGGTATGTGCACAAAGATATCCATTGCTCGCCATCTCAAAAGTATGCACACTAGTAAAATTCTAGACCATTTTATTTGCCAAGGTGTTAGCTGGCTTGTTTTTTAAAGGAAAGCAGTGTTCCAATCTATTTGGGATGGCTTTTGATTTAAAAATATACCGTAGCTTAGTTTTTTTATTTACTTTTTTGTTTTTATTTTATGTAACAATTCTAACTACACTTTGTTATAATTAGTTCCAATTTAATTTTAGGAATATGACAGGATTCTTGAAACTGTATATTCTTTACATTTTGGTGAGAAATTTAAATATGAACAATCTTTTTTTCAAACACAAAAATAACTCAAAATAGGAACATATACAGGAGCTGGAACAGCTAAAGAAGATATAAGAAAATCTTTAATTGGAAAACTCCAACCTGTGACGTGTATTCTATTTTTACTCGCGGGCTGATAAAATTCACTAAAATCGGAAACCGAACATAGATTCTCGCTTTTTTCTCTAAAATTCTTAAAGTTTTATTTTATGCCGAAGTTTGGCTGAGGACATTTATTTTTTATTTTTTATCAATTTTGGCAAAAAAATTAAAAATTAAGCTAAAAAAGTGTCGGACACTAGGCGGGAACGAACTTTTGGTGGTGACGGTTTATCGAGAGTCGACTGTAATTTGACTTTTTGTTCTTACTGAGAACAAGAAAAATTAAGAACAAATGATTTACCGTATCCGCTCTAATTATAGACCCGGGTCTATAATTTTTCAACCTCCTAAAAATCGGAAAATTTTGAATTTGATCTCGAAATTTTGGGTGCTCAACCAAAATCTAAAAAGTGGAATCGGTAGAGCTCGTGGGAGTTAAGAAAACGTATCAAACAGATTTGCAAAATATTTTCTCTCCTCCAAGATACAGACCCTCAAAGTCGAGGGGGTCTATAATTAGAGAGGGGTCTATAATTAGAGCGGATACGGTAGAATGATTCTCATTGATTCTCGGTGAGTGAGCTTATATTGAGAAACAATTTTTAAGACCTAAACGTAGATTACACTCAAGTGTTTCCGTAGTGGTCACCCTGTGGACCAACTGAATTGACTAATATAAAAAGAAAACTTGACTGTCGACCAGTGATGTATTTTTCCGATTTTTCGGCTTTGAAAACTTAATTTTAAAAATTTACTCCTTCTCTGCTCCGGGCTCTCAAGTTTGAAAATTTTGCTTCTGCTCAGAGCAAGAGCCTTGTACGTTATACGTATAAAAAATATGAATATATGATTTGAATTTTTTCTGAATATGGCTCCGAGCTCTTTTTTGAAAAAATTTGCTCAGGATTTGGCTCCGAGATTTTCATTTGAAAAAATTTGCTCTCGCTCCGGGCTCTCGAGTTTAAAAAATTCGCTCCAGCTCTGGCTCTAGCTCCTGCTCGGAGCCAGAGCAGAGCCAGAGTCGGAGATTCATACTAGAGTATCGGTTTTGCATTTTTGCGATGTTGCGCTGCGATGTTTTTCGGCCATCCATGGTTGCGCTGCGATAGGCGCTGTTTTCAAAAATTTGCGTACGCTGTTGCGCTGCGATCTTTTTGGCCTAAATTCGCTGCGTAGGCTGCGATGTTGCGCTGCGATGTAACGCAGCGCCTGATTCTCTTTAAAAAATGACAGAAATAACAATGAAAAACGATCAACATTTTTCGAAAATTTGACTGCGATGTTCTTGAAATTTGCGCTGCGATATGCGCTGTTTTCTAAAACTTGCGTACGCTGTTGCGCTGCGATGTTTTTGACCCGAATTTGCTGCGTACGCTGCGATGTATCGCAGCGCCCGATTCTCTAATTTATACATCACATGTTTCCCTCTTTGAATAATGACACCTAGAAGTGATCAGAAACAAAAAATCTAATGCAAATAATTAAACGAAATTCTGAGAGTTATGTAAAATAAACAATTGAAAATTTGTAAATACAGGGTGTTCCTTTTTTTAATTAAAATTTATTTAAGTCTGTGTTCTTTTTTTCACTTAGACATACAGGGCATGTCAGAATTACGCGCACTTTTTTGAAAAGTTTGGCGAGGTAGCTCATGCCTGAGCTAAAATCTAAACACACGCTTTGTTCATCTAACGACACAGATATGAAAAGCCAACGACTTCAACAATCTCTAAAAAGTTTTTATTCCGCCCAAAAATTCACCAACAACAGACAGTATACATAATAAAAAATGATCACTTAAAATACAGACATTGATTCTTCCTGGAAAGTCCTCCACGGTTTTGTTGATTGTGTCCAAGTCCAGATATGACCACTCCACTTGCAAAGCACGCTTGAGAGCCTGAAACACATAAATAAGCAGCTTAAACGCAATAATAGCAAACTAAGCGGTCGAAATTAATCAATAAGATGCATTTGAAAAAAGTGCGCGTAATTCTGACACACCCTGTATTTAACAAAGCTTATTCTTGTTCAAAAGCACTTTCAGGCTTAACATCCTTATACCTATGGGCTTCTCTTTCAAAGTGTCCAATAGGTATGGGCAAAAAGGCGGCATCCTTTGATCGGCAAACTTGGCCCCAGTACTACTGACAAGTTCACAGCCATTTTCATTATTTCAGGCGATAAATTTTCAACCTAATTTCTAGTGATGCGGAAAGTTTCAATGCAAGAGCTACGAAAGCGATTTTATAGAAAACAAATTCAATGTGAGAATGTTTAGATATGGCTATTAAAAAAACAGAAAATGACTAAAATTCAATTTTCTTCATTTTTTTCCAATTTCGCTCATTTTTTGAAAATAATGTTTTTTAAAAAAAAACCACATCTTGACAATCTTCCACCAAAAAGAAATTCTGTTAAGTAGATTTTGTAGCCCTGAATCTGTGCCAAAACATGGAATCAAGTGATTCAGTGAGCGCTCTACCATTAATTTAAATTTGTCAGAAAATGACGCAACTTTTAAATCGATTTTTTCACAGCCGAAATCAATTTTTTTTGTAAAAAACAAAAAATACGTCTTTAATCGAAATTATATTTTAGCCACCTAGGCTTTATTTTAAAGCCATTTGTGTTTCTTAAGACATTTTTTAGTACCGCCTAACGTGCGCTGGCCTACCCGGAGCCTAAGCCTGAGCCTAAGTTAAAAAATAAGGCCTAAGGGCTAAAATATAACATAGGGCAGAACGCCAAAAAGTGGAAAAAGGGCCTAACGCCTCTACGCCCTAGGGCGTAGAGGCGTTAGGCCCTTTTTTCCGCTGCTTATTCACTTTAGCGGCACGTCTTGTTTGAACCATCAGGCTTGCCTAAAATAGCAAAAAAGTTTCATGACTTATTCGACGGACAAAAAATGCAAAACCACGGTCTTTTTAATGCAATCCATGTACCAAAATGTAGCCTGTACATTCAGGAACCAGAAAAGTCAGACCGATTTTTGTAAAGTCAGAATTTTAAAAACTAGAGACCGTTTAAAGCAAACAAGTGGCATTTTTCCGAGTAAAAATAGGGTTTTTGCGTTTTCCGTCTAACTTTGTATGAGACACCCAAAATTTGTATTTTCGCATACTTCCTTGGTACCATAATGTAGAAAATTTACTCCTCTCTCAAGTCTCCGGTTTTGTTTGAGAATAAATCGACAAAAAAATAATCTAGGGTCTCAATAAAGTCAACCAGTTAAAGAAAATGTTTGAACTTTTTTAACAGACCGAAATTGTCCTTTTGAAATTCTTCAGGTTTTGTGGGTACGTGATGGCTTATTCGAAAGCCCTGAGTATGAGGAATTTTTTGGTCAACAGCATTTCACAAAAAAATTTTAAAAAATCATATCTGACATACAAAACAATTAGGGTCCAAAATTGACCATTTTTCGAATTTTTATGTTTGGCGCGAAATTTCGAAAGTGATTATGATTTTGAATTTTGGGGGGGGGGGTGTGGCCCTTTAATCGCACATTCAGGGCTTTCGAACAAGCATAAGCTTTGTTGAATATGTCTAGGTGAAAAATTTTTTTAGAAACTAACCCAATTCTGATTATAAAAAACACCCTGTATAAGCCAAAATAGGTTCTGCTGCAACCAAAAATCTTTCCACAGGTACTCCCATTATTGCAAGCGACAATTCTGCTTCCTTCCTTTAAGCTTCGTGAACGTTATGGGCTATTGGAGAAATTTAGCTGAATTTAAATCGGTGTCTCGACTGTCCAAATTTTTGGTGAGAAAGTTAAAAGAAGGTCAATCATTCCGCATACGATGTTCCGCTTAACCATATAAATTTTTTTAAGTTTTAAAATTTCGTCAAGATATAACACGCCTCGAAACAAACTTTTTTTTTTATCTGACTTTAGGGGGGTAGGCACTATTTTCAGTGTTTCAAAATGTGTAGCCCCAAAAACGCCTAAATTTGGACCATGCTCACTACACATTTGGAGTAGTTTGGAAAGTACTCAGGATCTGCAGTGAAAAAAGAGATTTTCATCATTTTCCCCAAAATGAACAATTTTCAGTGAGTGTGCTTTGAATCTCGAGTGATTTTAGAAAATCATGATTTTTCCACCATGGACACTAGGTTTTATTGAGATTGGCTCTAATCGCCTTGATGCGTATTGCAAACGGCACGTTTTTCGAGCACTTCCGAAAGTACTCTGGATCTGCACCATGGCACAGTGATTTTAAAGCACTTTTCCAAAACTCGTGTTTTTGTACCGTCCAAACTACAGACACATGCTCAACCTTCCGGCCTTCCGGCTGAATAACGGGATGCCGGCAAATGCTCCTAGGGGATCAAGCAAATGGCAGGTTCCGTCTACTTGTCATCCACAACGTAGCAGGTACATGTTTTTCGGGCTTGTTTCTCTTCACTTTTATCCTTTTCCAGGACTGTTTGCTGCGCCACTCGATGCCTTATCAGTGAGTGACTGTAGCTTCTACGCCTACCTCGTTGAGAAACTGCAGCTTACGATCAGCCGAGTGACGTAGGAATGACAATGGTGCACTGCCTTCCAGCTGAATAAAGGGATCCCGGCAAATGCTTTGGCTAGCGTAGCTAGTGCGCAGACGACCTGAGAATCAGTAGGTATTTGTCTATATTCCATTAGTGTCGCTTAATGAACGTGAATTAGGTAGAGATCAAGCGACTTCCTGAAGGCTGGTCTACAATAGATTGCCATGAATTCGACACAAGAATCCAGTAGTTTCCATGTTTTGTTAATATTTTTCAATTTGTTTGGAATAAATTATCCGCCTTTTATTGTATTTTTGCGTGGTTAGTGATGTCCCCCAACCAGCTCCTCAATGTCCCCGTAATGTCCCCAGGTGTCCCTAATGTCCAAATGTCCTGCCCAGTACCGATTCAGAGACATTAATTGTCCCCAGTATTGAAAACCTCATTGAGGTTAAATAGGTCAGGTAGCTCAGTAAAGAGCCCAAATGAAGGTTTCGGTAACCCTCTAACCAGGGTTTTGACAGCACTGAAAATTGGATCTAAGTGGCCTAAAAGTAACAAAAACTATGTAGTGATTACCTGAAAAACCAACGAGACCCCTACCAGAATGTCCTCCTGACCAGGAGGGCAACTTAATTTTTTTTCATCGAATACTCTATGTTTGGGTATAAGTATGACAAATAACCACTCAGGTATAACGACCCACTTGGCCTAGTGGAAAAGTGGGGTTGTTACCGAAAACGTGTCGTAGGTTCGATTCCCGCTGCGTGTAACCTTTTTTTACTAAAATTGAAACAATGCTGGAAATCCTGAGTCAGGATGAGCACGTGTCTATCCTGAGTCAGGATGAGCACGTGTCTATCTTGAGTCAGGATGAACACGTGTCTATCCTGAGTCAGGATGAGCATGTGTCTATCCTGAGTCAGGATGAGCATGTGTCTATCCTGAGTCAGGATGAGCATGTGTCCATCCTGAGTCAAGATGAGCATGTGTCTATCCTGAGTCAGGTTGAGCATGTGTCTATCCTGAGTCAGGATCTTTAGTGAAACCGTTTACCTCAATTCGGAAAAGTACTCTGGATCTGCACCATGGCACTGCAAATAAAAAGCACTTTTCCAAAAACTCGGGTTTTTTCAGCATTCATCAGTCGATTTGACCCCAAATGCGTATTTTGCAGCGAGTGTGGTTCAAATCTCGAGTGATTTTGGGAAATGATGTTTTTTGCACCATGGACACTTGAATTTATTGAAATTTTGTCAAATCGCCTGAATATGCAAAGCGCCTTCACTACAAATCTCGTCGATTTTGGGGTTTCAGCTTGACACTGAAAAATAGTGCCTACCCCCCCTAAAGTCAGTTAAAAAAAAAAGTTTGTTTCGAGGCGTGTTATATGGCTTTGTCAATGAAAAAATAACGAAAATAGACAAATCCCTTTGTTAATTTTCCGAAATTTCAAACTAGTGTTTTTATCGTATTGTTTTGCAGGCTCTCATCTGCCAGCTCAATTTTCTTCATTAGGCCATTTTGCCTTTGCTGCTGACACCGAAGAGGAAGAAAACGAGAATGGAAGAGTATTTTTAGCAGATTTTGAAGCACGGGATAGACTGGAAATGGCTTCAGCTCATTCGCCCCAAGTGCCACAGCCTAAGCCCATGAAAAATTATGTCTTTGTTTCCACGCAAAACCAGACCACCACTCGACGGCTGTTTTTAGCACATTAGATTGTGGGCGAAACAAGGTTGATCTTTCAAACAGGAAACTATGACGAAAACAATACTCTGATTTAAGGGCTGTTTTTTCAAACCGGAGGGCTGCACTCCACACACCAACTGCAGCTACGCTTTTAGCTATAAAAGTGATGGCCAGAGAATCTTCATGGAACTGCTTGGTCAAATCAATGCTGATAAAAATGCGTTTGTAGCTGTGGCTTTCTCTTAGTAAGTCGGGTAGAGTACAAAAATTACAAAAAAATCCCATTAAAATTTGGTAAATAAAAAATATATGACTTTTCAATCCTCGAAATTTTGCTGAAAAAAATAAAAAATCACGTATGAAAAACCATATACCGTAAAACCTCTATTAAACGGACACCCTCCAATAAACGGACACCCTCTAATAAAACGGGCACCCTCAAGGACCTATATCTCAGCGCAAAAAAATTTTTCGCAAATCTGTTTTTCGCGTTTTCTTGATCACCTCGATCTTAGTTGATTTCGCTTTTTAGATTTTTTTGAGTACCCAAAAATCTCAAAATCAAATATTTTTTTTTCGATTTTTTAGGGGTTGAAAATTAAACGGGCATGCCCGTTTAATAGAGGTTATACGGTATATATTTTTTTAAATTTATATGGTTTTGCATAGGTGCTTTTTTATTTTTCAGCAAAAATTAGATTTAGATTAATCATAGATTTTTTCCTATGAAAAAATTGACCCTAGTAGCGAATAATCACCCCCCCCCCCCAACGATTTTCACCTTTTTTACTTTAGTAACAAGTACCCAAATTTATGTCCCGGAAAATATGCGTAAACTCTTTATTAGTCACAACTTCCGTACGCTGGCCTACCCTAAGCCTGAGGGCTAAGCCTAAACTTGTTGTTTGCAAGGGTAGTTACAGCATTTTTTAAAGGTCGGATTCTTGGGGTGAGGGGGGGGTTGGAATATTCGCTACTAGCGCCAAAAAATTTAACTTTCGAACTATAAGCATTCAAAAATTTTCATAGCAAGAATGTTCAAACATGTAAAAACCGTAATGACGTGGATGAAAGCTGCCCAAAACAGTAGTCCGGAATCGCCCGAGAAACACAAAAAGTTAAAAAAATAGGTCAAAAAATTAAGCTAACAAAGTTTCATATTCGGATCTGCAAAAATTACAGCAAATGCATTTAGTCAAGATTTTGCCAATTCAGTTTGTCTTATGGTCACTGTCAAATTTCTCGTTGTATTGTAGATTACCTTTACACTTTTCACCAACGGCTTGTTTAACCAATGAATTTGTTTACTTCATTAGTTATATGAAAATTATATTTATTTCCCAAGGAGTAAAAGTAATCCGTCAGTAAAAAGTGCTTTGGTGATATATAAACGTGGCGACTTTTTTTGAAGTCGTTGCACAGCTATGGCTCCTGAATTCAAGCTTGTGCTACTAATAATATATTTTCAGTGACACAATAATGGTTAGTCATGTTTAACTTTCAGAAAGTTCTTACAAAATTTATGTCTGATAATTTAGGGCAATGACACAGTCACTTCCTGCTCATCATTTCAAGACGAACCCTTTTCTGGAAGACTCTCATTCAATCCAGGCAAGACTAATCGCAAAGTGCCAGTTGAAGATGTGAGTATCCTTTGACCTGTAAATTATGATTTCAACTACTAAAGGACCGTGGTTTTTGCGCGTAGTAGCATGTCAAATTTTTAAATTGGCGGAGGACACTTCTCTTTGGTCTCGCACTGTACTCTTTGCAGTCACATCAAACGAATCGAAAGAGTAAAGTGCGAGACGAAAGATAACTGTCCCCGCAAATTTAAATTTTGCGCATGTCTAAATTAAGTTTTGCGCATGTCGCTGCGCGAAAAACCGTGGTCCTCTAAGGAAAATATTGAATACTTCATATACCGTGTTCATATACCGTATGATTTTTGACAAGGATTTTAAGAATTAAGGCAAATTTTTAAAATTTAAAAATTTTTTCAGGTGTTAAAAAATGACACCCCTGCTTCCGGGGACAATAGAGAAAATATGTTATTTACAAAATTATCGATTTTTTATATAATTTAGACAAGATCTAATATTAGTCTTGTGTATTGAACTAAAAAATGCACTGTTAAATTACTTTATTTTTTCTGTTTTTTATTGAGAAAAATTCACGTCCGAAACGTTAAAAAAAATATTGAAAACATATCTAAATATTTTCTATCCTAAAATCTAAAATTTTTTCAAAAAAAGTCTTATTGACATTTGGAAAATTTAATGGTCTTCACACGGTATTTTTTAGTTTTTTTTAGTGATTTATTCAGGGCTCTCAGATTTTTTTCCATAAAAATTTTGGGTAAACAATAGACATTTTGGCCATTTTTGAATAAAAAGGGTCAATTTATCCAATTTATCGCCATTTTGAAGCGAAAAAAAAAAAGATTTTGACTAAAACCTCAAAAAGAAAAAAGATTTGGGTCTTAAAAAAGGACAAATCTTTATAAAAGACTGGATTTGTTGTATTTTTCTTGCTGGAGGTGAGCAAAAAGGCGGCTTATAGGGGCATTCCCGCGCGTCACACCGAAAAAATAGCGGTAAATGCTATTTGGCCAAAGCCGAAAATATTTGCTTTGGTCCCCTGTTGTTTTTTTGGAATTTTTTACAATTTTATAATTTTTATATTCTCTCAGTTAGCAGCTAATATTTAAATTTGCATAACAAACACAATAATTATTTTATTAATCATCAAATACATCATAAAATTTTGAATTCTGAACAAAAAACAACAGGGGGGACCAAGGCAAAAATTTTCAAAAATTTGGGGGGCCCTTTCTATATTAGTCCCCAAAAAACTATAATTTAGTCAAAAATTAAAGTTTTAACCGTGGTGTTTAAATTTTTATTTTTAGCTTACATGTAACAAGGCATATTTGATGGCATATTTAGACAATCCACGACCAAATGCTAACCACCCATTTGGCGCAGATTTCTGATGGGACCCTTTACTGCCAGCTTTCCAGAAAATAGTTCCCTTGGATAATGTAGTCAACTACTACGTCCGGCCCTTGAACCAGTCCTACAGAATTTTCTCTCTTCTGGCTTGACTGAAAATCGACGTATTTGTTTTTAACCATCTAAGACGTCGTATCTTTTATTTTGCAGAGCTGACCGTCCATTCTTTGGACCAGAACTCAGATCGTTTTCCTTTCATTTCCAAATCCTTTGTCCTCCTGACAACTTTTGAACAGCAGAATGGTATTTTTTCTCCATCTTTTAAATATTATGGCCAAAGCTTGCAAAAGCTCTGTGAAAAAAAGAAATTTGTGACTATTTTTAAACCAAAAAAGAGCTTGAATAAATTCATGAGGGTCAAGAATTTTATAAACCTCTGAGGGTTTGCAAGGCTGCCTAGGTTTTAACTATCATAGTTATGGAATCTACATGCTATAATGAAAGAAAATTTAGCTTCTTTTGCTGCCATGGGCGAGACTGAAGAGGTAAAGGAAAATCAAACAACACGTGTAACCCAGACTGAAAGCAGTGAAACTACGGAGAAAGATGGCCCACCACCTTCCACAACAGAGAAACCCAAAGTGAGTTCAGAAGAGTCAGCTAGATTGATGCGTTTGTTGAAAGCACATGGTAGGTAAACAGAAGCCTTTCAATATTTATGTTGTGATGTGCTTGTGTTGATGTGTGTGCATGTGAAATAAAAAATAAACAGTCAAAATATACATTTTTTTATTCACACATCTGTTTAGACTAATTAGAGACCCTTAAAGTTTTTTCAGATTTAAAATGGGGACATTTATATAGTTTAGGGCGGCAGTATACATGTTATATTTTTCATACTAACTGTAGAAATGTTTTTTCACAATTTAATGGATAAGAGGCTATAAAATGGCATCCTTCGGCCGGAGGCTTAAAAAATTTGAAGTGGAAAAGTGAAACTCGGTAGAAAAATACGGTTTTCAACAAAAAATGTTTTTTCA
Source organism: Ditylenchus dipsaci (assembly GCA_004194705.1). NCBI lineage: Eukaryota > Metazoa > Nematoda > Chromadorea > Rhabditida > Anguinidae > Ditylenchus > Ditylenchus dipsaci. The sequence continues at coordinate 80,096 of SADC01001153.1, read as the reverse complement.
CTTTCAAAACTTTTTAAAAAGGGAAGCTACTTAGATCGGAAAATGCGACACCGGTAGCGCAGGGGATAAGCGGCAGGCATACAATGGTCGCGTTTGGCTGTTGCACTTTTTCCTATTTTTATTTTAAATGCAATAGTAGAAGGCGGACATTTTTTGCAATATTTGCCGCGCCACAATTTCTAAAAATAAGGAAAAAAGTCGCGCGACAAGTTTCTTTATTTTATCAAAAGAGGCTATCTAGCCACTGTATTTCAACCTCTTGTTGAACACAGAATGGTCTGATTCTTTCAGGATCAGCTTGAATAGATTAAAAGTTGTGTTAAGAACATAAATACAGTCGAACTCCGATATAAGGCCACCCCTGGGGACCGGCCGAAGGTGGCCTTATATCGGGTGGCTTTATATCGGGGGTGAACTTTGACTAATTTCTTTCGGTACTTATGCTGTTGACGGCGCCACCCAAATTTTTCTTTTTTGCTTTTGCTAAAACATTTTTTGTATTTTTTGCTTTGTTCGTACATCAGAAATTCATCAGAAATTCATTTATTACAAATCAAAAAACATACAATTCCGCAATTTGAGACCACAAATGATAGAAAATATCACATCCATTAAATTTTCTCCGCCACAAGAAAGAATTCGGAACGGCAAGAACCTTATTTCAGTCGTATGTATCTGATTTTGTGTGGAGAAGAAAATTAATGGATGTGATATTTTCTATCATTTGTGGTCTCAAATTGCGGAATTGTATGTTTTTTGATTTGTAATAAATGAATTTCTGATGTAACAAAGGTTGTATATTGTCAAAAAACAAAAATTTGGGGTGGCGCCGTCAACAGCATAAGTACCTTTCTTTCTTTGCTGGCCAAAAATTGGTCTCGAGGTGGCCTTATAGCGGGGGTGGCCTTATATCGGGGTGGCCTTATATCGGAGTTCGACTGTATCGGAATTCAACAATTCTTTCAAAAAATGTCCACAAAATTAACAATCATTTTTTCGAGTGTCGCGTTTTCTGTAGCGCTTCAATTTTAAATCCATTTTCTGAAGGCATTTTTGAATTAAGATATTTATGTTCCTAAAACAACTTTTAATTCTGCACAAGTTTATTTGACATCACAGCACTGATTTGTATAGCGAAAAATTGCATTTGAAATAAAAATTGGAAAAAACGCGACAGCCAAACTCGACCACCGCGGCTTGAATGTTACATGGCCCAAAATGTTCGATCCCTCCTGGTGGTACGCTAGTTATGTTGCTTGTTTGACCAATGAGTAGGGGACCCAAATTACTCCGACTAATTTAACATAGATTACAGTCGAACCTCTTTAACCCGACACCTCTATAACCCGACACCCTCTATAAGTCGACATTCTGTCGACACTTGATTTAGCCAGATACTCGACACTTTAAGAAAAACGACACCTCTTTAACCCGACATCCTAAAATAGGTCCACCGCGATGTCAAGTTTAAGAGATTTGACTGTATGTATCAATACAGCATATAAATATTTGGTTTAACACTCGCGAGACCGATCGGCAGGTCGGTATATTCCACTGCAGAATTCAACGGAGAACACGAATCTCACTTTTTCTCCAAAAAAAAGTAGCTCTGAGGGGTCAATATACCGTGTTGAAAATAGAGCATTTTTCAGACTATCCTAAAATGACTTTTTTAGTTTCTTTTTGATATATCTCCATTATATGAAGGTAACTTATTTACATACTTTATGTTTAAATGACCGCCTGTGTCACCTCTTTCGAATAAGTGTAAGTTTTGTATTTTTGTATTCAAAATCTGAGATTTTCGATAAAAAGAAATGATTAAGTCATTTTTTCAAAAGCGGTGTTTTTACTTAAATTTGCAAAAACAAGTGTAATAAAATTGGTTCTTTAGTGAACACCATACACCATTCGACAGAGCAAGAAAAACTGCGCCAGTGAATGCTTTGAAATAAATTAACCGTCAGATTTCGAAATTCCGCTCGAGACAATAAATATTTAAACAAAAAATTCCAATTGTTTATTATCTCGAGCGGAGTTTAAAATCTGACGGAAAATTTCAAGTTTTAAGAGCAGTTTGTTAAGGAAGTTGACCATGCTAAACACGAATTCAGTGTTAGAAATCTAGGTTTTCTTAGCGGAAAAAAATTTTCCGTCAAAGTGTTTTTTTAAATTAATTTTTTGATTTTTTTACACTCTGCTTTACATTCTAAAGACACTTTATCTTTTCATTTCAAAGCATTCACTGGTGCAGTTCTTCCTGTTCTGTCGAATGGTGTATGCTGTTCACTAAAAAATCAACTTTATTACACTCAATTTTGCAAATTTAAGTACAAACGCCCCTTATGAAAAATAAATTAATCGTTTCTTTTTATTGAAAATCTTTGTATGTATCTTTTCAACACGGTATATTGACCCTCAGAGCACTTTTTTGTAGAAAAAGTGATGTTCGTGTTCTCCGTTGAATTCTGCACCGGAATATTTCGACCTGCAGATCGGTCTCGGGAGTGTTAATGGGTAGGGATTTTGCTAAAAAAAACAAGATGCCAATTAGCAAGAATTTCGCCGTGGTTTTGATATCTAAGATTCTGTCTTTTAGAAGAAGGTCATCTATTGAGAGTGAGGGGATTGTATTGGTGTTGTTTAGTAGATCGTTAAGTTTTTTATTAAAGGGGCATATCAGCGCGTTACACTGCAAATTAAGTTGGTGACCAGCAATTTTTCAAAAATCATTCTTGTTTTCACTCGTTTCAATTCAAATCTGACATTTATAACCTTATCCTATTTTTAAAAAGTAGGCAGAAAACTTTTGTCGGATCAGGTAGAACGCTTGTAGAAGACAGTCATGAGAGAAATAAATTGATGGACCCCGCCTTAATTGCAGTGTAACGCGCTGGTATGCCTCTTTAAGCCTTTTCTTTAAGCCATTTTAATGATTTTGGCATGGACTGTGCTCGTGCCTACAGCTATTCTCTCAGCTCGCTATCTGCGTGACCATTATATTAACAAGGTTATGGGTGTGCACGTCTGGTTTCTGGTAGGAGTTTGTCACAAATTGACTTATAATCACCAAACCATTTGTAGATCCATCGGTCTGTCAATTTCTTAGCTGTAGTCATGATAACAGCGTCGTTTGTATGTATCTTTGCCAGAAAAGACTGGATGTGGATGGGACCTGTGTTGGATGGTACTCTAGCACAAGTACAGATTATTACGAAAATTTGCATAATTTTTTACAAACAGAGATTTAAAATACATATTTTTAAATCCCTGAACAACTTTCGATATAACAGCATCTTGGCAAAGTTTAGGGGTGCAGTTGTATCGTGACTCGATTGAGTTTAAAAAAAGTGAAAAAATCAAAGAAACCTTTTTATTCCAATACAGTCAACTCTCGCTATAATATACACGTATATTATAGCGAGAGTTGACTGTATTTTTACCTTTTTTTTAAATTTTGTTTTTGCATCTCAGATATTTTTACACCGTTTTGTAGCTGAGATTCTCCTATTTCGATTAAGTGGTCAAACACCCTAATTGAAAATGATTTTTAAGGAAATCACACCAACTTTGCACCAAAAAACCAAGTATGAGGCTCAACCTGGTTTTTCAGTGTAAAGTTGGTGTGATCTCCTCAAAAATTATTTTCAATTAAATTGTTTGACCACTCGATCGATAGAGAAAAATCTCAGCTACAAAACGGTGTGAACATACCTCTGATGAGAAAACAAAATTTAAGAAAAAAGGGTAAAAATACAGTCAACTCTCGCTATAGGGCGACGGTGAATTCATCCTCAACCAATTCATCCTCGGTGAATTCATCCTCATTTTTGTCTTGACAGGAATATAGTTGTTATAATTTTTAAACTTAGGTGAAAGGGTTTTGTTCACCCCAAATGGTCCCAACCCTCCGAAGCCACTCCAAACCACTCAAAACCACCTTAAACACCCCGAATGGTCTCAAACCATCCAAAATCAACTCAAACCTCTTAAAACAACTTCAAACCAGCTAAAAGTGAATTTAACGCCATAAAATGGCTCTGAATCACACAAGTGCGGCCTTAATCACTAAAAACTCGATTTAGCATACCAAAAATTTTATGCTGAAAATTGTTTGATAATACCAAATAATACCAACCACTCAATTACGAACATTTACCAAACCGAACCAAGTGGTCGTCCACTTGGATGAAATTTTTTTACGTTTTCGCGTCCCGAAACATTTTTTTTCACTAGCAACCTCTACATCACCCTGAGAATCCATGCACCAAACCAAGTGGTCGACCACTTGGATCAAAAAAATTTTTACGTTTTCGGGTTCCAAATTAATTTTTTGCGCTAATTCGAGCATGCTGAAGATGGTTTGACCATGGTGGGGAAAACGATAAAATTGCCCTATTTTATCGGTTTTTAATCGGTTTTATCCCTTTTTATTTATTCCTTATTTTTGCTGATTCAGACCCTTTTACTGATTTTTTTTACCAAAACGATAAAGAAAGGTATAACGAGAATATTAGCGACCTATTTTACTGCAAAAAACATCAAATAGCTTTCCTAGTTGACGTTATAAAATAACGATAAAATTGACCAAATTATGACTATTTATAACGTAAACTAGGAAAGCCATTTGATGTTTTTTGCAGTAAAATAGGTCGCTAATATTCTCGTTATACCTTTCTTTATCGTTTTGGTAAAAAAAATCAGTAAAAGGGTCTGAATCAGCAAAAATAAGGAATAAATAAAAAGGGATAAAACCGATTAAAAACCGATAAAATAGGGCAATTTTATCGGTTTTCCCCACCATGGGTTTGACAAAGGTAAAATTACATTTTATGAATAAATTTTTGAGTTATTGGTAATTCTCGATAGAGACAGAAAGTGGGGACCAAGCAAGATTCCAAGACAATATTTTTAGCTGAAATTTTGACCAAGACCAAGAGCAAGATTTTTAGCAAAATCTTGGCCAAGATCTTGGCCAAAAACCAAGATTCATACAGCCAACTCTCGATTTAACAAACCCTTGGGGCGGCTAAATTGTTCTTTAAACCGAGGGTTTTGTTAAATCAAGAGTTAATTTTAGTCATTTTATTTAATCACTGGCAGAATAGGCGTTGAGGACGAAATTGGAATAATTCTTTTCCAGACGGGACACCGGGACAGGACATTCTTGAAAAATGTTCAGGCGGGATTTCGGGACGGCGAGCGGGACGGAGTTGTCCTGTCCCGCCATTTTTTTTAATCTTGTATAAAGCCAAAACAGAATCCAGGTTTGCTATGGGCCCTAAATACGATAAAATGGGTTGTCGGGTGTTTTGTAAATTTTGCATACAAGATTGACCATGAAACCAAGACCAAGACCAAGACCAAGATTTCTATAAATGACCAAGCAAGATCCCAAGACAAGATTTCAGTCAAAATTGGGGCAAGACAGGACAAAATCTTGGCCAAGATCTTGTCTTGTTTCTGTCTCTAATTCTTGATTTATCAAAATCAATCGTTAGCGATAAATCGAAAATTTCTTGATAAAACGTGATTTTACCACTGTCAAACCATCTTCAGCATGCTCGAATTAGTGCAGAAAATTTTTTTGGAACTCTAAAAAGTAAAAAAAAATTTATCCAAGTGGTCGACCACCTGGTTTACGACCACTTGGGTTAAATTGGGGAGGGGTTGCTGTCACCGAGGTTACTAGTTCGAGTCTCACTAAGTGTAAACTTTTTTTGCTTACATTTTTAGGCTATCCAGGTGGACACCCACCTGACTAGGAGTTATATACCCAGGAATTTTGGTTAGGGTGGTCAATTCTTGGGCCCTTGTATGGTCCCGACATCAATAAGGGTGCTCTCTGAGGGTGCCCTACAAAATGAGGGTGCTCTCTTAATATATAAAAATCAGGTCTTTAAACATATTCTGCCCAGGACAAAAAGGAGGATGAATTCACCGAGGATGAATTGGTTGAGGATGAATTCACCTAGAGCCCTCGCTATAATATACGTGTATATTATAGCGAGAGTTGACTGTAATAATAAAGTTTCTTATGAACGTCATTAAACAATATTTGTAATCAGTCCACACAGCCATTATTGAACAAAAAATTTCTTCAAGAATACTTCTTGGCCCTCATTGCACTGCATGACTGGACTTTTGGCATGTTGTTAGTTTTCATTTATATTTTATGGCTCAAAGCAAAGTTTAACGGCAAATTAATGAAATTCTATAAAATTTTAATTTGCAGTTGTATCGGAATTCGACCGTAATGTGAAAAAGTCACCTTTTTTTAACCGTTCCGCTTTTCCTAGGGTTGGTTGATTGGTAATTACCCGGGTAATTACCCGGAAAAATACTTTTCCGGCCTTATTTCTCCGTAATTACTTGGGTAATTACCCGAACCACCCGGGTAATTACCCGAGAAATACTTTTTCCGTAGAATTACCCAACCCTAGCTTTTCCGCAGTTTTACAACATGTTTTATATTGATGGTCTCAAATTACTTTCGAAATGAACTTCGAAATCATCCATGAGAATGCATGAAAAATCGCGAAAGGAAAGCACTGCTGCTTCGCGTCTTTTTTTGTGTCGAGAAAGGCACGCCCCATTAATTAAAAAATCGTTTACTATGAGATTCGGGGCTTTATCGAAATTCTTTGTTCAAAATTCATAAATTTGCCGTGAATTCGACAGAATTGGATAAGTTAACGTCATTTTTTGAAGGTTTTGCGTGGTTCCAGCCGCTAAGTGCTCTTCTTAGGTGTGATCCGGTCTCTGTCTACAGAGCTTTTTTCAATGTAATCCATACATTCAGTGGGCTAATTGCTTGGACGCTAGCTAGTAAGCGCTTTTGAGCTAGCTATGATGCTCATCGAAATTTTCAGTGGTGACTTTGTATATTGGCATCACCACCTTTCGTGCATTCTCCAACCCATTGCTGGCTAAACAACTGTTTATATCATATCTTGCCATTCTTCTATGCTCCTTTTTGGTATTGGAATTCGTGCGACTACAAAAAAGCTGGAGGAAAAAGCAGCAAGCCGAATTAATTGCACCAGAACAGCAGCACAAGTTGCCTGCCTACAACAACAACTTTGTTCAAGAGGGCACCAGAAACGCACTAGATGTTACTGTTGAACCTGCTAATCAAAAAAAAGTTGGTTGTTATTACTTGCACTTTTTCGTTAATATTACAATTACAAAAAGTAAAAAATGTTTTCCCAGTAAAAAAGTATCCGCCAGCAATTTAACCCTAAAGAGGGCACATTGTGCATCTCCGTTTCCGACCACGTAACCACACCAATAAAAAATTAAATAAAAATAGGATGGCTTACATAGTTACCTTGGTCACATTGATCATACTGTTACGACAGTATATCCAAATAACCCCTCGTCCAAATAGTATTTTTTCTCTAAGCTAACTTTTTTCATTTTTGTCTCAGCCTAAGGCCTAAGCCTAATCCTAAGTTAGCGCGCTACACATTGCAAAAAAGAAAACTCAAAAAAATCAACGAAGCCCAAAAAAATACACTTAGAAAAAATACTCTTTGGAGGGGGGTTATTTGGGCCCTTTTACGTACTATTACCACTATCTAACAGCTTAATTTTTTAATTTGATGTGTTTCATAAAATTCGTATTGTAACCCATCAAAAAAATCAATATGAAAAAAAATCCAACTGTTTGAGTTTTGAAACCTATACTTATTGCAAAAATCAACTGGTCCGTAATATGGACCATATATGGACTCCATATATGGCCACAATGTAGTTACATGGCCCAGAACGGGCATAAATTACGTTACATTCTGCTGCATATCGTTTCACCAGCCTTCAAAATATGCCATTTTGAAGCTGAGATTATTACCTCCCTAGATTATCTTACCGTTTTCCCAAACGTGTTTTTCGAGAGTCAAACCTAGGCCCACAAATTGACATGACCACATTGTGGTCAACGTGCCCATGCTAGGGTTAATCAAAATATCAAAACGCATTTACAGTCAGTAAGTTAGAAGCACAATTTTGGAGCGCAATTTGAAGCTCGTTGACAAATAAAACTAAATTGTTTTATACCATTTTGAAAAATTGATTTTAGTTAAACGCAGTACAAAAGGGTGTCCTGTTGTCTTTTGTGGCTTGTGCAATAGCCACTGCTGTGTTCATTTGCTTACTTATTCTCTTCTAACCTGCTATTCATTGTACTTGTGTGTGAAAAGGTGCAGTTATTATGTTTATTCTAGCTTCCAATGCGTTCTAGATTTAAAAATAGACATTTGTTTATTCATTTTACAAACACTCGATACCAGGTTAAATTGACGCACAAACAGCCAAGATAAAGCAAACAAAAGTGGTGGTGCAGTTTTATACACAAAACAACTGACTTAAGGTTGGAAAACAAAGTTTTGCTTTCACATGCACAAATGTAACCGAAATTAGTTTGGACGACTATTGAATGAGGAGAAATGAGGGAAATGCCAGCCAAAAAAGACCTTTTTACACAGACACATTTTTACACATGTATGTACAAATGAAAACTAGACTGATGGACTAAGCAATTGAGAAATGTTAATTCTCTTCAAAAATAAAATTCATATTTGCAACAATATAATTGTGGTGAAGACTACTGGAAAAGCCCTGAGGTTGAGAGAGCGCTTATGCGTCAAAATAAACCAGCCGGCTGATGTTTACTAACAACAACTACTTGTAAGACAAGAAATAATTCTGATGCAACAGTGTTGCAGCAGCACTACAAAAAGGGTGTTTGATAAAAAGCGGTTTCTAAAGAGGCTAAATAAAAAGAATCTATAATTTTAACTAGGACAGCAGTCGTACGGGTTCGCAACCTCTTCGAATACTCGTATATCCGGTTTTTTTTTGTAAAATTACGCGAACTGCTATATACCCATGTCCGAAAAATTTGGCAGTCGGGACTCCCAACTCGGGAGCCGAGTTGAGCCAGTCTACTAAACTACATGATTTGCTTGGTCTGCTGAAAAAAAACTTTTTTTCGCCCCAAAAAGACTTTTTTGCCGCAAAGATGTTTTTGCTCCACATGCATTCTTCGTAATATCGTTTATTAAGAATATCAATTATTATACATATTATATCACGAAGAATGTATTTGAATCAAAAAAAAAATTTGCAGCAAAAAAAAGTCCTTTGGGAGCAATAAAAGTCTTTTTGCAGCACGGAAAAGCTTTGCTCTTTTCAATTAACCCTAATATTTTTGCTTGACATTTTTTTTAATATTTGGTGTGTGTTTTCTCTTCACTTTTATCGGAAAAGCATTTTTCTGACAGATTTTTGTAAACATTATTAATTATTAAAAAATTAAACTTGAGTATCCTTTTTATACAGCCTCTTTATTGTCGACCACCGTTTTCGTCATCACCCAAACAAGACACAAAAAAACAGTCAAATTGTTCGAATCAAAAATAATTTACTCTAAAACATCAATTGACCAACAATTGAGTGGGGTTGCAAGGTACATGTGTTGATTTAGTCAAAAGGTTCATTCAATTTGTCTGGGATCGAGATATCTGTCAAATCTTTGAGCAGTGAGTCCGCATTTGACAGCTAAAAAAAATATTTATCAAAAAGCCTCTCTACAAAATTTTCTCTATTATGAACATTTGTTAACTAACATCGGGGCTAGTATGTGTCCTTTTTAAAAAGATTTGTCTTTTTCAGAATCCCAAATCTTTTTTTTGTTGTTGTTTTTAAGTTTTTTTCGCTTCAAAATGGCAATAAGTACTGGAAAAATGGCACTTTTGACGAAAAATGGTCAAAATGTTCTTTTTTACCCAAATGTCTTTTTTTCGAAATTTTGAGTTACGAGCCCTGACTAACATTAACGTTGTTAACTTCAACAAGAATACAGTCAAACCTCCATTCAATGATTCTTAGTCAGGGTATTGAAACGTACTTTTTTAAAAAGATTTGTGCTTTTCGGGGACCCGAACTCTTAGTTATTTTCGAGGTTTTACGAGAAAATCTTTTTTATTGGTGCTCAAAATCAATAAGCACTGGATAAAATGACTTCTTTTGACGAAAAATGACCAAATTGTACTTTTTTGGCCAAATGTAGTTTTTATGAATTTTTAGTTCGCAATCGGCCATTGATACGGAGGGACACCAAATCGAGGTTCAACTGTAATAAAAATGACTATGGAAGGATTACCTACTCGGCTATTTATGAGTACTGTTTTTGGTCGACAAAATATTATTTTTAACTTACATTCCGGATTAAGTTCTCAGTGGAGACTTTTCTATTACCAGCACCAGCTCTGTGCCTTTGCCTGGAGAGCGTAGGGGTGCACTGTTTGTCGCCCTTCCTTTTGTTGTTGTCCATCAGGATCTCAGCTAGTTCTTCTTTTTCAATTGCACCAGTTTCATCCAGCAACAACAGATTGTGTTCCTCGCAATGGTCAGGCACTTCGGGAATGGACGGCAGTTCATTGAAGGTATCAGATCTCTTTCTGGAAATGCTGGTCGCATCTGCAGTTGCTAGGGCTATGTCCTCGTCTGCATTAGCTGTGAAGCCAGGCCCATCTTGACTAACGCCTTCTTCCTGGGGAGTGGGAGTATTGGCAGTTGTTGTAGTGGTGCCTGCAGGTCTTCCTACATTTAACCGACTATCTTCTTCCCCTTGACCAGACATGCTCTGCTTCCCATCCGTATCCCCAACTGCATGACCACCTCCGAAGCCATAATAGCACTCATATTTATGATTGTTTTTAAGAAAAGTTACAGCATCCTAAACCAAAGAGGATTACATTTTAAAAATATATTGATAACTGAGATACCTGAAGGGTGTCAGGAAGAGGCTGATCCCTGGTCTCTGGCAACAGCATGACTAACATTCCGGCAAACAGAGAAAAAGTTGCAAAAATTATCATTGGAACAATTGCAAGCGTTACATCCGATAGGATAGCTACGTACGACGAAACACCCGAGCCCAATCTGGCGATCTGCAAAATAACCAAACAATTTATCGAATGCCAAGTGTCAGAAACCAACCATAGAGCAGAAACCGACAGCAGAATTTCGAATAACTGTAGGATACATTTCACTGGTGAATATGTAGAGAATATTGAATGCCCTTGGATAAATATTTTGCCCATCAACATTGAACAAAGTGCCAGCTAAAAGTGACCGTATGAAAACGATAGATAACATGAAGTGAAATAGTCTAACCATTGGGCTTCTCCAATGATTGCCCCCATGGCTAAGAAAATAAAGATGGCAGCCCCATAAGGGTAAACATTTGAGCCCTAAAACATATAAATTAATTCAGAAAAATACTTGAAAAATTCAGGTCAGACCTTTTCCTGCCATATTTCATGAGATAAACACAAACCAACAGGGTGGGCAGTTCAATAGCTCCAGCAATGGCATTATTTACAAAGAAATTTCCACTGAAAAGCACTCTTCCTGGCGCTGATTGATCAGATAGTGCTAAATTGACATTGCGTTACCATAAACTATTTGAGAAAAACACAAAAACCCGACCAATGACTAGGCCATAGTAGACCAGTGCAGTAGCTATCCACACGATGCAAATTATTCCCGTCCTCACACATAGTGCCCGTGATTTTAACAGATGCAGAATGTTAGCCCTCTGATGGCGCTTGACCCATTTTCGTTGCTCTGCGTGTTTGACCAGTTCTAAATCACAGGCAGAGAACACTAAAAAACTACTTCAGCGTAATGTGTATGCATGCATAAGGTTGTATCATAAATAAATTTGTAATGTTCTACTAATTATGCTTTTGCTCATTTTTAAAGGAATTTATTTGTTTTAAAAAACTCAACACTTTTACATTAAAAATTATTCTGCAAAATTGGCTCTGAAGCTCTTGAACTACAACCCGTACTAATTTCAGCATTTTTCAAAAAGAAGTATGGTTTTAGGGGTAATTGAAAATTATTAAGGGGAGGAGGGTTAACGAGTAGCGTCAAATTTTTTATAAAGTCGTGTGGAGATCGATTCTAACTAGGCCATTTTATAAAAATAGCATTTTAGAAAAAAACTTTGAGCTACCTTGCTAAAGTTGCACAATTGAATGGGAATGGCGGTCTCTGCAAACAGTTTACTCTAGCAACAAACCCACACAAAAATGGGTTACCTGCAGGCCCGTCTGATATACCTTTCAGCTTCTTCTACCCGATTATTGACTATTAACCAACGAGGACTTTCCGGTAGCACACAAATCAAACAAATGGAAATTGTGTGCAAAGCGGCGGTGATTAGCTGAAAATAAATATTCTCTATATTTATTTAAAAAAGAACCAAACCTGTATGTACTGCCAAGACTTGCAGAAATACGCAATCAAAGCAAGAGTTGCATAGCCCACAGCCTAAAAAGTATTAGGTTCAAAGCACAGTCACTTATAAGCACTTACCCAAGGGCTTGTAAAAGACTGCCCACCATCGCTCGGTATCGAGTTCCTACACCAAATCATTTTTGCTTGGTGTATGAATGAAAGTAGACTTGTAACAAACCTGTGATTTCCATGCACAACACATATGCTGCTAGATCAGCAGCTTCATTGCAAACAGCACCACAGAAGCGAATAAACAGAAACATAGGGAAATAGGTGGAGTATGCAGGATTAGACCAAACATGGAAGATAAGATGCCGAAACCAATTACTGTGGGCTTTCTTCCAAATCTGCAACTACTGTGAATTAAATTTTTGATTTTAATTAAAAATTCACCTATCGGAAGCAAAACCACCTAATAAACAGCCGAATAGGAATCCAAAGGAGTAGAATAGATGAGCATGGGCACGTTTAAAATTATCATCACAGACCAGATTCCACTCCGTAACTATAGTGTTCTTCATTACCTGAACCATCAATTGGTGTAAACAGGTGCATAAATATCATAGGGTATACATCCTGGTCATACTCCCATTTCTGGCACTTTACAATAGGTGCACTTCTGTTTTCATTATTTACTGACTTTTGGGCATCTTCGAGTCTAAAAAAATATTTTTTTTAATCTCTGATATCTCTGGCACTACTACTTTATTTTGGGTATAAATTCTTCGGTACTAAAGCAGTAACTTGGTTTTAGTGGGTAAAATCAAACCAAGTTCACAAATTTTTTTGAAAAGATACTCTACTTTAATTTAAATCTCAAAGTAGTGCAAATTCAAACCGTCAATACCCATGTTTGATTCACAAGAGATGATACCTTTCTAGAACCGGATCGACGGGATCCCTAATTTTTTTTTGCCAAAATCCCGATCCCGAATTTTTTCGGCTGAAAATTCTGTCCCAAAATTCCTCCCGAACGCCAAATGCGGTCTCTAATTTTTTTGATGTAAAACAGGGTTTGTAATCAAAAATTTTGAAAAAAGGACATTTGGGTTAAAAAAGGACATTTTGACCATTATTGAAGAAAAAAGGGTAATTTTATCCAGTGCTTATTGCTATTTTGGAGCGAAAAAAAAGATTTTGACTAAAAAATTCAAAAATAAAAAGATTTGGGGTCCCAAAAAAGGACAAATCTTTTAAAAAGCACAATTACGAACTCTGATGTAAAATCAGAAAAAGAAAGCTAAAAGTTTTAAAAAATTGAGTGTGCGAACATTTGACAGAAATACTCAATTTTCTTTTACTTACGACATGTGTCTAAGCTCTTCATAGCGTGTTGTTCCTCTGTCGTAGTAATGACACTGAATTTTTACGTCTCTGTATATCTTATTCAAAACTAGCAAAAACCTGTGAATGAAAGTCGAGTACATCTCGCTGTTTGTTCTTGGTCTTTGGTACACAATGGATGACCCCATGGTTGGTTATATGTCCATAAGTAGTTACTCGGCTGTTTGGTGATGAATCGTTCATTCCAGGAATTTGACACCTAAATTACTCATTTTTAAAATTTATAAGATTTTAATAAAACGGCACCAATGATCAGGCTGATACATCATGTACACCACCTATAAAGCACCAAACCATAATCCATTGTTATTTATAATTTAGAGAAAAAATCAAACGGACCGACAAGTTGAACATTGCGTGGGGAATTTGCTGAAGGCTAATTAACAAGTACACCCAGATTTGCCACCAGGAGCAGCCTCCAATTATGTTTAGAATACCTTAAAATTTTTTTTTTCGTGTTGTGTTGTAACAAAATCGTTCAATATACCTTCGAAATCAACAGGGTCAGTGTAGTGCCGTTTTCTGGAAGGTCTGTACTTTTTTTGAATTTGCATGTGTTGTTCTCTGATTTCCCTGGTGCTGAAGGATTGCTTGTGAGGACTAAATGTTTGTTTATAAAATGCGTAGTTAAAACATATTAACGTCTACCCACATTGTGATGGACCCATAACAGTAATAATCGAAGGTTGACTCTCGCTAAAAAAAACACGAAGACTTTGGAGTAAAGCCTTTGCTGAGCACTTTGTTGAATGGCTGGGTGGATTGGTGGTGATGGCTGGCTTGTTTGCCCCATCAGACATATTAGCACCAGGCAAACCCGAAGGAGAAATGCTATCTTCAATGTAAACCTTAAAGAGGGCATGTTATTGGTTTCACTTATTTGGTCACTAAATACCATATATTCCCTATCAAAGCCCCTACCTAAAAGTGGCGAATCCGTCTTTTTGTTGCATTTGAAATTTTCGTGCACTTTTTCCAGATATTTATCGATTTTGACATTAAAGTTCCTAATACAGGGCTCGGAGCTCAAAATTTAGAATAAAAGAAATTTTTGCAAAAAAAGACATTTGGCCAAAAATGTCATTTCATCCAGTGCTTATTGATTTTTGAACACCAAAAAAAAATTTTTAAAGGGGGGGGGGTGAATGTTGTGTGGGATTTTTGACCATTGTTGTTATCTTTTTTAACCGCATTTTTATTGATAATGGCTCATCTGTTAATACATTTCTTGGCAAACTTTTTACGCCGAATCCGAAATTGTTATCAGAATCATAATATTTATTGAAAAATCTCATAAAACACATAAAAACTGACCAAAACATTCATACCGTATTTCCGTCATGTACCTCTTTGAAATTCTTGTGTTATGGCTTTTCGTTTTGGTTTTAGTTTTTTAGATAATCATTAGACAATATACCATTCAAATGAAGATCACTGTTTCAGCTACCGTCTCAGCAATGAGCTGCCTACGAGCTGTCCAAAAAAAGTAGCCAAAACACAATATCAAGAAAACAATTTTGAAAAGAGAAAGGGTATATGAGGGAAATATGGTAGGAATGTTTTGATCAATTTTTTGTTATTTATGAAATTAAAAAAAATGTTTTTATTCTGATAACATTTTCGGATTCTGCGTAAAAAGTTAGCCAAGAAATGTATTAACAGTTAAGCCATTATCAATAAGAAAATTCGGTTGAAAAAAGAAAACAACAATGGTCGAAAATCCCACTCAACATGCACCCCCCCCCCTTAAAGATTTCTGGTTCTAAACAATGAATAAATATTTAAATAAAGGAAGTTCTCGAGCATTGTCCTAAACTAAATTCTAATTTTTCACAATTTTCACACGAGGGTTGTTTAATAAACCTGGCTAGTAGATTACATTAAAAAACATACATGTATGTTTTGTCACATTTGAGAGTGGGCTTTGTTAGAGAATAGTCACTTACATTTGGTAAAGTAGCCTCGGAATATGCGCAAGAAACAACATTGTTGTAGTTGATAACACTGTTGCCGAGGCTAGACAAAGCTGGTTCACTGTATATCAGTGGAGATGTAAAGAAGAATTGATGGGCTGGCTGAGAGGAAGTGGCATCTACAGAAGCAGCAGTTGAAACATCCTGGACTAGGTCACTTTCACTCTATAATTATGATGATCATGTCTGGACATAAGCTGGACATAAGACATAGCTCAATTAGATCTCCGAAGACTTTACTAGACATTTTCACATTCGCATGACTTATAAAGCTCGAAAAATGGGGAATCTGCTTTTAATTGGGAAATCCGCACGATTTGAATGACTCAACGATGAGATCCTACAAGAGATTCTCCCAGGCTTCGACATTCCATTGGAGTTAGACGGCCGTTGGCGCAGCTTGAGAGTCTTAAGGGGTGTGGTTCTATTAGAGAGTGTGGTTCAAATAGAGAGTGTGATTCTATTAGAGAGAATACGGTATTAATTTTGTTCAGTAAAAGCTCGAGGTTAGTTTTGTGAAACTTGGGATAAAGAGACCAACTATGATACCAATTATTTTATGTAAGGCCTACTTTAGGAACTTTTAAAAGGCCAAACCTGCATGAATGTATGGCTGTTGAGCGAAGTAGGTGTTAGAAGGCACTTCTTTTCCTCATCCCATACGCCAGAAGCAAAGTCCATTCCCTCTAGCTGCGATTGAGCAAGAGATAGATAGTGAGCACATCCAATTACACACTTAAACTTAACTAATGTTGTAAGATAAACAATAAGTGCAAGTCATATACCTTCAAGTTGGGTGAAAATGACGAACAATTAAGAAAATTAAAAATGAGTCGGTTGACTTGATGGTATGGTTGGAAAGCGCACCTTTAGTTGAATATTTGACTTCTGGTTTTTTAACGGGGGTTTGGTAACTACTGCACGGTTGCGGCAGAAACGCTCGCTAGATGTTTACCGGGCACACATTAAAGATCTAAAAAAGTTTTAGCTACTTTTGATTTCCCACAATCGTACATTTAGAATTTATGTGCTGGAAATTTAAGTTAAATCACTTAACCAACAACTTTAATTTTTTGTAAATAAACAGAATTGAACCAAGTGAACCTCAATCATTTTCTGTTAGCTAAAGTTGATCATTCAATGCGGCTGTCCACCATAAAACGACGGTAAAGCAGTATTCGTGGTGAGACAAGCTTACATTTCAACAAGCTTGACTGGCACCTAGCCGTGTATACCCTATAAGAAGTGCCAACCCAGAGTGTAGACTAAATCCAGTGTTCGTTCTGGATGGAAGCAGTCAAGTTGAGCCGAAAATCGGGTCCAAGAAACACAATTTCAAGGTATGCATTAAATCGAAAGTTTATTGTAAAATGCTTTTTTTGATGAAGACTTATAGTATAAAATGCCTGAAACCAAATTTTTTTATTTCTGAATTTTGGAAAGCTATGCATGTTTTCGTCCGTTCACTACATCTGGTCATTCTGATACAAGATGACCACTCACTTATTCTGACTTAAAATGAGCAAATATAGTAAACGGGACAAAAACATGCCTATCCTCATAAAAGTCAGAAATCACTTCGAATAAAAACTGGATGCAGAAAAAATGTTTGCATACCACTGTTTATTTATGCGCTAGGCAAATTCGGCTTTATAACCTACGATACGGCTTTTTGAAAAAGCCCTTTTCCGGACACGCTCATTTTGATGACGCGCCGTTTTGATGCCGGGACATCTTGATGTCGCACCGAATTCGTCCTTCCAAACGAAAGTGATAGGACGGCCGGCCACTTTATTACAGGAAATACGGCATCTCACCTAGCCGAACACTGAAATAAGTGTGGGTACCGCCCGGGCCCTTTTCCCCATCCTACAGGCCGGTACCTGGGTGGGTACCCCATGATCAGGTGGATATCCACATGGAAAGCCTGAAAAACGAATGTCAGTCGAATTGAAAAAGAAATAATCCGTTCATACGTAAAATTGTCTGCCAAATCAGCTTTTTAAGTCCAAATATACCAATGTTTGCGACCCGAATCCCAAAATCTTAGGTGGGTATCACCTGGTCTGGCGGATAGCTTTAAAAATAAAATTCATTCAATAAAAAACAAACCATGCTACCGAATCTAAAATCGTGTGGGTAATTCGGTTTAAAAATACCAAAATCCCGATTTTAGTCTTACTTTTGATTTTTTAAGCCATACTAAAGACCACCAAACACTGATTCTTTTTACTTTCTATCCCTTGCAATGTGGATTATACTGGTCTTGGACGCAAAGCGGCCAACCATTTGCCGTTTAGGGCATAGTCTCACCTTTCCCAGTATTTAAGGTGAATGTGTAAACCATTTTCGTATGGTAGGACGAATTCGGTGCGGCATCAAGATGTCCCGGCATCAAACGGCCGGCATCAAAACGGCGCGGCATCAAAATGTCACGTACCGCTTTTTTCCTTTTATCGCTTTTCTCACGTATTGTGTTACAGTCGACGCTCGTTATAACGTAACTCGATATACCGTAAATTTAAGGTCAGAAGTTCGTTCCCATCTAGGGTCCGACACTTTATTCAACCTGATTTTTTGAAGTTTTTTGCAATTTCTGTTTTTTCACTCTGGTCCTTAATATCGTGAAGATTCCCATTTCGCCGATCGTTTTACGGAGATTAAAAATTTGTTTTTCTAAAAAAGGAAAAACTCAGTATAACGTAACTCGATTTAACAAAATACTGATTTTTAAACCAGTTTTTGCTTTTTTAGAGAATAAAATTTTGTATTTCCAAAAAGTGATTGGCAAAATCGGAATCCTTGCAATATTTGGGACCAGATTGTCAAAACAGAACTGGTAGAAACTTAAAAAAGTTGATGTCAAAAAGGTGTCAAACCCGGTAACTTGCCCGGTCCCTTGAATTACGTTATAGCGCATTTAAATTTTGATATGCCAGCGTACAGGCATTTTTCTTGTATTTTCACTCAAATCTTCAAAGTGCTTTTTGTAGCCTTCGGTATCTTCTCTTTTTGTTCCTTTTTTCAGATTTTGGTTAAACGACTACTACATGTTCAAAAAGTGATCAAAACGCATTTCGAGAATTTAGCTATGCCTATTAGCTTGATAGCATTGCTTGTAATTCAATTTTCTGGAATTTTATAAGAAACAATTGCAGAATTTATATACTCGGCTCTTGTTCCGCAGGTCAGAAAAAGCACAGAATCACCTGATTTTTGGAGTCTGACACTTTGTTACTTTCATTTAATTGTTGTTCAAACTAGAATCGGGATTTGTTCTTCCACATGACTATATTATTTGCAAGTTTCTAAACAGTCAATTCGCTAGTTACCTCGGATGCTTTTTGATTTCAAAGGTGTATTTGTCACATTTTAAACACTCCAAGCAAAATTGACCGATTGCTGAATAATTGGATGTTTCATTTTTACTTCTTCTTTAGTCCATAGCATTAAAGTGGTTTTTATGAGAAAAAATTCTTATTGGGTTAGTTTTGAATAAATAAAAATTAAGTGGTCCTTGATGTCTGACTGGTTGACCAACTTTCTTTTAAGCTTGCTCGACTGCTTTACTGCAAAACAATGTACATTAAACAATAGAACAGAATGACCAGTCTTTAGTTTGAACAGAAGATCAAAATTCACTGGTTTTCGAGTGTCTTCGTGACGGAGCAAAGAGAGGATGGGCAGAGCCAGCTGGTTGATGGAAATACTCGAGTATTTTAGTCCTAAGCTGTTTGAAAGTCTTGGACTGCTGCTACTTCGATGAACAATTGTGAAGATGGTCAACAGCAATTCTTGTTTACACAACAATCTACTCAAAAACCAGCTCTGTAGGTGAAGATTTTTGAAAAGCTCTGCTTTATTCATTTATTTCTTGTCTTGATTCAACTACTACGATTTTGGTTTCTCTTTTGTGTTTAGCTGATATTTCATTCAAAAATTAGTAGCTGCCGTACGTAAATATACATTTTTTCAAATGAATTTCAATCACATAAAATCTTTAGTCTTTAATTTGTGAGTTTTTGGCTCTTAAAAGTTCTGCTTCCTCTGAGAAAAAATCACTCAGAAATCTGTTTCATTTATCGACTAGTTTGTGCCAAACAGCTAAAGTCTAATTTAATTGTTTGCATTTAGCCACCGAACAAGTCTATTCTGCGCACATCTTATTTAAAACTAGCTATGGCCTTATTCAGCCTCTCATTCAGTCCATCCATACTTGCCGTCTGCTTGTTTATGTGCTGTGCTCTTGTCGCGGACTCTCAGTACTATGGTCCTCCCATGGGTGGAGCTATTGGATGTGTGGTTACGGTAAGTCACCGCATATCTCCTAATAAAGCTCCATCTTTGAATAAAGATTTGTGTTTGGTAAGTTGAAGGCGTCTCATCTGCGATCTGCGTGTTTTCGGGCAGCCGTCACGCCCTCCTTTTTTAAATGATTAGTCCGCCGTCCTGTCCTATTTTAAGTCTTTTTTCCTGTGAACCGAGCTCTCTCCATCTAGTCAAAATCGTCTCGGGACGACCGGAGGGCGACGCGGTCACTCTATTCCTTAATAGTCAAATTTTGGAAATGCTTCTAGCAATTGTCTTTCAATCTACTTCAAAAGTATTAGCTACATTCAGATTGAAGATTCACATTTTTTTATCGATTCCGCTTTCTCAGAATTGTTTTACCTCACCGCTGATCTTTTTCGGTTGACCATGAAACGCTTTGAATATCGACAATATATTTTTCCAAAAGCTAGCCGCACATCTTGGTTCATTCTAAAATAGAATAAGAGTTTTTATCAGAACTCCCGGATGTTCTTATTAATAAAATTTGCTTTTTTTTGAAACGGGTGGTATTTAATTTGGCGCGTAGAATTGTGAAAATTGCAAGTAGAATTCTAAATTTTGCCCGTAGATTTCTAAATTTCGGCAGTACTCGGTCGAAATCATGTTTTGTTCACTTATTGAGATACTCTTGGACCTGAAACATACTGAAAAGACAATAAATTTGTGGACGACATTTTTGGAGAATTTTTTTGACCAATATACGACTTTTTGTCCCGAGAGACCAATGGTTGGAAAATTTTACCAAAAAAATTCACTCGAAAAAGTGTCGTCTACACTCTTACAACATCTTTCCAGCGTGTTTCAGGTCCAAGAGCACCTCAAAAAAGCTAAATAAACATGATTTCGAGCGCGGGCGAAATTCAGAATTCTACGGGCAATTTTCCTAATTCTACAAGCATTTTTCAAAATTCTACGGGCAACACAAATCTAAGGGCATTTTTCACAATTCTACGGACAAAATTAAATTTAACCTTTTTGAAACTCCAAATCTTATGTTTTTAAGAATTTCACGCCGAAATCCTTTTTTTAGCACTGAAAGAGCAATAAGCACTGGACATATTTCCCCAAAATACCCTAAAGCTTACTTATTTTTAAAATTTTGTGCTCGCAGCCCTGTTCATTATGCGGAAAACAGCCGCTTTGCAACGAAATAAAACAAAAATAAATTGATCGCAGAAAATTTTTCTGAAAAATCTTAGAATTTTTTGAGCTACCCTGTGTTTGTAAAACTCGTGCCTTCGTGCCAATTTATGCAATTAGCGTTGACGATCGCGGGTATGCTTCCTCCCACCAATCTACATACACATACATATATGTACACAAATATTGTTTGTATTCAGGGCACTAAGTTGTTCTCACATGGAAACTATATTAGAGATCTCAACGCCGAAGAATTTCAAGAGCTAGACAAGTACAGAAGGGAATTGATTGACTTTAAGGTATGCTGATAACCTTTTCACTCAATTAAATCTAGACATAGAAATACAAAAAGGCATTTATGACATTACGTTTCGACATATTTTTGTTGGTGAAATTATTTTGGGACAATATTTCTTTACGAATAATAGTCCTGTCTTTGCATTTATCTTAATGTATTGTGTTTAAGGAGAAGGTGGATGCTGCTTACGCCAACATTGATGTGCTTATGCAAAAAAATGGAACTTTGCCTGTTATCCCCAATCGCCCTCTTATGCCCGCTTTTTGCGCTAGCAACCAGACCACTCTTTACATACTTGGAGGATGCACAGTCCAGGTAATACTGCTTCTTACAAAAAAATAAGGTTTCCATATGGGACGATCTTGAAAAACAGCAGAGATCTCATAAATAACAGATCTAATCCTTTCTCGTTAAAAATTAAACCAATGTTGAAAAGTTAGAAAATTTATATAAAATAAACAAATTTTATTTATCATTATTAAGTTAAACTATATATCCGCAACTGACTTAAACCAAACCCCCCAGAACTTCCTTGAGCAAGCAAGACTTAAAAAAGCTGTATACAATTAATAAAATTGTATAGTTTTCGAGAGAAAAAAAACTCGCAAATTTTATTTTAAATTCAAACATTTTCGATGTTTCTTGCCATAGTAGAGAGCAGTGATGTAAAAGCACCGGTGCGGGCACCGGTGCCGGTGCCAACTTTTTGCTGGCACCGGTGCTGGTGCCGGTGCCAAATTTCAACGAAAAAGCACCGGCACCGGTGACGCACCGGTGCCGGTGCCAATTTTTTCGCTGGCACCGCTGCCTATTTTTAAGTAAAATTCGAATATATTTTTTGTCAATTTCAGTAAAACATGAAATGCAGATGCCACTTTTTGTTCGAGTAAAGGGGGGGACGCTTCATATATGCATCGCCCTAGGTCACAGGTTCGACTACCACCGGCTGCAGACCTTATTTTTTCAAACAAACGATTAAAGTGAATGAGTATTGAGCCAGAGGGGAGAGAATTGGATGCTTTTGTTAAGGAATGGTATAGTTCGATGTAATGATTGATCATTAATCAATTTTATCATATATTAATACTATATTAATGGTGCCACTGATTCGCTTTCCTTTGTTTTTTTTTTGAATTTGAAAAATCTCAGGCTGAGAAACCCATTTCAGACCCATTGGATGAAGAAATGAATCAAAACATTGAAACAGTTTAAAAAAAGTCAATTAAAAGCAATGATTTTGACTACGGAAAGCAACTAAGGAAGTGAGCTGATTAAACAAACAACTGAAAATATAAATTGATTTGGTTGTTCCCGAAGCTATCACAAAACTCACTGGCAACGTCAGCTAGCGTAGAAAGACTCTTATCAGGTGTCACCATAAATACAATAAGGCATAAAGGCCATTCTGGACAACTGCTCGTAAAGCGTCGTGTGCTAATCGATTTCAATAAAATCCATATTTCTGTATAAGCCAAACTTTTTTGAAAAAAACAAAACTCATTCCCGTTGAAAATTGAACTTTTTTCCTTGAAAAATGTACTGAATGTGATAGGCACCGGTGCCGGTGCAAATGTTCAGCCAGGTGCCGGCACCGGTGCCGGTGCCGCATTTAAGGCCCGGTGCGGCACCGGTGCCGGTGCCCACACCAGGCACCGGTGCCGGTGCGGTGCCGGTGCCAAAATTTACATTTTTACATCACTGGTAGAGAGCTCAAAATTCAACTGTGAACCATCTTAGAAATGATCGAAGACGAAAAAGCCAATATTCTCATGAAAATTTTAAAAAGAATTGCTGAATAAAATTTTTGGTGAAAAATTTGCATTAGACCACTATGCTAAGTCATAAATTCAACTTCAAATTGGTTAGTTGTTTTCAGTTTTACCCACTTTGGCTTGGTTTTCCATTCGCACCTTGTGAAGATATCCTTTTTTCTTGAAAAAGAAGTGCAAAAATAGAATTTTGGTTCCCTTTCTGTTTGCCAAAACCTTTTCTATTGAATAAAAAAATCTCAAAAATAGCGCGGACTCATAAAGACAGTGGCGAAAATAAAATCAGCTTTTTATATTGTACCATATTTTATTATACAGATATAATTTTTTTTAATTTTTCAAATTTAGAACCATAAGGTCTATATTGGCGGAAAGTTTGCCAGAGATCTGACTGAAAAAGAGAAGAACCAGCTAGATTTGTTCTCTAAGCAAATGGTAGCTGCTAACGCTGCTGCTGCCCAACTAGCTGCTGCTACAGCTGGAACCAACAATTCGGTAAATCATACTTCAGAATAAGTAAAAAAGACAGAATTTATTGTTTAGACCAATCCGGCAGCAGCCATTCCTTCCACTACAACTGTATCGCCAGTCACTGATGCTGGTAGACAAATTGCTCTAGACTTCTGCACTGAATTTTAAAATAAATGAGCACTTGACTAATTTGTCCCCAGAAATTACTTTTGTAATATATTGATCTGTGTTTTTATGATATAAAAATCATTTTGTTTACGTGAATTTTTAGCAAAAGATTCTATAAATATATATGTATTTATTATGGCAAGTTAAGCAGTAGCAGGTGACCCGTGTGCTTTTCTGGAATTAAACTAAAGTTTTAGATGAACATTGAAATAAAATTAAGTGAACTGTTTTAAATTTGGCTACTAATGATCAGCTAACAATCTCTAAAACTTTTGGCCAGGCACAATATGCGAGACTCAATAGCAACGTCTAGTTTTATCCAAAATCCTAGTGTACGAAGTAGGATTCTGAAAATAATTCGAAAATCTCAACGATTAAAAAAATGTTTTACCCAGACAGTTGTGGTTGGTTGAGTGTGAATATGTGAATGCAGGGATCTAATTCAGTTAAAAGTCGACGACACAGGGTCACAGCCAAATAGAGAGAATAATTGTTAATAGTCTGTTGGTCATCTTGAATCAGATCCAATGTGTGAAGAATGTTGGCTGGAATGTGAACATTGGCCGTGCGGGAAAGTCGCTTGACCATTTCAAAGCTCTAAATAAAACAATACTTTTTTGTTGTCATATATGAATGACTTGCTCGAAAAAGAAGTATGCCTGGAATTATAGGCTGATGAATACCAGCTGCTCGACATCTTTCACAAAATTGGTGAATACTTGTGGCTCAAAAAAGAATTGACTAATGACAAAATCGGCTCCAGCATCTAATTTACGCTTGAGATGCATCAAATCAGCAGTTTGGTTGGCTGATAGAGGGTGGCTTTCTGGATAGCCAGCAATACCAATTGTAACACAATCTGCTTTACTGTATTCTTGTCTCACCCAGTCAACCATGTCTAGGGCGTTAAAATTGAACGGTGGATCATGAGTCTGAAGTCTTACACAAAAAAGTTAATAAAGAAAATTTACCGTGAAAATTTATGGTGCAAATAAAGTTTATACAAAAATCATAAAATCATTATGATAGGCTGTAATCATTGGGAGCATCTTGGCCTTTCCCCCACCAGTCAACTCCGGCCTACCCCCACCAGTCAATTTAGCTTGGGGGACCAAGGCAAAAATTTTTTACTAAAAAACGTAAAATTTTTTTGCCTTGACTGGTGGGGTAGGCCGGAGTTGACTGGTGAGGGAAAGGCCAAGTTTCGCCAATCATTGTTTTGTATCAAATAGCAACTTTCTTTAGACAGAAATGCCAATATCGGATAGGCATCGAAAAAATAAACCTGAGCCATATCTCCACGCAGAGCAAATATATTGTACAAGGCAGCTTGTCTTGCTAGTCTCAAATACACCAAAGTCTGCCATTTGGGAATTCCAGTGCAAGACATGTTTAGCAGAACTTCTTGACGGCAAACATCTCTGACGGCTCTGGCACTTGAAATATTAGAGCTTGCTTAAAACTTATAACTAATTTGACGTATGACTAACAGGAAAACACCAACCTTTGTTAGCGCGCCAGGTAATAGAAATGAAGAGTGGGTTTGCTTCAGCAAGACTATTCACCATATGTACAAACTCGTTTAAGTGATATTTGTCAGAGATAGCAGCAGGACTGAACTCAAGTGAAAAGAAAGGATCTCTTCTGGCGAGTTTTTGGCTCAATTTATGGTTACATGACAGCATCAACTCGACCCGAAAAATTGTTGTTGATAAGGAAGGCAAAAGAACATACAGTCCAGTCTCTCACTATAACGTAGCCCATACGGACCGAACTCAAGGGTACCTAACAGAGATGATTACGTTATGTAAAGAGTACGCTAAAGCCAATTCTCTGTATAGAATACACCCTAGAGACCAATATTAACACTCCGCTGCTAATGCGTGGACGGACTACTGACTCAGAATTTCATGCTGAACACGATAGTGGAGTTTATTTTCAAAATTGACAAATTAGATTTTCAAATTGGCTGTAACTGAAAACACGCACCAAAATACTGATTTCCCGCAGTAAATACATAAATAACAGTATTTCTCAGTGTTTTTCAAATTGTAAAATTTATTTTTTTGGATCAACATGTAGCCCTGAGTCTCTAGTTTCGAATGAGCTATCAACTGGCTCAATGTGATGTGTAAAAGTGAGAGCACTAATGGTTTTGAAAAACGCGAAGTAGTTTTACAAAAATGCGTTTTCCTCAAAATTTTTTATACAACATTGAGCAACTTGATAGCTGATTAGAAACTAGAGATTCAGGGCTATATGTTGATCCAAAAAAATAAATTTTACAATTTTAGGAAACACTGATAAATACTCTTGTTATATTTATATATTTATGTATTTACCACAGTTGGACGCCGCCGCCGCCGGCCGCCACCGCCGGCGGCGCCGCCGGCGGTGGCGGCGATTTTTAGAAAGTCCGGCGGCGCCGCCAGGCGCCGGCGGCGGAAATTTTTGCGCCGCGGCGGCGGCGCTGGCGGCGGCGGCGAATTTTTTAGCCGGCGGTGGCGGCGGCGGCGACAAAAATCGCCGCCGGCGGTGGCGCTGGCGGAAACGCGGGCGGTGGCAGAATTTGTTAAGTACTGTTAATTTTTTTAAACAAATAAAATGCCAATGAAATTATAGGTATTTGTGCACTGTAAACTTTACAGTGTAAAGTCATGAAAGATCTATAAAAAGTTCATTTGAAAAAATCAAGTTTATTTGAAAAAAGAATTGTTAAGTACCAATTAGTTCTCATTATATCTAACGGAAAAGCTTGTGAAAAGTTATTTCGATTATGAATTTCAGTTTTCAAGATAATTTCATGGATTAGTTAAAGTTTTTCTTTTTTTGTCTCTCTTGATTTAGCTCGACAAGATAGAGGTCAACCGATTCCTTTGCAACGCGGTCGATTTCCTTTACTGTGAATGGCACGTTTCTGCTCAGCCCAGTCTCGTCGATGTAGCCCTTTGCAGCGGTGACAGCGTGTTTTTTCAGCTGATCTTTATTGATGTTTTCAGCCCGGACTTTTTCTCTTATGTAGGTTTCGATTGCTTCTTGGGCTTTGACTGCAGGGTCGCCTAAAGCAAATTGTAAGTCAAAGTAATATTTAAGATTTCATTTAACCTAATATATAGTCGCCGACGTGATCAGCGCCTATCGAAGCAGCTACAAATACCACAGTTTTCCAAAATAATTGCGTGAATGATTTGGCGCCAAAAATTTCAGAATCTTCTGAGATGCCGTCTAAAGTAAAAATTCAAACTTAAAAACAGTATAAAAAAGATAAATCCTTTTACTTTTTTTGGCTTGAAAGTGCCATGTTTTGGCTCAAAAATGTCTTCTCTTTTCTTTGAAGAATATCTATAGATAAACTTTTTACACTATCAGGTGATCCGCGATTCTAGTTCCTAACAAAGTATTATTTGTTGCAACATGTTTACAAAATATTCTACAAAATGGTAAAATTATGCAGTGAGTCAGGACCTGTCCAACAGGACCTGTTCTTTTAAACAGTAAAACTATGCTTGTCTACAATTCTCACTTAATACGCATTTGATTTTCTTGAATAAACATGTGTTAATTTAAATATACATGTCTTCACTGTGATCTGGAAAAACCGATGAAAAATCTAGTTTAATTAAAGGTTGGCTCATTCGGCAAAAATTTGGGCAAGAATCGGTGGTGGTAGCGGGCGGTAGTAAAACTTTTAGCGCCGGCGGCGGCAAAATTTTCAAAAAGGCGATTTTCAGAAAGCCCGGCGGCGGCGGCAAAATTCTTTATTCCAGCGCCGGCGGCGGCGGCGCTGGCGGCGGCGCTGTTTTTTGCGCACGTCCAACTGTGGTATTTACTGCGCGAAATCAGTAATTTACTGCGGGAAATCAGTAATTTACTGCGGGGAATCAGTATTTTGGTGCGTGAAATCAATTTTAGCCTTTTAAAATTTTGCCTTGGTCCCCTTATGTACAAATTTCGGATATTTGTTTCTTTTTCGGATATTTGAAACATATAGGGGACGAAGGCAAAATTTGAAAATCTAATTTGACATTTTTTGCAATTTTTTGAAAATAAACTTCACTATCGTGTTTAGCGTGCAATTTTGAGTCAGTAGTCCGTGCTAACACGCATGAGCAGCGGAGTGTTAAGAGTACGTTATAAAGATAGGTACGTTATATAGAGTGTATGTTATAGAAAGAGTGGACTGTATTTTGAAGTCTTAGGTCTAAGCATAAGCCAAAACATCAACACGACTGGCCAAGACCGCTTTTTTGGAGGCACCAACAGCACGCGTAGAGCTACTTTTGATCTTAAAGGGCATGCCCATGCCCGACACGGTGAAATTTGAATTTCTAAAAGGCGGGACCACTTTAATGCGTGAGACCAAAAAAATTCAAATTCAAATATTCATTCCTGCTGTAACTGCTGTTGTAGAATAGACGTATGCTGCGTAATTCTCACGCTATTTCTATTATCCTGCTGTGTCACAGTCGATATATAAAAAAGTCCACTGTGTGTCAAGTCTGTGTTTTGCTTCTTGCTTCAATAAAGCATCTTGGAGCTGTTTATGGCGAACAGTGTTTAGTAAGGTTTCGTAAAATCTCAAGCTTTTTCCCTAGTGAATTATTATGAAACTTCTTTGTACAGCCGAAACAGACTGATTTAGTATTTTACGAATTGCCCACAGTCCAAGAAGACATTGCGTATAGCTTCTTCAGTTCCAACGTGGTTCACTTCACAATGATTGATTTTAGCTGTAGAAATGGTGCAACGCGTGACTTATCGCCGCCGACTGTGCTACAACACGAAGTCGAACAAAACCAAGATTTCGAAGACTCCCGGAGGCAAAAATGTGGTGCTCTATCGCAAGAAGATCGGCAAGGTGCCCAAGTGCGGAGATACCGGAGTTCGCCTTCATGGGGTTAGTGACACTTTATATCAACTGGAGTTTCATCTATATGTTTTTCCATTACAGATCCAGCCATCGCGTCCACGAGAGATGTCGCAGCTTACTAAGCGAAAGAAGACGGTTTCACGTGCCTATGGTGGATGTCTGAGCGGAGCTGCCGTGCGTCAGCGAATCATTCGTGCCTTTCTAATTGAGGAGCAGAAGATTGCCACCAAGATTTACAAGGCCAAGATGGAAGCTGCCAAGAAATGAGAAAATGTTTACTTTGCTTATTCTTTTCTGCTCTCTCGTTACAATTAATAAATTGTCGTCTCTAAGAAATATGGTGTTAGTTGATAACATAGTTTTAACAGTGTCGAGACCCTGACTGTGATTTAGGGGAGTTCGATAATTTTTTTTTGGCGTATTCTTGCAGAGCGTTCCCATGCGAATCTGCCCCTTTCTGTTACGACACTCGACGAGGACCCAGAGAAAAGATATGCTATATGAGGGTTCCTACACCGGCAATGGTGTCCGGCGCCGATAGTGTCCGACCTACATGAAAGGGACAGTAGTGTCCGGTATATAAATAGCGACAAATTTTTCTCGGCTCGGACAATAGGGATAACAGTATTTAGGCTTTGTAATCTCATTAAAAACTGGCCATTTTAGATATGACAGCAAACAACACAATTATTAAACGGCGGGGGCCAAATGCACCAAGCGCCAAACGTCGCGGATATCGAGTGGGCCGTCTGTTGTAGCTATTTTGGAGAAATTTTATTGCTCGATCTCTCTACCCAGGCATCCGTTCTCCTCTCAGTAGGTACCTACCTGAATATTACCCAAACTCGTCATCGTTCATGGTAATATACCCAAAATGATATGCGGAATACGTTTTATCGTCACCTCTGTCAAATTTTAAAATAAAGCATCTGTAGAATGAGACAGAGTGAGTCTACGGGGTTGTCAGGGGCTATATTCCGCCCATGAAGAAAGATGTAAAAATTAATTAAATTAAATTAATTGTTTGAAGAGCTACAGTCAGGCCTCGGTAGCCTGCCCCTGTTATACGCCACCATAGATACCGTGTAACCTCTATTAATCCCCCACCCCTGACTTGGAGGACCTATATCTCAACCCAAAGTGAATATTTGTAAATCTGTTTTTTGCATTTTCTTAACTTCCACGAGCTCTACCGATTCCGCTTTTTCGATTTAGGATTTTCACTAAAAAATTTTGAGATTGACCTCAAAATTTTCAGATTTTCGAGTGTTCGAAAATTAATCCCTCATGGGGGATTAATAGAGGTTATGCGGTATGCTGCATTTTGGTGAGATTGGCCTTTTCTCTGTCATATGCACACTCAGTTGACCGCCGCCCTCATTTATCCGCCACCCTAAACCTAATCTCTGAGGTGAGTATAACTGAGGTTTGACTCTATCAGATCAGTTACTACTTGTGCTGGTTGGTTGCGATAAGTTGGTTACGAGGCGTGGGTCAAACTTTGAATTGACCACATTTCGATATCTATTTCAGAAGTTTCACATTCGTAAAAGTAGAGCAAAGCCTACTAACTAAGCTTACTACGAGCGAATACCTCTCCGCACTTGGGTCTACCTCTCCGCACTTGGGTCTACCTCGCCGCGCTTGGGCACCTTGCCGATCTTCTTGCGATAGAGCACCACATTTTTGCCTCCGGGAGTCTTCGAAATCTTGGTTTTGTTCGACTTCGTGTTGTAGCACAGTCGGCGGCGATAAGTCACGCGTTGCACCATTTCTACAGCTAAAATCAATCATTGTGAAGTGAACCACGTTGGAACTGAAGTAGCTATAAGCAATGTCTTCTTGGACTGTGGGCAATTCGTAAAATACTAAATCAGTCTGTTTCGGCTGTACAAAGAAGTTTCATAATAATTCACTAGGGAAAAAGCTTGAGATTTTACGAAACCTTACTAAACACTGTTCGCCATAAACAGCTCCAAGATGCTTTATTGGAAGCAAGAAGCAAAACACAGACTTGACACACAGTGGACTTTTTATATATCGACTGTGACACAGCAGGATAATAGAAATAGCGTGAGAATTACGCAGCATACGTCTATCCTACAACAGCAGTTACAGCAGGAATGAATATTTGAATTTGAATTTTTTTGGTCTCACGCATTAAAGTGGTCCCCGCCTTTTAGAAATTCAAATTTCACCGTGTCGGGCACGGGCATGCTCCTTTAAAGGAGGGTGAAAGCTGTTAAGGTGATAGTCTCGACACGAAAGGATTAATCCAAGATTTTTGCTTATAAAATGTGGCTTTAGAGCCCTATTTTGTCGACAACTCGGTGTTGCGATCTGTAAGGTGAGAGGGATTTGCGAAATCTCACATGTACCGTTGGCGCCAGTACCGTTGGCGCTGTTGATAGTGGAAGCATGAAGCCTGTGTGGCGACACTTTGGGCGATTTTAAGTTTAGTTCATGTGACCCGGGTTCTTAACCAACTACCGTTCCGACTTGTGGTCTTCGCGACATGGGTACCTGCAGCGACGAAGTGGCGGATATCGACTGGATCCCTGCACCTCATGGAGTAGGGACACCGGCTCAGCAAGAAGGATGGACTCGCAGCACGCTCCCAAATCAAACTGCGCACGGCCTGGCTCTGGATGGTGGAAGAACAGCTTCGACTGCATGGAACTAGAAGAAGAAGGGCGAAAGAAACCATTAGTATCTCATTGTATGTCTGAGGTTATTTTTGTACCCGGTTTTGGTTTCGGCAATAAAAATACGGTTACGTTTCCCCCATCCGGTGCCGGGATGATTAAAAACCTTACTGATCTCAGACAAACTTGTGCGAAATTAAAAGTTTGATGAGCAGTATCAATATCAGAATTTAGAATTAAAAAAAACGCCCTAAAAATTGACATGGAAAAGGGCAAAAAAACCGTTTAAAAAAAGGTTGATTAGTTTTCTATTGCATTTGGATTTTTAGGGCATTTTTTGAAGAAATTTTGAAATTCTGATGTTGATGATGCTAATTTAACTTTTCATTCTGCACAAGTTTGCCTGCCATTGCAACACCGAGTTGTAGACAAAAAATGAATCAAAAACCACATTTTAATAAACACAAAGTTTAGGATAATCCTTTCGTGTCAAGGCGTAACCACGCCAATAAGTCCAATTTTAAATGTTTGAATACTCGGGCATCAGTTTTTATCATAAAGACAAAATTCGGATGCCTCTTGAGCAAGAGAATGTTATGGATTTTCATGAATGGACTGTATAATCTATTAATTTTCGCAATGTCTGTAGTGATATTATAAAGCAGAAAAATACCAAACAAAAAATAATGAAGCAAAAAAAGCTTTTTAATGAGTGACGATTTACTATAAAAATTAAATTTAAATTTGAAGGTTGTAAATGGGGTTGGAAATTCTATTATTTCGTGCAAATATTATTTCTAGTACAATAACCTTATGATAAAAAAGCAAAATTCTTGAAACAGTTCTTGAAATAGAAATTCTTGAAATAGTTAGATGTATAATTAGCATATATAGTAATGTACAGTAAGAGATAATAAAATATCTTCCACTTTTCTGTAAATCAACTTTCCATTTTCTGCTAAAATTAAACCAACGCAAAGAGTAGCGAGATAATTTTTTTTAATGGTACAATACTTTTTAGACAGTCTAATAAAGTAGTGAACCAATCGTTGATTATTACATTTGAAATAGCGCTCAGTTGTGTATGTTTTTTTTAATAATAATTTTAAATCTTTTCTTTAGAACTTATATGAAATGAAACCAGGGCTATCAGATGTATTTTTAGAAATATTTGTGCTTTCAAGAAGCCTGATATTCAAAGTGGCCAGAAAGTGTTCGGTCCCGTTATTTATTTTTAAGAAGTACACGTTAGACGAGGGTGGCCATATAACCTCCTATATGAGACAAACGTCCTATTTTAAATTTTCACTCCCCGATTTCCTTATTTCCCGATGCCCCCTTTTTGGGAATTTTCACCCAATAAGCACCTTTTTGAAAATTCGCTGTGCCTCCGTCTAGCTCTAAATATTTTTTTGCCAAAATATACTTTTCCGCGATTTTTTAATTTTCCCTGTTTTCAGCCCTTGTTCTTCATTAAAACATCTAAATGACGCTTAATACTAATGAACCAATGTGCACAAACTCTTCCGGTAGTACTATAGTGCTAAAACACGACTCTTTATTAATTCAACATGATTGGAATGAGTAGGTCTAATTCAGGGCTTCGAATCGTCCTTTTTAAAAAGATTCGTCCTTATTGGCACCCCAAATCTTTTTTTATTTTTGAAAATTTAGTCAAAATCTTTTTTTTTTTCGCTTCAAAATGGCAACAAACACTGGATAAAATGACCCTTTTACTTCAAAAACAGTCAAAAGGTCCTTTTTTACCCAAATGTCCTTTTTTTGAAATTTTTCATTCGAAGCCCTGGTCTAATTGCTGCTTTTTTTAAGCTAAATTTTTTCAATTTATTTTTAGAGTGAAAAACGGTGAAAGATTTTTGTTGGCTTTCGGAAGTTCGGAGAAAAATCAGATTTCATCAATGTGATCAAAACCGAAGGATCTATTGAAAGCGGATTAAATGATGCTAAAATAGAAAAACTCTCGACAGTTGGTTATTTGTGATAAAAGTAGCACGTTTGAAAGACATTTGTTTAGCAAAAAATCAGAGTTAAATATGCTGACTATGAAGAAAAATTGTTTATTGCACCAAGTGTAGAACTAAAAAGTCTTCATAATGCATCTATAAACTCTATTGATTTATCTCCTTCTGGTAATCTCATCGCCTCTGGTGATTCTGAGGGTGTGCTAAAAATTTGGAATGCAAGAACAGGAGAAGTTCAGGTCTATCAATCAATTTTAAAAGTACAAACCAACACTTCAGTTTAATATATTTTAGAGGAACTATTTGGGTCATATAATGGATATCAACAAATGTCGCTTCTTTCCGTCAGGCATGCAAGTGGCTTCTTGTGGCCTAGATATGACTGTTCGCATTTGGTCACTCTCGGGTGGTGGTGAATTAAATGATTTATCCAATCCTAACGTCTTAAAAGGCCACACTCGAAGTTTTATCGTCGCGTTTTTGGAAAATTATTGACTATGGCTTTTAGGCGTACTTGATTTAGTGATTGTTGATGGGGGCGAAATATTAGTTAGCGTAGGCAAGGATGGAACTACCAGGCATTGGGACTGTATTTCTGGTAAAAATTTTAAAAATAAGCATTACTAATAAACATCATTAATCCGGGCAATTAAGGAAAAAATCTGCAAACTTTAAGCCTTGACTTAGGCTCTCTTAATGCAGTCGCAGTCAAAGGTAATCCATTTTTAGTAACTCAGGAAAAGGCTACGTTGTCTCATTCGTTACATATTTATATTTTCAAAGACATTTCTAAAAGTCGAAATTTAAAGAGTTGAGGCCAGAAATTACTCGCAATTGGTGGCGCTTTTCTTTAATATTTTCAATCACTAAAAATATTAATTGCAGATACATCCACTATCGCATATGGGTCGGAAACTGGCAGAGTTGTAATCTACGACTTGAAAACATCGGAAAATGTAAAGCGACTATTCCAAAAGAATAGAAAATATCTGCTAATTTATAGGTATTTACGTTCGCCATTGGAGCAAGTTGCACTTCTTTATATTTTTGGGGCGACTTTCTTTACTGTGGGACAGAAAATGGTGAGATTCACTGCTTTAGCACGTCCAAGAGGTATTATTACAGTACCAAATATTCGATAATTTAACAATAATTTTCGTGCTTTATAGACAAGCCCATTCCGTGTTAAAAACATCCAATGGCAAAGTGACCGAAATGAGCTCGTGTTCACTAGGCCTGCTCGCATCATTTAGTATGTCTTTTCTAAATATTTCAATTCATGCTTTTACTTTATAAAAGCCATTTTAGATGATGGTACACTGGTCGTTTTTCCTCTACCACTTACTGCCGCCAATGCTTTAGTTGAATTTACTGGTAGTGATGTGGATCCAATCTTAGGTAGAATAATTTCATTAAATTGTGTGTGTGTGAACTTTTTCAATTTATAGATTTCACTCATTCTGAAGATGTGCTCTTCAGTGCTTGTCGAGACAAAACGATCCGGAAATATCACCTTAAATAATCTAACACCATATTCGCTATTTTTAAATAATTGATTACAATTTTTTTTCCAAGACATCAAATGCCGAAAATAGAAAATTTTCAAACTCTCTTTTTTAAACTGCTGCTGCACAAAACTAGGGGTAATGCTTTTTCTTGGGGCAAATATACTTTTTTTCGGGGCAAATTTTACTCTTTTTGGAGCAAATTTTTATTTTGACTGATTTCATTATTTTTTCTCATCTGTTTTCAAAAGTAAAATTATCATTATGTAGCCCTGCGACTATAAATTCTAATGAGGTATCAATTGTTGAATCATCTCTGCAAAGTGTAGTACAAAAGGATAAAAGTATGAACCAAATTATTTTTCTGACCTGCTTCATACTTTTACCTTTTTGTGCTACATTTTGCGAGGATGATGCAGCAACTGATACCTCGTTAGAAACTAGAAACTCAGGGCTACCTGATGGTGTTATCACTTTGAAAAGAGATGAGAAAATTCAATAAAATCATTCAACACAAAAATTTGCCCCAAAAAAAGTATATTTGCCCCAAGAAAAAGGATTACCCAAAACTAGGTTAAAGGGCATGATCGCGCCCGATGGGGGAAAAGGCGCGAACCAGCAGTTCTTTTCTTTCTCGATAAATTTTTACATTCATTCTCGTCTAGATTTTTTAAGTTTTCTGTCTAGTTTTTAAAAGCAGTATAAGGTCATCTATATCAGATTTGACGCAGAACGAGTGAAAAATGGGACGATTCGAAAAAATTCGAAAAAAACTGCTGGTTCGCGCCTTAACGCACGGGCATGCCCCTTTAAGCCATGTTTCTCAAAATATATAGTTTATAGTCAAATATAACGGCCTCACCTCAATTTCAACTCCCAGCTGGATCCGACATTTTTTTACCTCGGTTTTCGAAATCCTTCACTAGTTTTGTACCAATATGTTCAATGCCCAAAATTCATTCAGGTTAAACCCATGAGGGCTAGAATGACTTATACCTAATCTTCCTAAAATTACCTTAATGGTCCAAGGTAATTCATTTCAAAAGGGTAGGCGGATGACCAGAAAATGTTAAAAAATATTAAGTTGGAACATAGATGAAAAAATACTAAAAATAATAGTTCTGCCCCTAAACAACTCATGCCCTAATCTCAAAACTCTGTGTAACACCACCCTACTCATACTCAATGTACCCTACTCACTCTTCAAGTACTTCTACCCACTATTCCGGTACCGCTACTCACTCTTCTGTACCCCTACTCGATTTTCAGGTACCCTAACCAACTCTCCAGGTACCCCTACCAACTCTGCAGGTACCCTTACCCACTTTACAGCACCTCTACTCACTCTCCAGGTACCTTTACGCACCCTCCAGGTACCCTACTCACTCTCTTGTCTGACCTAGTTGCTTTCTCAATCCAATAAACAAAAAAATCAAACACAAACGAAGAACGAGCTAAAAACATTATAGAAAACTACAGTTGAAGTCCAAATATTCGTGGGAATATTCGCGCGAAGATAAAATATCTTCGCGCTCTTATAAAAAACGCGAAGATTCGGTGAAGCTCC
This sequence comes from Ditylenchus dipsaci, assembly GCA_004194705.1. Lineage (NCBI taxonomy): Eukaryota > Metazoa > Nematoda > Chromadorea > Rhabditida > Anguinidae > Ditylenchus > Ditylenchus dipsaci. Next base: position 43,720 of record SADC01001153.1, on the reverse strand, counting down.
ATTCATACTCCGCGGGACACGGGACAATTTTTCAAACACGTTTTTGTCTCTATCTCGGCTCCCAGCCATCATTTTTCACTACTTTTAATAGATCTACAAGGCAACAGACCATGCTCTACAACATAGGGATAACAGATCTGCCATGATCAGTATCGAAAACGGTTTTTAGGCTGTCCCGCAGGTCAATGTCCCGCGGTACAAATATAGGAATGTGTCCCACGGGACATTGACCTGCGGGACAGCCTAAAAACCGTTTTCGATACTGATCATAGCAAATCTGTTATCCTTTGTTGTAGAGCATGGTCTGTTGCCTTGTAGATCTATCAAAAGTAGTGAAAAATGATGGCTGGGAGCCGAGATAGAGACAAAAACGTGTTTGAAAAATTGTCCCGTGTCCCGCGGGAGTATGAATGGAGCTTGAAGAACTTTTGTGATTTTGGTAAAAAAATTCGTCCAAGATTGATGTTTTGACCAAAACGTTAATTTCAAAAATGTTTTTTCACCTAGAAAACATGTTTTCAGTCTAGATACTCGAAAAAGAACGCAAAAAAAAACAAAGTTTAGTTGTAGTCAACTCTTCATGTAGTGCGCTCTTGCTATAGTGCAATCCTCGTATAGAGCGACTTGTTCGGTGAATCGGCTGGTATAATTTAAACATAAAGCGACCATTCCCCCGCTATAGTGCGCTCTCGCCACAGTGCGTCTGTCATTTTTCATTGAAATTTGTTAGGTATACGGTCAACTCTCGATGTAGTGCGCTCTTGTTGTACAGTCTACTCTCGATATAGTGTAGGTGCAAAAAGGTTTGTTCCCACCTAGGGTCTGAGACTTTTTTACTACCGCTATACAGTCAACTGTCGCTATATCTTGCTGTATCAGATTTGTTGTCCCTGCTTGTTTTAGTGAGTGTTTCGGTCAAATAAAGGCCGATGTTTTAGATAATATTGCTGTAAAAACATCTAAATGAATTTTATGGAATTTTTTTTTGTTGTAAAACGCTACTTTCTAAAAATTTCAATGTTCGCGAATATTCGCGAAATCTTCGCACGAATATCACAATTCCGGAAGTGCAACAGAAACGGAAGATAACAACATTTTTCGGATAATGATTTATTCCTCTATGATTATGATTGAACCGCCATGATATGTGTTGATATGTATTATAGTTGTCAATGAAGTTGGTTTGTGTATAAATTCAAGTATTTATGCAATTTTTGATCAATTACCGATATAAAATCATAATTAGCCGGTTTTTGGCTAATTATGGATACCGTATTTCCTGTAATAAGGCGGCATGCCGCCTTATTTTTCAAACCCCTGAAAATCCGAAAAATTCGAATTCAATCTCGAGATTTTTGGGTGCTCAACCAAAATCTAAAAATCAGAATCGGTAGAGCTCGTGGGAGTTAAGAAAACGCATCAAACAGATAACCAAAATATTTACTCTGCTTCGAGATATAGACCCTCGAAGGTGGGGGTGCCGCCTTATTAGAGGGTGCCGCTTATTACAGGAAATACGGTAATTATCCGATTTTTGATTACCCGGCTGGTTAAGCAACTCTAATTAAAACACACAAAAACATCATTTGGGGATATTTTGGGAGGGTCCGGTATAAGTTATTCCGGTCCTTAAGCCTATTGTTAACAAATACTTGCGTTAAATTTGTTTTGCACAACTTTTGGTCGCCGTCAGTATTTTTGAAAAATAAATACGGGTTATGATTATGCCAAATAAATATTGTCATGACTGTTGTTTTATTCATGCTAGATTCCTTTTTTTCGATCTACTGTAGGCAAACTGTGTGTTTATTTATTCCTTATTTATTTTTAGGTTTATTATAAATGTTTCGCTATGGTTTGAAATGTGAAAGCGAGCCTTTGGCTTCTACCTGCAACCAAATTGTTCATTCAGTCGGAAGTTTGCTAAATGTGAATCGTGTAAAGTCAGTGGATTTCATGCCTGTGCGATATGGTAAGAGGCTAAAGTGCTAATAATTACCTCATCTTCTATTTTTAGGGGCACCTCGTTTCAAACCCAAGGTGGCTCAAATCTATATTGGTTAGCTAATTACAATTTTTTATTTGCTTTTAAGATGGCTAAGACCAAACAGATGAAGACGCCGTCTATGTTGGCACTTGATCATTTCGACTTCTATTATTCTCCATTGTTCGGCAAGGTTTGATGGATAAAAGAACTGCGTTGTATTTCTGCCTTATTTTGATTTTAGTTATGGCCCTCAATCCGTCTGGGTCTCTTAACTCCCAACAAGTTCATTGCAGTGATGAATCGATTTTCTGAAAGCTTCGAAGTGTGGTTTACCTTACACCTTTTTCTCTAGTTTGGTTATGTTAACACCCTTTCTAGGCTAACCATCTGATGGTAAAGGATCTAGGGACAGTCAATTTAATAGAAGCGCTCAACACTCCTCGTTACTTAGAAGTGCTGGAAAAGCACAAATCTATTGCAGAAGCTGAAGCGGAATCGATTATCAGTTCGGAAGCAAAAAAAGAAGCCCATAGTAGTTCAGAAGAAATGGTTGGTCTTCTTTGCTGATACGGTTATTATTTTAACCTAACACGTTTTATACCCTAACACATTTGTTTTGATAGTCAGTGGTATATCCACGCTTTCTTTTGGTGCCCTTGGATTTTTCATTTTTCCCTTCTTCTTTTGAATTTTAAAAATTGTTGAAATGTACTAAGAACTAGTTTTCTAGTTCGAACCTTTCACATACCGTATTATCTCTATTTATCACTATGGGGAATTACTTTTCAACCCTAAAAGATATGAATAAATTGAGGTCGATTTTAAGATTTTTGGGTACTCAACCGAAATATGAAACGCGAAATCAGGAGAGCTCGTGCTAATTAAGAAAACGCAAAAAAAATTGAAATTTTCGGCGCTACTAGCGAATACCCCCCCCCCCCAAGCATCCGACCTTTAAAAATTGCTGTAACTACCCTTGCAAAAAAAAGTTTAGGCTTAGCCCTTAGGCTTGGGGTAGGCCAGCGTACGGAAGTTGTGACTAATGAAGAGTTTGCGCACATTTTCCGGGGTCTGGACATAAATTTGGGTGCTTTTTACTTAAGTTTTAAAAGGTCGGATTTTTTGGGGGGGGGGGGGTATTCTATAGTAGGGTCGAAAAAAATAATAAATAAAATTCTCCTGACCCTGTAAGAAAGAGACCATATATAATGCTAACCTATAAAATAAGTTGGTACGAAGTTATAAAAGCATACATTTAGTTGCAAATTTTTCTTCTGAGTATACTTAGACAAAATTATTCAAGATGGTTAGCGCACAAATCTTCAACATAAATTAACACAAACACCTGAGAGTTGCACTTTAAAGATGACAAATTAGTTTAACCAGTATAGCAATAACAAATGAGAAAAGCAAACAGTGACTAGCAGGGGTGTTAGTCAGTCACTTGAATTGTCCGATAATGAATATATATATTTCTACACAGACCAATTGGCAGGGGGCTGATTAGCAATGTGCTAACAACCACCAGCAAAAGTCCTCCTCTAATTTGAAACCCGAAAAATTAAAAAATAAATACAAATATAAGGAAAAAGTTGGCTTCCGAAAATTGGAAATTTGGGCGCTACTATAGAATAGCCCCCCCCCCCAAAAAATCCGACCTTTAAAAATGCTGTAACTACCCTTGTAAACAACAAGTTTAGGCTTAGCCCTTAGGCTTGGGGTAGGCCAGCGTACGGAAGTTGTGACTAATGAAGAGTTTGCGCACATTTTCCGGGGTCTGGGACATATATTTGGGTACTTTTTACTAAGTAAAAAAAGTGAAAATCGTTGGGGGGGGTATTCGCTAGTAGGGTCAAATTTTCACTCTAGGCTTAATTATAAGGTCCATAGGGTGGGGGATTATTAGAAAGTGGGAGATTAATGGAGAAAATACGGTAGATCAGTTTAATGGAATTATATATTTCTTAAGTTGTCGTTTTAGGATCGATCGGAAAGTGAAATGGACTCGGAATTGCTTAGAACACAAGCTGGTCTAACGCAGTTTCGGGAGTCCACTGCTGACTACACAATGTTCGACTCGAGAAAAGAAATGATGAAGGAAAGGGAAAAGGAAAGCGTTATTCGAGACAGCGAATTTCAGTGGGTTGTATTTCATGAAGCTGTATTCTTAATTGAAAATTTAGAGTTACTGGTTTGGAAGCGCTTGGATCAGACGCACTGCCGGTGGTAGATGACGTTTTCAATTACCCTAAAGGATTATGCTTAGAAGTGTTTCCACGTGGTTGTCTAGATGACTTTCCAGCTCCGATTAGAGATCACACGACAGGAATTACAAGTACCAAACCATTAAAATGTACGGTAATAGAAAAAGAGGGTTGTTTTTAGGTTGGTGGCTGCTGGATGGTGGGTCCGTCGTTCCCGTGCTAGCTTTAGATTTACAGCCATCGGATGTTGTGCTAGACATGTGCGCAGCTCCTGGTGGCAAAAGTTTGCTTATCGCGCAAACTCAAAAATTCAGTAAGTCTATGTTTAAAATTTTAGTGACTAAGTTTTAGGAATCTAGTTTCTTTTCTTTTAAACTGTAAAAAGGAGGGCTACCGTATTTCCGAGTGTGTCCGATTGTGTCCCAAATACATTTTTGACTTGATCGTAACTGCTCTTTTCACCTACCCTTTGTATTATATGGAGGTGGGATTGTGGATCTCATAGTCTCAATAGTCATACAGTCAAACTTTTTTATAAGCTAGACCTCCTTATTAGCTACACTTGAGTCCGGTCCCAAATGAGGTATGTTCCGTGTAATATACCCCCTCTATAAGCTACATATAGGATCGGTCCCGAGGTGTAGCTTATAGAGAAGTTTGACTGTATGTCTGTGCAAGTTTTTTACATTACTCCTTTTTTAAAATTGTCTTACCTATTCTCGAGGCCTTTTCACAAAAAAAAAATTCCGACAAGTAGCCGAATCGGAAAGCTGACTTCCTGTTTCCGATTTGCAACCTTTATTGGAATTGAACTATAACTACATAATAAATCAATCTTTTGACTCAGACCAGAGTAAATTTTGGCAAAACTTTTTTTGTCACATATTCACTTTGTTTCTGTCACAGATTTGATTTGCCACAGATTCACTTTTTTGTATCAGATTCACTTTTTCTGTCACAGATTTCCTCATATATGTCACAGATTTGGTTCTCGGCACGAAATCAACAATTTTTGAAAATTTTTAAGTGAAATTCATGGTGGGCAAAGGTTTTCCGGGGTATACCAAAGGGGGGGGGGTAAAGTTTTTGAGAAAAACCGATTGAGCGGATCAGATTTCGGGTCCGATGGGCTCAATCGCCCATAACTAGAGATGGAGACGGCCCTGGTCAAGGCCCGTGTGAGTTTCGAGCACAAACCCTGGTTCAAGGGCCCTGCCTCGAAATTATAAACCCTGGTTTCGACCCTGGTTTGAACCAGGGCCCTTGCAAAATTTACGTGTACTAAAATTTACGTGGTATTTACGTGGTTTGGGCCTCGAATTGGTAGTTCGAGGGTATCCAGATGGTTCGAGCCCCTCCTGGTATTTGGGGTTATCCATGTAGTAAATCAGAAAATGCCCGACTGAGACAACATCTAATTTTTGACAACTAAATCGTGCCTAGCATGCTCGATTCGCTTATAGATGGTTTCTAAAATTCAAGCTTGGCTATATGTTCAAATCCCTCTCGAGACAAAAATGATTTAAATTTATTCCGGATTTTCCTGACTGAAAATTCTGGGTGTACCGAAGAATTTAAAAAAATATTTGCTAAACGGCACATTTGCTAAAAAAACTTTTGCTAAAAAAAATTTTGCTAAAGACATATTTGCTAAAGGCACATTTGCTAAAAAAATTTTGCTAAAGTCACATTTGCTAAAATTTCTTTTGCTAAAGTCACATTTGCTAAATTTTTTTTTGCTAAAGGCAATTTGCTAATGAAATTTTTTGGTAAAGGCCTTTTCTGGTCCCTTTTGTGTCACAAATATGACCGTAGGGTGTTTAGGAAATGCAGGTACTTAGAACCGAACCTGTGACCAAGTCAAACGCTTGTCTTTCTATATCTAAAATTATGGTAAAAAAGGTATGCGCCCAGGTGGATTCGAACCAGCAACCTCTATATCAACCCTCAGGATCGCTAAGAACTTCATCCAGTGTGACCAAACCAAGTGGTCGTCCACTTGGATCAAAAAAAATTTTACGTTTTTCATATTCCAAAACCTGTTTTTTGGACTGATTCGGGCCCGCTGAAGATGGTTTGATAGTGGTAAAATGCCGCTTTCTCGGGTATTTTTTGAGTATTGGGCAATAATTGGTTTTACCAAATCAATTATTGCCCAAAACTCAAAAAATACCGAGAAAACGGCATTTTACCACTATCAAACCATCTTCAGCGGGCCCGAATCAGTCCAAAAAACAGGTTTTGGAATATGAAAACGTAAAATTTTTTTTGATCCAAGTGGACCATTTTGAGTGTTTGAGTAGCGTAGAGGTCCACATACTCATTATCAAGGTTGCTGGATCAAACCCCTCTGGGTGCAATCAGTCCCTAGTAGAAGACCTCGATTCATGGTCCTGGGGTTTTCTCGAAGTGGTTTCAGCAGTTTGGGATGGTATGAGGTAAATCATGGATGGCCTAAAAATTTGGGATGATTCAGACGCAATTTGAAAAATTTCGAAAAAAAACTTAAAAATTTACAAAACCACCCAAAACTTGAAGAAAAAGGTAAAAAGAGGAAAAAAGTTGAAATGATAGTGTCTTTGACGCAATAAGAACCACAAAACCGCGTTAACAAATGAAATTTTAGTAAATATGCCTTTAGCAAAAAATTTTTAGCAAATGTGACTTTAGCAAAGAAATTTTAGCAAATGTGCCTTTAGCAAAAAAATTTTTTAGCAAAAAGTTTTTTTAGCAAATGTGCCGTTTAGCAAATATTTTTTAAATTCTTCGGTACACCCAAAATTCTTGGAAATTTTAAAATCAATCAAGATTCCTTGCAACTAAAGTCTTAAAGGTCTTTTGGCATGTGCATCAATAATTTCAGGCAAGCTTGTTTGCAATGATGAAAAGCTCTCACGACTAGGCCAATTGAGACGGGCATTAGGTATGTACATACCAAGCGGCTGTGAAGAAGCGAACAAGATCCTTATCAAGCGCAAGAATGGTTTGTGTCAAAAATATATTTGATGTCCCAATTAGCGTTTTCTACTATTAGCTAGCTCTGTGGAAAATTGGAATGAGCTGCAAGTTTATGACAAGGTTCGTGTCTACATATATCGTATTCAGTCAGCTTACAAACTGTTTTTGAGGTTTTGTTAGATGCGCCTTGCACAACGGATAGGCAGTCTGTCAATTCAGATGGGGACTACAACTACTTCGCGTCTGCTTACACTTCGCAAAGACTTGGTCTTCCTCAGTCTCAGACCCGTATGCTTGTGTTAGTTGGATCTTTGAAATTTTCCTTTATCAATGTGCTTTTAATTTTAAGTAATGCTCTTCGATCTTTGAAAATCGGTGGTTCTGTGGTCTATTCAACATGCTCTTTGTCGCCAACTCAGAATGAATGTGTGGTCGAGAACGCTGCTGCGCTTGCCAAAAGTACTTTTTATATGTTTCAACCCCCCATAACTTATTTATTTAGCTTACTACAACATTGAATGTGTTGAGAAGTCACTTAAGTTTATGGAGGTAAACCTGAGTGGCATTGGTTTATACCGTTTCAGTCCTCAGTGTAGGCGTGGCGTGATGGTCTTGCCGAATGTTCTCAACAATTTTGGACCTATGTATGTGTGCAAGTTGCAAAGACTTAGTTGATCTTATTGTTTATTGTATCCATAATTAGTTTGTTTGCAGAATAAACCTGTGGAATTTACGCATCATTGAACTTTATTTAATTCTTTTTCTCCTCACAGTTGGACTTTGATGTAAATATGTTTAGCCGCGGAAGAAATTTTAAATGACGCAAATCTCTTTTCATAATTTCTTTTCCTGTCTTGTCAAACCAGCCCCTTCGCATTAAGTGCTCCAAGAAGAATTTGATTATCGCTAGGAACTAGTGCTTTCTTAGTCAGAAACATTTTTCCACATCTGTTCTGGAGGAATTTTGTTAATTTTTCTGCGTTTAAATGGTCTCTGCTTCCTGCATAAGTATTTTTATTACTCTCTTTGTTTTTCATTTCTCATCATCTCAGGAAGACAATGTCACGCCTATATCACTTTTTGGTGTGGTTGGGGAAGACAATAACTGGTCAGCGGAAAGCACCCCGTCAACTTTTGAAAATGATATCGAACTTGAAACTAATCCAGTGCCTGTGATCACGAGAAAACCTTACTCAGACCACACATACCCATCAATTATAAAGTTGTCGAAGCCCAATCAACAACACCAAGTGAGACAGGGACCGATTTGTCAGAATCTGTTTTGAATTCAACCCATATGGAATTATTGGACAAAAATACTCTAATAGACTGCGCTAATTCAACAGAACGTCTAGGAAAAGATCAATTTGGAGGTCAATGGATGGAGTGGGAAAAATGGAGCGAATGCAGTGATTCCTGTGGCGGGTGTGGGACTCATTCCAGGTAATAAACAACATTGTGGAAGTAACAATTTTTGCATGTCAAAAAGTTTATGTTCCGATAGTAATCGTACTTGATTCTCAATGATGCACTTTTTACGGGTGTACAATTTTTGTTAAACATTAATAACAGTCATTTAGGAAAAGGCAATGCCTTTCTAATCATCCGAATTGCACCTGTCAGGGGTAAGGAAAAGACAAATGCATAACGGCGTGTCAAACACGTCGAAAGGCGAAATCGAGGTTGGTTTTATGTCATCTAGTATTCTGCATCAGGGATGAGATTTTCGCCCTATTACTTTTTTCGACTTTTTGAAGAAAAAGTTTATTTTTCGGCAATTTTACTTTGAGTGAATTTCAAAATTTGGTATAATTGGTGGGGAGTAGCCAGTTAGCGATGGTTTTTTTCAAAATTTTTGATATTTTTTGCCATAAAAGTACTCTTTTTGTAGAAAACAGTTTTTCTGGGGCCACCCAGTAGCTGAAATTTCCTCAAAAATCCGAATCAAAAAACAGAATTTTAAAATAACGCGTGGTTGCTGAGATATGACCTAAAGTTGGATGGTCATCATTTACAAATGACAAGCACCCAACTTTAGGTCATATCTTAGCAACCACGCGTTATTTTAAAATTCTGTTTTGTGATTCGGACTCCTGAGGAAATTTCAGCTACTGAATGGCCCAGAAAAACTGTTTTCCACAAAAAGAGCACTTTTATGGCAAAAAATATCAAAAATTTTGAAAAAAAACCATCGCTAACTGGCCATACACCTAATTTGGTAGATAAGATTCTGGGCATCATTTTTAATGTAAGTCTTACTTCAAAGTGAAGTTGTAAAACGAATTAGATTTACAATAGTCCTTCCGGGACTATTGCGGGACTAAGAATTCTTGACCTATCGGGCTGGAATTCTGATCCGCTCAATCGAATTTTCGCAAAAAGTTCACTCCCCATTAGTAAACTCCCCCAAAAAACCAACTTTCAGGGGCTTCTGGCCATTCCGGGGTGAGATTCTGGGCGACCCAAGTTATTTTTAACTATTAAATTCGAATTCCCGCAAAATTTACTGCAATATTTGACTAAAAATTCGAATTCGGCGGCGTAAAGGAATAATTTGGCGGGGTAAATCATTAATTTGGTGGGGTAAAACAATTTGGGTACAGGCTGATTAGTCGCTACAAAACTAGCCGTTTACAAAACTGGCAGTTCACAGAATTGGTCGTCACAAAATTGATCGTTTACAAAACTGGTCGTTTACAGAATTGGCCGTTTACAAAACTGGCCGTTTACAGAATTGGTCGTTTACAGAATTGGTCGTTTACAGGATTGGCATTTCGAGAAGTTATCAATAAATGAATGGGTGACCTTGATATCATTGGCAACCAACGCCAGATCAAACATGGTTCAAGTCAAGAATAGAGCGAACAGAAATTTTGGCTATCCAGAATCTTTGGGGCCCACTCGCCAGAACCAAAGGGGTCCCAGTCATTTTAAGTCTAATCTATGCGAAAAATAAGTAAGGCGCGAATTCAAATTGAACATTTTTTTGCATAGATTAGACTTAAAATGACTGGGACCCCTTTGGTTCTGGCGAGTGGGCCCAAAGGTTCTGTTGCTCCTAAATTTTAACCCTGCATCAACAACAAAACAGAAAAACGGCCTCTTTTATTCCCCGTTGACAATAATAGCAATAACAGAATTTTCAATACTCAAAGCTCCCTTATCGCCTGAACCATGCCATGAGCCCACTCCTTTCGCTGAAGCCTTTCCTCCTCAACGTTGACACATCGCTGAATTCGAAAACAAACCACCGTATCATTTGCAAAATCGTGTGGCAAAATGGTGTTAAACAAGACCAAAATTATGATTTAACGCACCCAAACCCCGAAACCGGGGTGGGTACCTCCTGGTCAGGTGGATATCCACTTATTTCACCTGAAGAAAAGTTTTGGTCAAATTGGAAAAGAAACCACCCTATTATATGCTAAATCGTGTGGTGAATCGGGTTTGATAAGACCAAAATTACGATTTCACGCATTCAAATCCCAAGACCGGCGTGGGTACCTCTTGGTCAGTTACCTATTAAAATTCCAGGCTTCAAGGAAGCGGCTAGCACTACTTTAAACACTAAGTATTTGCTTAAACCCATGTCCTTATAGCTAGTTGAAACTGAAAAGAAAAAAATTGAACACAATTTTGATAACTGGGACCTACCGCATAAAGTAACTCTTGTATGCGTATTGTTCGGTTGTTTTGTTCGGCTGAATGCTTTTCAGCAATGCCTTTTTCAATGCTAGGCTAAATTTTTGGATGCTGGGTCTCTGGCCCGGCTTTGTAAAGCGAGGGGAAATGATCTTCGGTGAAAAAGCAAAGATGTTGAACATCGTTTTGAATGCTGGGGCCTACCGCATAAATAACTGTGGTATGCATGATTTTTCATGCATCCAGAGTTTTTTTCGAGTGATTTGTGTCTAAGGTATGTGGGTGTGCATCTCAACTCCAAGCCCATGAAGGGGGCGCAGGGGGCTTAAGAGTTAGAGATGCGCGCACTCACTTACGTGAGACACGATTCTGAGCAAGACTCATGATCAAAAATGCCGCAAGAAGCTCTTTTTGTAAAGCTCCTGTGACCAAAGCGGGGTAAAATACAACAAATGAGCAAAAACCATAGGGGGCCGGCTAGACTTTACTTGCCTCCCCCCCCCTCCTTTGGGATTTGCCTTGGCCCCCCAAGGTAAAAATTTTTTTTTCACTTTTTCACGCGGTTTTTTCACTTATTTAAAAATAGTGTTTAAACGACTTTTAAGTAATTTTTATATGCTTAAAACGATAAAAAAGTTATTTTCTGACATTTTTCCACACAAAAAATGGTATTTTTAAGAAAATTTTTTGACCTTTTGCCTTGGGGGACCAAGGCAAATTACCATGTATTGAAGTATTCTACCCGTTTTGGTCACTGAAGCTGGGCAAAAAGAGTCTCTAAATGCATTTTTGTTCAAGAGTCTTGCTCGGAATTATGTCTAAGGTAAGTGAGTGCGCGCATCTCTAACCAACCAAGCCCCCTGCCTTCGGGGCGCAGGGGGCTTGGTTGCTTGGGTTGAGATGCGCACTCCCACATACCTTAGACGCAAATCACTCGAAAGTGACTCTGGATGCATAAAAATGTATGCATACCAGAGTTTCTTTATGCGGTAGGCCCAGTCAACAAAACTATGTTCAAATTCCATCTTTTTGTGGTATCCAGGTACCCTTTCAGGTTGGATTGCCTTGGGGGACCAAGGCAAAAAGTCGAATTTTAGTCAAAAGAATTTTTTTTCTTAAAATCCATTTTTGTGTGGAAAATGTCAGAAAATAACTTTTTTTATCGTTTTAAGCATATAAAATTTACTTAGGAGTCATTTAAACACTATTTTTAAATAAGTGAAAAACCCGCCCCCACAGCCCTCGGCCACAGTATTTTGGTGTGTGATTTCAATTTTAGCCAAAATGTAGTCGTTTTTTACTCGACATGAAAGATTTTGACGATTTTGACTTCCGACGTGTTTGACACGTTGTGGCATATTTTGTCAAGCAAGATAATTATTTTCAGGCCAACTATGGAGACTGAAAGGTGTAATTACAACTTTTGCATCTATCCTAGAGACACTTGCTGCGATGGATTACGAGCGAAATCCAAAGACGGAAAATTTGCCTGCTTATGATGGAAGCCTTAACTGAATATAATAACACTCATGTCTGAATTTCAGCTTTTTGAAAAAATAAACTTTAAGTAATAAAAGTTATAGAAAGTGATTTCGAGTAGTGAAAGTCTATGTAAATATAAACCCGTTAGGGGATCTGACTATCAAGTTAGATTGCAGCCCCAGATTAAAAAAACAGCTATTTTTTGTTTACCTGAAATCAATTTTCAATTTATAATGCATCTGAAAAAACATGTTTTTTTAAAGAAGCATGCCCGTCGGTTGTCGCAACAGAAGAGTACCAAAAAGTGATATGTAATTCAATAGGAGAAAGTACCGTATAACCTCTATTAAACAGGCACCCTACAGTTGACGTTTTTCGAATTTGCTTTGCTTTTTTAACGCCAATATTCTTTAATTTTCGAAACGGATGACCACTCATTTTGTAGAGCTTCACAAACTCTACAAAATGAGTGGTCATCCGTTTCGAAAAATAAACAATATTGGGGTTAAAAAAGCAAAGCAAATTTGAAAAACGTTAACTGTAGGGGTGCCTGTTTAATAGAGGTTATACGGTATACTACCGTGGCCGAGCTTGGCAAAGTATACTTGGCCAACATTCAGTCACCAACATATTGGTCGCCAATACTTGACCAAACATATTCAGCCAAGCTTTTTCAAGACCTCCAAAAATTGCGTTTTTAATAATATCATCGTTTTTAATAAACCCTCACTGCAATGCGACAAAATGTATTTGTTGGCCAAGACTCTTGGGCAATACTTTTGTCATACTTGATTTTCTCATCTAGCATTTTTTAAAGCGGGAGCCTTTTAAAGGGACATGCTCGCGAGTTCAAAATTACTGCTCGCCAATTTAAACATTTTCCCTAATCATTGAGCTTCCGTACGGACTTTTCAACTTGGTTTCTAACAAAACAAGGCCTGAAATTTTAGGTTGTTAACAAAAGAAACAAATGCTGAAAAAAGAAAAAAGCTCAACTCAAGGGCTTACTAATTAGTATCAACATGACGGGTTGTACTACCATTCTTATCCAAGCATCCTTCTTTGGGTACCCAATTATTAGAATTGCATCTCTCACCTACTTTTACTCTCCACGCACCTAACCCTACGTTCACAATGGCTCCGCATGCGGAAGCGGTGCGGATGCGGAATTGCGTTCACAATGAAATTTGTTTTTTTTTTGCGTTCCGCACCGGTTTCCGCATCCGCACCGCATCCGTTTTTTGATCTCCAACTCTTTTGATATTCACAATGCATCCGCACATACTGTGTCTCAGTATATAGATAATAAAACATTCTTAAATTTTTAATTATAACTATTCTAAAGTCTTAGAAAGCAAGTGTCAGGCGAATAAAGTAAAACAAGAGTATCTCGAGTTAATAATATAGGCGTCAATACCACAAAATCATTCAAAATTTTCGAAAGCTTCCGGATCGGCCTCCGCACCACATCCGCATCCGCTAAGCCTATTGTGAACACGCTTCCGCAACGCCTTGCTCATCCGGATGCGGTCCGCAATGCGTTCCGCATGCGGACCGCATTGCGGAGGCAGTGCGAACACCAAAAATGCGGATGCGGTGCGGATGCGGTGCGGATGCGGTGCGGATGCGGACAAAAAACGGAAGATTGTGTAGGGGGTATAAGGTATATATATGAAAAATGTTCAGCATTAGTTGTAGTTTCCTAATATACAGCTGATCCAGGTGGTGCTCGGGTGTTAAAGGGGGAGGTGCTCGGGTTGAAACCATGAAAACTTAAAGGGGGGGGGGGTGAAAGCTGTTAAACAGACAAAGTCGACACTAAAGGCAAGTTTTGTTTTTTTAAATTTGGTTGCAATGTCAGACCATGTCAGAAAAGGCAAACAAAACCATCGTAAAAAGGTTGATCAGGTTTCTATTACATTTCCATTTTCAGGGCATTTTTTGAAAGAAATTTTAAATTCTAAACCAATTTTTGCTTGTGCACAAGTCGGTCCGGCATCGCAGCGCCGATTTGTCGAGAAAATATGGCTCTAAAACCACATTAAAAACACAAAACTTTGATTAATCCTTCAGTGTCGGACTACCTTCTTAAGAGCTTTCACCCCGTTAAGTTTACCTGGTTCCACCGCGAGCACGTTTTGGCCGACCGCGTGTTGGGCTTATCACCCTCCATAGCGTTTACTTTCTCTATAATGACCGCCTGAGCTGGTTTTCTCATAACCGAACTATTACAAATCAACCCTGCCGATCAAAACTTCGGTCTATACAGACAAGTTTTACTGTATTCTGAAACTAGAATAGTTAAATGTAGATTTATTCGAATATTTATGGTTATTTCAAATTTAAATGTTACAAACACATTTTCAGTTAATCTGTACCAACCAGTGTTTCCGAAACTCAAGCTCAAGGTCAAACTCAAGGTGAGTTTAGTAAACTCAAGGTCGTTTTTTCTCGATTTTTTGTAGGAAAAATGGGTCTGAATCTTTTTCCCTACTCCCTGAAGTCAAGTTTTTGCGCTGAACAAAACAAAAGGTACTTTTCAGAATTTCGATATCTTTTTTAAGATGAAATATAGCCATTTTAGGCCGAAAATCACCTTCAGTTTACCTTGACTTTGACCCTGCTAAAGTCAAGGTAAACTGAAGGTGATTTTCGGCCTAAAAATGGCTATATCTCATCTTAAAAAAAGATATCGAAATTCTGAAAAGTACCTTTTGTTCAGCGCAAAAACTTGACGAAAAATTCAAACCCATTTTTCCTACAGAAAAATCGAGGAAAACGACCTTGAGTTTACTAAAGTCAAGGTTTACCTTGAGTTTGACCTTGACATTAAACTTGAGTTTCGGAAACACTGGTACCAACACGGACAGAAGTAATGGCATAGCTATTATTAGCCATCCCATGTGTTGTTATTTGGCCATTATTCATTATCAATTGTGCAGAGTAATCTTGTGGTATGACCTCCTCCTTGCAAGCTGCTACAGGATCATGTTTTATTTTTTTACTGCTATTTCGGGAAAGGAACATGGATGTAAAAAGTTTGGGCAAATCGCTGCTCTTTGTTCGACCCCATTCTCCATCCTGCTCTTCCACCACTTTGTCTTTACTGCTGTTGTTTTTGGGTTTAGACGGAGAACAGGGCCTAGACTTCCGGCTACCACTGCTCAAAACACTTTGGAGTGATCGCAGAGAGGTTTGAGGAGAAAACAAATTCTTGAATCTCCGAGTTTTGCGTTCTGAAAAGTAATGCAGGTAAGGGAGCATAAGGCACTTAAATGTTTCTTTGTAAATTTCAGGCATGTAATACGCCTTCTTATCATCTTTTTTATTTTCTTCTGACTCAGGATGAACATTCGCTCACCCTGAGTCAGGATGAAATGCGTCAAAAAAATTCGTCGAACTGTAGAACTGTTCGTATAATATAGAAAAAAAGTATACAGTTATACGGCGTCTATGGGTCACATCCTTACTTTAAATAAGTGGGTGTTCGGGGGATGGAGTTGAGATGCGTATACACCAGGGCTGCAGCCGGGTTCTATTTTTCTGCTTCTGTTTTTCTGTGTTTTTTCACTTCTGTTTTTCTGTTTGACTGGAAGGGTCAAAGTGGGTTAGTTGCTCAGGCACATTACACATTTACCAACCCTGGTTTTATTCAAAATAAATCTTGTCAAGACAAATTATTGTCAGTTTGAATATTTGTCAGAATTAATTTCTGTCAGAATCATTGCTTTCAGAAAAATTTATGTCAGTCTCAGGGTGAGCCATTTTAACCGCGACTAAAATCCGGGGGCCGTATGCATTGGCAGCTAGGATTGAGGATAGGATTAATCCTATCCTCAATCCTAGCTGCCAATGCATACGGCCCCGGAATTTCGGGATTTTCGCCTCGGTGAAAATCCCAAATTTCAAAAATCGAAAGTTTTCATATACATTTTGTAATAAAGACAGGATAAAACAACAAGGCTGTCTAGCAAAGCAATCAAATGAGACAACTATCATTTACGCAAAGCAGGAATGCAAAATGAATAAGCTAGAGACAAACCTAAAAAACCTGCCTATGGCAGGTTTGTTTTTCTTCATTGACCAACAATGCACCGTGTCGGAGTTCTGTACAATATCGCGAAAGATGCGCTTTGAAAAACTCTATCGAAATAGCATAGGGGCGTTGAAAAAGCGTTGAAAAAGGTGACTTAAAAGCGAAAAACGCTAAAAAGCGTCACGGAATTCACCCCCATAATACTATAGGTAGAATAACTTTGGCCAACCCTAGTTTTTAGAGACTTATCCATTTCACTAACCCGGTACCGGACAATATTTCGCTGACAATTATTTTGCCGACATTATTTTCGCCGACAATATTTCGCCGCGACAAAATTTCGCCGATCAGAAATCCAATCAGAAATCCAATCAGAAATCTTGACACGTTGATTGTTTGAAAATAAATAAAGATAAAGTTCAGGGTCTATGAAATGTTTTTAGCTGGTCCAAAGAGGAATTATCAATGTCTAAAACGAAATGGACCTTGCTAGTAATCCTCCAAAGAAAGAAGGAAGTACCTCCTTGCTGACGAACGGATAAAACGACTGGTGACACAAGCAGTGAACAATTGGGAGAACATCGTTCCTTCCGAATATCTCGGTGCGATCGCTTCCAACTTCAGAATGGCTCGAGGTACTTACCGTATTATTCTAATAGAGCACCATTCTCTACTAGAACACCAGTCTTTAATAGAGCGCAAATAGAGCCAAAGCTAGGGTGGTAAACCATGTTTTATTGCATTTTTAACACGAAGTTAAAAAATTTTGGAAGTTGAAAAATAGAGCACCATGGTGTTCTATTAGAATAAATACATTACATTAAAGCCTACGAGTCAGAATTCTCTGATGAAGAAATTCCGGATCTGGATGGAGAATAATAGAAATGTTTAATTCTTTGTTGTTATTTGCTTCTCTTATTTGTTGTTATATGACTTGAGTCAATGTTGTGACTTGGATAGCGGATAGAGAGAGAGAGAGAGCGGAACTTAACGGCAACTTTATTTCACGAGCACAACAACCATAATGATCTTATGATCCAAGAGCAACAATAGTCCTGACAACGAATCATAGCCGTGTCAGGACAATAACAGATTTGACAGGCAATACAACACCTCCCCTCGGTCAAAAGAGTCTTACAGAGGAGGTGCCTAATAATAATGCTTCTTTGTCCAGCTCATTGAATGCGCTTCGGAGGAATTCTGTTTCTTAGCGGCTATCCACAGCAGGAGAACCACCAACAGAATCCATAGCAGCAGGAGCAAGATCCACAGGCTGAGGAGCAACTGGCTTCGGCTTTGAAGGAAGGCAGAACGTGTCCAACATTACTTCCAACCAGTCATCAGCAGCATCATAAGACGTCGAGCGGGCACGCAGCTGATTGATGTGGAAACGGCTGACCTTTCCCGTTGCGAGCTTGACATTGTAGACAACACCTTGAGCTGAGAAGAGCACTGTTCCAGCCACCCATTGATCATCCACATTTCTTCTGCAGAAGACAGCATCCCCATTCTCGAAGCAGCGCTTCTTGGTTCCATTTCGCCGATTGAATTGATCCTCCATTTTGGAAATCCTAGAAGGCAGGCAGAGACGAAAGGAAGCAGCAGACCTAGCTTGGTCATTGTTTCGGCCCAAAAAACTTCTGCAGGAGACTTGCCATCAGGAGCTGCAGCACTTGGAGTAGTACGATAGCTGATCAGGAATTCTTCTATAGCATCTTCCGTTCCCTTCCCTTGCACTTGAGCAGAGATCGTTTGAAGGTGTCAACGAATCTTTCAGCTTGACCATTTGACTGAGGATGATATGGAGGCGAAAAATATGTGCTTGATTCCATTTGCTTCGCAGAATTGCTTGAAGACCACAGCAGTAAATTGAGTACCGTTGTCAGAGACGATCACTCTTGCAGACCATTTGAGAGATGATGCGACGAAGAATTTTGATCACAGCACCAGCAGTAATTGATGGCATTTGAAAGATTTCTGGATACTTGGAGTAGCTGTCACAATGATCAGATAGGAGATTCCCTGTAGAGGTCCGGCAAAGTCGAGATGAATCTTTGCCACGGCTTGGTTGATTTCGGCCAGGAGAGGAGCTGATGTTTGAGGCATCTTAGCAGCAGCAGCACAAGCATTGCATTTCGGACGAGAGACTCGATAGCATCTTCCTATTTGGCCAGTAGATTAGTGACGAGCAAGCTGTTTCATTCGGCTGATTCCAGGATGACCATAGTGAAGAAGCTTCAGCACCGCAGATTGATGAGCAGCAGGAATGACACACGCAGCACAAACATCAGACAATCGTTTTACAACAGACAAGTGATTCTTTTGTTTGTAGAAAGCATCCACAATTTTGGCTACATAGCTCTTTTCAGTGCCTTTCGGCTCTTTTGAATGGCCAATTGGCTCTTTTTAGTGGCGCAAAGGCTCTTTTTATTTTCAAAAGTAGACCAACTAGCAGCACCCACTTCTTGACTTGCACTAGAGCAGCATCAGAATTTGTAGCATTGACCAAATCCTTGAATTGGAGCGGAAGATGGCGGATTGTCTCTTGAAGTTGAGCTTCGGCGTCTTCTTCGAAGTGTTGTAGAGCACCGATGATGACTTCATCTTCAGCAGAAGCAGCGAACTGTTTGGCAATGAGGCGAGAGAGAGCATCAGCTTGTCAAGGCAGTTAGTCTTCTGATATTCTATCTTGAAGTCGTAGGCCAGCATCACCATAGACCAGCGCTGAAGACGGTTGGCAGAACAGACGGGAATCCCTTTCTTTGCTCCCAAGATAGCGAGCAGAGGCTGATGATCTGTCTGGAGAGTGAAGCGACGCCATAGATCATCTTGTGGAACTTCTTGACTGCAAAAAGGCCAAAGCAAGACCTCCTTTTCAATTTGACTGTAGTTCTTCTCAGCAGAAGAGAGAGTTCGAGAAGCATGAACCACAGCTTTCAGAGTCCCATCAGCATTTGATGTAGCAGCACAGCACCAATTCCCACATTTGAGGCATCGGCAGCGACTGTGATAGGCAACTTCGGATCATAATGAGTGAGCAGCAGATCTGAAGCAAGCACTTCTTTGATCTTGAGGAAAGCAGAATTGGCAAGGCACCATCCCATTTCCAAAGTTTGTCCTGTAGAAGCAGTAGATCCAGCGGTTTTCTGATGTTGACGAGATCAGAGACGTATGGCTGGTAAAAATTGACCATTCCCAGATAAGAGCGAAGAGTTGGAACATCATTCGGAGGGAGCATCTTGACCACAGCTTCGATCTTGGAAGGATCAGGACGGCGACCATCCTTGTCGATGATTTGTCCCAGATATTTGATTGAGCTTTGAAAGAAGGAGCACTTTTCCATCCGGACCTTGAAGCCATATTCAGCAATTGTTTCAAAAGGCAGAAGTAGATGTTGACCATGTTCTTCGGAAGACTTGCTGGCCACGATGATGTCGTCCATGTAAGCAATAGCGAACGGGAGATTGACCAGCATTGCATCCATAATTCTTTGGAAGATCGCAGGAGCAGGCTTGCACCAAACGGCAGACGGGTTGAAGGCGAAAAGACCTTGCAGAGTATTGATGGCACACAGCTTCCTTGTTTCGGCATCAATTCAACTTGCAGATAGGCGTCAGAAAAATCGATCTGAGAGAAGACGGTGCCGCCATTTAGCTTACTGAAGATATCCTCTGGTACTGGTAGCGGATGACTGTCTGATTCTAGCGCATCATTGAGTCCCGTAGAATAGTCATTGCAGAGGCGCGAAGAACCATTAGCTTTCTTGATGAGCAGAGTCGGAGCAGCCCAGTTTGAAGCAGAGATTGGAGAGATGACACCATGGTTTGAAGACGATTGAGTTCCATCTTGACATCCTCTTGACGAGCGTAGGCCACTTGGCGTGCACGGCGAAGACTGGAGCAACACCTGGCTTGACTGAGAAGGAAGCCTGGAATTTGGTGCAGCTCCCAATCCAGCAGAGAACACAGCAGGGAACTTGACTTGTATTTGATCCACCATAGCTTTGGCAGAAGGAAGAGAGCTTCTTACGTTGAGAACACAGAGATCGCTTGACGAAGGAGTAGTCTCTGGCTGGCAGTAGATCCTTGTCAAAAGCCTAGAGATCGAAGAGCGGAAGCCGAGCAAGTTGAGACCTCCGGGTTTTAACCACCACGAAGTTTTGACGAGAAGATCGACATTGCTTCGAAGAGAGCTTGCCCCTCCCCGAGAAAATTGCACTTGGTACCATTGGCTAGGCGAGCTTGCACGTGAGACGGATGATTCTAATTGGGCCGATTGAAGCAATAGCAGACTCATTTAGTGTATTGACTTGGCACCAGAGTCCAGTACGAAGTCTACAGCAGCACCATCCACCAACACAGAAGCAGTAAGAAAAGGATCTGCAGAGCTGACTTGGTTTAGCAGAACAGAAGGCAGTTCAATCAGATTGATTTGACGATGCGACTGGAAGCTTTTCTTGGTTGGTCTTGACTGCAATTCTTGGAAGCGCCCACATTGACGTTCCAGATGACCAGGGTTCTTGCACTTGGAGCACATATGATGAGATGAGGACAGTCTTTGATCCAATGCAGTTGATTGCAGCGATAGCACGGACCAGGCGGTGCTTCTGATTATTGACGGCAGATGGCTTCTTGAAGTTCTTCTTGCCATATTCCTTCTTGGTAGCAATTGCATTCACAGCAGCGAAATTGGAGCTCCTTTCCAGTTGTTTGGCCTCAGCTATTGTAGAGAGATAGCCAGATGCTTCTTCCACAATTTCGTCGAACTTGACAGCTGTTCTCCATCATTGATTTTTGAAGCAGGCGAGTACGGAGAGCAGCATCTCTTGGAGATTTGAGACCCAGCAGAAGAAGCAAGCAACTGAATTCTTCCTCCTTGAGCTCAGAGAACTTGAAAAGACGAAGCTTGTCTTTGAGCCTGTTTACAAAATGTCGAAATTCCCCTCGTCATCCTTAGTCAGTCGAAGGCATTCAAATCGATCAACGACCAAGGATCGGGAATGTGAAAATAATTTAGAAAGACTACTAACTGTTTGTCCAGATGAACTCCGTGACTTCCTTCGGAGACAGCTTTTGCGATACTCGGCGAAGGCTTCGGCTGATAGCTTAGTCATTAGCAGTTTGACCTTTGCGGCTTCCACCATATTTGGAGCAGTACAGTCCAAGAGAATTTTGAAGCGAGCCACCCAATTGTCGAACTTGATCGGGTCTGAGTCATCAGCAGAGAAGGCTTCCATGTCGGGCAGTTGAGGCAGCGACGAGACATTAGCAGGCTGTGCATTGTCACACCACCACGGTTTTGCTGAAGAAGAGCCACCATTTGAGCCATTTGAGCTGATTGCTGAGCGATTGAGGCTTGCTGAATTTCCACCAGAGCTTTAAGTTCTTTTACATCATAGCGACTGCGCCAATGTTGTGACTTGGATAGCGGATAGAGAGAGAGAGAGAGCGGAACTTAACGGCAACTTTATTTCACGAGCACAACAACCATAATGATCTTATGATCCAAGAGCAACAATAGTCCTGACAACGAATCATAGCCGTGTCAGGACAATAACAGATTTGACAGGCAATACAACAGTCAATAAAACTTTGTGTTGGATTCGCTTGAAAATGTCTGGCATGTAATCATGAAATTAGTAAAAAAAAATAATGGCGGCAAAATTATGTCGCGCGAAATAATTGTCGGCGAAGGCACCGATTTTTCAACTTTTTCAAAAAAAATATATTAGACTTTTAATTGTGAAATTTCTAATTAGCAAATTTTTAATAAAAGCTGTATTCTATGAACTCATTATATCTTAAAATAAGTTTTTTTCAGTAAACTCTTTTTGAAAAATATAAGATTTCGCAAAAAAGTATCTTCATTTGGTGCTTGTAGACGCCGCCCCTGACCATTCCATCATCTGTGTTGAGAAAGAGCAGAAAATTGTCCTGAATTTATTAAAAACAGATTAGAACATAAAGGATAACAAAAATAACATGAAAGATAAACATACATTTTCATCTACCAGTCTTTGAGTTATTTGGGCGTAGTCGGTCCTTTGTCCTTATTGGCGGTTAAATTACCCAAATTAAATTACCCAAAATTGTATGAATAATAACCTTGTTCTGGTACATGGAACTCCCTAACGAGCTTGCATCGATACGTACTCTGGCGACAGCTGGTGTTTCATTTGTTCCTGCGGCGAGTTCGGCTTGGACCGATCTTCTGACGTTGATCCTTTCACTGAACAAACAAAAAATACTTTAAAAACAAAATTCAATCAGAAACAAAGTGACTATGTATGCATGGAGAGCGCTTGGGTTGAGATGCGCACACCCACATACCTTAGATACAAACCACTCGACAGTGACTCTGGATGCATGAAATAAGCATGCATACCAAAGTTTTATTTATCCGGTTGATCCCAGTATTCAATACTATGTTCAACATTTCCCTTTTTGTAAAACCTTTCCAGTAATTTCAGTTCTTTTTCAAAGATGGATGTTGGGCGGGAAAATCGCCTTTCTAAATATAAAATCACCGCGATAAAAAGATTGGAAGTAATAGCATCGTAGTGACTGGTCTCACAGTCAAGCCTTGGCGTGTTAATATCTTATCAACCAAAAGGTTTATTTGCAAGCAATCGTAGTTAAAGTTTGAAAAGTATTTGCTGCCTGAATTTCTCTTATTATTTACTCATAATGGGCCATTTATCAGCCAATATTCTACTTCACACAAACAGCATAAATCCCCAGTCTTATGGTGGAAATTTTCAGTGACCACTATATGATCGACTTGAAGCTTTGGACCCTAATGCTTACGTTTATCATGAGGTTAACTTGTGGCCCAGAAGTTCTGACGGAGAACATGATGTTCCGTATTTTTTCGTTCGCGGTTATTTTAGTAAGTTATAATAAGAGAATAAACAACAAAGGATAAAACCTCCTAATACAATTCAGTACCGATAAGAAGTAACCTCGAAAAGTCTGTTTCCGGTAGGGTCTGATCATTTTTAATATAATGTTTGGTTACTTTTGCCGAAATTTCACGCTGAACACAATAGTGTTTCTATCACAATAGTGTTTCGAAGTTTTTTCAATGTCTCGCTAGAAATTATTTTTTGGCTAAGATGAAGGTGGCTAGAGTGGGCTCATTTGGTACAAGACACAGTAAATAAATGTGCCAGTAAGGTGGGTAGGTATTAAAGAGGAATTACGATGCCGAAAATTCTGGCAGACTTCTCTAACTATTCTACATAGACTTCTACGCACTAAAAACTTCACAACATGAGAACTTTGGCCGAGAACTCGGGCTGCTTTACCATGTTTTCAACTCGGCCGTGGCAAAAATAGACTATATATGCATTTTATGATCAAGTGTACTTCTCGGAATCATGTCTAAGATAAGTCTCAAGCCCACTGCACCCCCTTCGGGATCGCAAGGCGCTTGGAGTTGAGATGGGCCGCGTTGTGCGGCGCCTCTCCTAGTACCCTTCTTTATGTGTATCCTCATTTGAACTGCTTTCAAAGGGGCAAAGAATATTTTGAGAGAGAATATTTGAGGGCGGGTACCACGTCAATTCAAAAAGAATCATTTAAAAATAAAATTTGTTGAGTACTCTTTCGGCAATATATAATGTAAAATGCTTCCAGTGCCTGACAGTGTAGTTGGCTCAGTGTTAAAGCGTCTGCATACTGTGGGAGTCGGTCGTCTGTTCCATTCCGGTCGGAAGCAATATTTTCCTTGACTTTTTACTGAATACGACATTTCAATTCTCGTTTGAATTTCACTGGTACCCGCCTTTGAAGTTTCCCATCGGTTACGAGCACGCCCTTTAAAGTACCAAATTACGCGGCTAATTATAATTCTGCTGCTCAGAATTAAATAGTTGATCAAAATGTTGTTGTCCTGATATGGAACTTAGACTCGGTGTCATGTTTTTCTAAAATCATAACGTACATTTTGCCGTTATCAAAAATCAATGAAAGAATGTGTTGGGGAGAATTCGTATGGCTAAACTACACAATCTTGAACTCGCTCAAAATCAATTTTTAACCACTTTTTTCGGGTACGTGACGTTTCCCGCCGGGCCGTTTCCCGCCGGGGGCGTTTCCCGCCGACGTTCCCGCCTGACCGTTTCCCGCCCTGGGACGTTTCCCGCCCTAGATTATTTTCAACCTCAATGACCGTTTATCACCGGAAAACAATAATGGCGCAACTTTTCGTCCTCAGGGATGTTTCTTCATACAATTTGTCATGTACTTTTCGAGCCTACTTGGATATACCAACACCCCCCCCCCCAATGGAAATTTTTGAAAGTGTTTCCAAACACCCTATATCGACTCAAAATCGCCTCAGGAGTTCAAAAAGGCAAAATTTCTGAGTTCTGTCAATGAAAAAATTGAGTTTTGAGCATTTTGAAATCTCGACCATATGACTGTCTTACCTTTTTTTCAACATGGGACTTGGCAAAAAGTACCTCTAAGTGCATTTCTGATCAAGAGTCTTGCTCGGAATTATGTCTAAGGTAAGTAAATGCGCGCATCTCTAACAACCAAACCCCCTGCGCCCCTTCGGGGGCGCAGGGGGCTTGGTTGCTTGGGTTGAATGCGCACACCCACATACCTTAGACGAAAATCACTCGAAAGTGACTCTGGATGCATAAAAACATACCAGAGTTTATGCGGTAGGCCCCAGTTTTCAAAGCTATGTTCACATCTTCCTTTTTAAACAAAATAGGACTCTAATTGGCCTTTTTATCACCCCCAAACAGGCCTAAATCCTCTTAAGTGGTCAAAATGGGTATTTTTGGGTAGTGCCAAAATTAACTTTTTATTGA
The DNA here is from genome assembly GCA_004194705.1 of Ditylenchus dipsaci. Lineage (NCBI taxonomy): Eukaryota > Metazoa > Nematoda > Chromadorea > Rhabditida > Anguinidae > Ditylenchus > Ditylenchus dipsaci. Next base: position 18,587 of record SADC01001153.1, on the reverse strand, counting down.
CCAGAACTCAAAACTAATGGTTTTTTTGTTGCATCGCAAAACTGTTTTTTTTTAACCGATTCAAAATTATACTCAGGTCGGGAAACGTCCCAGGTCGGGAAACGTCCAGGGCGGGAAACGGCCGGGCGGAAATGTCCTGGGCGGGAAACGTACGTACAATTTTTTGACTTTTTTGCCCTGGGGGACCAAGGCAAATTTCTTCTGTATTAAGGTATTCTACCCCGTTTTGGTCACTGGAGCTGGGCAAAAAGAGTCTCTTATGCATTTTTAATCAAGAGTCTTGCTCGGAATTATGTCTAAGGTAAGTGAGTGCGCGCATCTCTAACCGACTAAGCCCCCTGCGCCCCCTTCGGGGCGCACGGGGCTTGGTTGCTTGGGGTTGAGATGCGCACACCCACATACCTTAGACGCAAATCACTCGAAAGGACTCTGGATGCATGAAAAATGTATGCATACCAGAGTTTCTTTATGCGGTAGGCCCAGTTAACAAAACTATGTTCGGACATTATTTAAGGTATCCGGATACCCTTTTAGGATGACTTACCTTGGTCCCCCAAGGCAAAAGTCAAAATTTCAAACAATATTTTTTTTCGGAAATAATTTTCCGCCACCTGAAAACATGTTTTCTGTACGTTGAAGATGCTAAAACACACGAAAAACTGGTTGAAACGGTTTTTCGGGAGGAGTTCTTATATCGTACTTTAGCCTGAAAGGGTACGCCGGTCTATTCGAGAAGGAGCGCACGTTAAACGCCGAAGAGCAAGAAGACGGAAGTGGAACAGAAATGGAGATTAAACAAAATTTTGACGATAATGATTTATTCCTCGATAATTATGGTTGAACCGCCATGATATGTGTTGTGTAGTATGTTGCGTTGATATGTATTATAGTTGTCAATGAAGTTGGTTTGTGTTATAAATCACGTATTTATGCAATTTTTGATCAATTACCGATATAAAATCATAATTAGCCGGTTTTCGGCTGATTATGGATAATTATCCGGATAATTATCCGATTTCCAATTATCCGGCTAATTAAGAAACTTTAAATATACTCATTTCGATATAACGATTCAGCACAAATTTTTTCACTGAAATTTAAAATCCTTACACCCTACCTTTTGCGTGTTAAGGTGATGCGCAAAAAGAATGGTTCGTAAAACCATGGACCTAATCAAAAACACTTGTGCTAATTTTATTCCTTCCACTCGTCATCGACATGCTTTGCACATTACCGGAAGAGGAAGAGGGTAAGCCACTTTATATTTTAAACATACAGTCAAACTTCGTTTATCCGGCACTCCCAAAAGTTCGTTCCCACCTTGGGTCTGACACTTTTTTAACCCGATTTTCGAAAAATTTTGCCAGTTCTGTTTTTTACAGTCTGGTCGGATTTTATCGTCAGGATTCCGATTTTGCCGATCCTTTTTTAAGAACGTAATATTTTTGTCTCTAAAAGCAAAAACCCGGTTATCCGGTACCTCTTTTCAAAAATGGGTGCCGGATAACTGGGTTTTGCTTTTTTAAAGACAACAATATTAGGGTTAAAAAAGGAAATTCGAGATACTTTTAGAAATGTCCGGTTAAAAAAGGATCGGCAAAATCAGAAGTAAAAGTGCAATAAAAAAATAGAATGAAATAAACGAAAATTCGAGATAGAAATAAGCTCAAAAAATTTCATGCAAAAATACATCGATCAAAATTAAAGTTGCTCAGAATTAGGGCCGGAGTAAACAATGTGTGTGTCGCCGAAAAAAGGCCTAAAATCATCTCAATCGTGCTTTTTCGATCTTTACGTGAGAAAACAACGCTTTAAGGATTGGGGAAGCATTTTTCTTAATTTCCGAAAAAATTTTTGCATTAGTCCCCTAAGACCATAAATATGTAAAAATATCAAAAAAAAGTTTTTGAATTGGCGCCAGAACATTTTCGAAGGAATAAGCGCTGTATTGGGTATGTTTTCATAACTAGCACAACTATGGGAACGCGACAAAGTTCTACTGCGACAAGTTCTACTACGACAAAGTTCTACCGCGAAAAGTTCTACCGGACAAAGTTCTACCAGACAAAGTTCTACCGCGACAAAGTTCTACCGGCGACATAGTTCTACCGCGACATTTTCATTTATCACTTTGTTAGGATTACTGCTACTATTTGTTGATTTAACTATGTTCACGCTTATCTATTCATCCTTTGTCTTCCAGATGGATGTTCTTCTTTGCTAAGCTATTTCTCTAAATTCAAATTTGCGGAAACAAAAAGTTTTTTCACAATGGAAGGTTGTATTTCAAGCAGCGCCTGCTACGAGGGCTCAATGAGTGAAAAGTTTCGACTGATTGTGACCAAAAAAGAAAGGATGCAAAGAAAGAGCCTGGTTCTTTGAGGATGGACGTTTCTTCAAGTAAACTGCTCATAGTGAACATATTTGTAGTTCGAAACAAGTCTTTTAGGATCGTTACAGGACATGGCTGCGATCCAGATCCATCTCATATAGCAGCAACAGCCATCAGAAACGAAGAAAAGCAGTTAGCTACTTCAACGACTATGGTAGGTTCTTTAATTCTAAAAATTTCTAGTGAAGTCATGCTAGTTTCGTTTAGCGAACGGGTGAAATAATTGGTCAAGTGCGTACCAATAAACGCACATCTGGGTATCCAAGACAATCTTACAAAGTTGCAGCGCGGAAGCGTGGAATTCAAAGAGCCCGCACAGTTCTGATGATTGCAAACCGCCCGAAAATCCAACGAATATCCGGGTTAGATTTTCGAGTAGTTATGAGAAAAAATTATTCGGCTTATAGAGCATCGCATTATTCATCTGCCTGGACATTGGGCTCTCGTGGTTATGGCATATTTTTCGTGAAAAATTTTAAAACAAAATGTTTCCTTTAGGCAGTCAAAATGAAGAAACAAAGGTTGACCTACTACGATTCTCTCCTTGGTGATGGTCACCAGGTGTCTGTCCTTGATCAGTAATATTTTTTTTATTTATCTTTCTATCATGGAATTTGTTAGAAATACTTGCAGCAAGAGTCTACGCGAAAGAGGCACGAAGTAATGGACCCTGCCAATTGGCTTGGTTTCAACGACAAAGTACTTTTTGAAAATTTGTAAAATTTTTGATCTATCAATTTTTAAACGATTCCTAAGCAAAGCTAGCTATGATTGTGGCGTATTCGTCTGTCTATTGCGGGATCTGTGTCGCGTGAAGTACGTCTAGTGTTTGAGCAGAATCAACTGGAAGAATTCGCAGGAGGATTGCAAAAGAAATTCTTGATGGAGTTTTGTCTGAACAAAAGAGATAGATGAGTCAATGTATGATAAGTCGGTTGGTTATTATCGCTCACGTTATATTTATGTTGATTTCGATTAAAAGCTGGCGGATATCTCTAGGGTGTAATGTTAACTTTTTATCAAGTCGTGACAGAATACGATAGATTCATGTCATGGTCTAAAATGGAGACTGTTGGGCCCAAACCTTAGAGTCATGTGTAGCACCATTCATTCTTACACACTTATTTGCCTTTTCGCCCTCATGGATAAGTAAACGCAAATGAGTACTAATGCCTTTATGATGTTGATTGACATTATAATAGTTATGAAAAAATGGACAAAGTCGGTCACGATGTGGAATAGCATTATACGGTAGAATTATGTCCGGTAGAACTTTGTCGCGGTAGAACTTGTCCGGTAGAACTTGTCCGGTAGAACTTTGTCGCAGTAGAACTTTGTCGTGTACCCCTAACTATGTTAGTGTTAGCACAGGGTTTCAAAAATCAAATTTGTGTTCAGTTTAAGTTCAAACAAAACGCAATGATTCAAAGAGTCTTTTTATGAATGCATTTCGCTTTTTTCGATATAATCATCTGTGTCCAACATGGTGGGATAATAGAGATGTACGGCAATCTTTTCCT
>SADC01001153.1:0-14658 GCA_004194705.1 Ditylenchus dipsaci | reverse complement strand
AAAATGGAGTCTTTGACAGAACAGTTGCACTTCTGAAAAAATCTACCGCGATAGAAAGATCCTCCATGAAATTCTTGCATTAGAATGAGCTGGTCTCACCTTGTGGATTTGGCGTGTTAAATTTATCTTCAAAGTTAGTTAAAATAAAACATGTTCCGGAACCCCGCAGAATACTTTGGAAAAAACAAACGTCATGTTTAAAACGTCTTTCTTCCTGCAGAACATAGAACATACCGTATTTCCTCTAATAAGCGCCCCCTCCCCCCTCGTTCAAAATCGTGTTTTTGGCATTGCGTTTTTGACCCATTTTTTGAAAATTTTCTCAATCAAGTTATGCCTCAATTTGTAGCCAGTGAGATTAGCTACAATTGAGGTATAACTTGCCTGAGAAAGTTTCCGAAAAGTGGGTGAAAAACACAATGCCAAAACACGATTTTGAAAAGGGGGCGTTTATTAGAGGAAATACGGTATATGTTTCAGTCGGTTTTCGGTGATACACATGTTCTTGTTACGATGTATCGGTGAAATATGAATAATTTTTAACCGTACTGAAACAGAATATAATTTTTTTAGAGACCATTCTGCAGATTTACCTATTGACTATCCCCTGGTCCCGGTGATCGGATTCTCTTTTTTAGGACAAATGTGGGCGAATTTCGGACAACTTGAGTTTATTATGATGTGAAACAAGATTTCAAGGTAAAAATAACTTTAATTTCAAGTTAATTTTAATTCGTTATCAGAGACGTGATGCCACCGATTCCACCCAATTTTTCCGCAGACTAAAACTGTTCGCTTGCCCCAATACCTATTCTACTGATGCTCAGGCAGCATGTCAGGCTGAAAATTGGAAGCGTCTTTATGAAAATATTCCTGTTAGTAATCTGAAAAGTATGGTCCCAGTAACTGCGGTTGTTTCAGAGCAGCTTGTTGCCCAGTTGCCTAATCCTCTACAGAGGCGCCGACTGCTCGCCGTTTCGGAGGACAACCTAAATTCACCTACATAGGTATTTTCAGTTGTTGTAGATGTTAATAAAGCAGAGTACGTAAACATACTTTTTAAAAAAGATTTGTATTCATTGGGTCCCCAATTTTTTCAAGGTTTTATGTCAAAATATTTTTTTAGTGCTCAAAAATAAAAAATGTCGATATTAAATGGCATTTTTGTCAAGAAAAAATGACCGAATTGTACTTTTTTCTAGCAAAATGTATTTTTAAAAATTTTGAGTCACATTTCCTGTAATAAAGTCATTTTTAGGTCTTGCTAAACCCCCTTTGACGCTGCTGTGGTCTGGCTAACCGTTTCATGCCAGATTCAAGCAATTGCCCCTTTATTACTTCGAAGTGAAGATTCTTAATAAGGAAATCGTGGGTAAGTGTATTTTCTGCAGATCAGCACGGCTGGCTAAATTTCACAGAGAAATCTGTACAAACATTGAAAAGTGTGAATTTCATTCAATCGTGAATTAATATTTTCGTGCTGATCTCCAGATTTGTGTTATATATACCAAAATATAGCACATGCATTTTTGGTTGGTATTTTACATGCTGAAAGTCGATTAAAACGTTTGTCAAATCACCATTGGATGCATTTTTATTAAACTCTACTTATTAGACTCTAATATTTAAACTCTAAATTTAACTAATGTTCGAATGCAAAAATAAAAGCGCTGTAATTATATGGTTGTATATCAAAAAAATCGACGGTCCCCAATAATTTTGGAGGGGTACCTAAAACCACTATTTGAATAAAAAATTGTGCGAAAGCTCTTTTATAGTAGTCGCCAGACCTTGAACTTAAACCTGCTAAGCCAAAATCAAAATAATTGGGTGGGGAATATCACACTAGCGATTTTAGGAGGATATATTACACTGGCATCGATTACTCGTTTCCTCTTTTTTGAAACTTCTTAGTTTTTAAGGATGACAGACTGGGGGGGGGGTGGTATTTTGACTAGAAAACGGGATTTTGCCAACCTCAGTTGATTTGATTTTTCTTTTTAACTCCTAAATTTCTTAGACAAAATATATAACTAAGAATCCACCCAACGAAAAAATATCAATCAAAATTTAGAAATACTTTTTTTTTTCGAAAATTTCTCTCCAAAAAAGCAAAAGCTCGATTTAACGACAACCATTTTTGATAAAAGGATCAAACTATTGACAAGTATTTTAGAAAAAATTGCTATAGGCCTTGCATTCACAGGCCAACATCTTGGTGTTATGCTTGGCTGGCAAGAGTCATCGGTATTAAATTTTGTTTCCAATTTCCCTAAAAATGTTCAAATTTGCCAGGTTGCATATCACGGTGATGATGGCACTCTTTGGCAACTGCAATGTAGGTCTTCCTTATGGACCTAAGTTCCAAACTGGTGATGTGATAGGCTGTGCCGTGGATAATACAAATCAAAGAGTTTTTTACACTCACAACGGCAAGCGAATACCAGGTCATTTTTTTGATAATTAATAAGCTTTTCCACGTTATTTAGTTAATTTTAGGAGTTGCTTTTGACAATTTCCTAAATGAAGAAGCATATATCCGGCAATAAGCATGATAGACAAGAATGCCAGTGTCCACCTTAACTTTGGACAAGAACCATGGTTGTGGAAAGATGTTTTTAAGGAGGCACAGGTGCGTATTTTATCTGCTTTTAGATTTCGTATTCTCAAACAGGGTTTAATTTAGAAAGCTAGAAGGAGAAGCTTAAAAACCAGCATCAAAAAGTCTCCACCTTCAGTTGCTGAAGAGCAGTTGCATGCCGCTCCAGAAGATCCATTCCATCCGGCGGAAGCAGGCCCATCTATTACATTGATTTCAAACATCAAACCTCCTTTGGTGCTGAAGACAAGCAATTCCTAGTGATGTTGTTGTGCCTCTTAAAATAGAAACTCAGAAAAAAAGAACATACTCCTTCAAAGAACTGGTTCCAACTCCCAAAAAATTAAAGGTGGACAACAGAAAGTCAGTTTTTTAATGGAACTAGGCAAATACGCAGAATTTAATGTTTAACCATAGGCGTACCCAGGGGGAGGAGGGCTAGCCGCGCTATAGCCCTCGTCCGTCAGGATTTTTTTAGCCTTTTTTCGTTTTTTTTTCAGCCTTATTCCGATTTTTTGCGAGTTTAGCCCGCACCCCCCCCGTCAGAATATCCTAGGTATGCTTATGCCTTTAACTTTAACGAAGTTTCCAGTCAATCTAGTCTCAAATATTGCAAAGACTGTGCATTAATATTATTTTCGTTATAATTTAACACCTTACCTATTTAAAAAAAGGGTATGATAAACTATTGTAATTTCTACATAAACATTTAAGTTTTTAATATGCTCGGTTTTTTTAATGATAAATTAGTACTCTGACACTCTTTTCATAAAAAGGGTGATTTAGGTCGTGTGCCAACTGCCAGTAACCACCCTAGCCAAGACATCTCTCCAGTGATCACTTCTTCTAAACCTTCCACATCATTTTCTTCTTTGATTGCAAGCCCCAAATTAGAAGTGGTAGTGGCAGCTATAGAAGATGCTGCTTGCAACACTAGTGATAGGCCGATGAACTTGTATGGTGTACAGAGAGTGGTTGCCAAACTCAGAAGACCAGTCCTCCAACAAAAGAGCCTTCGAAATATAAGAGGTGAGTTATATATAATACAGAGATTTTAAATGTAACTTTTCTTGAAGGTGCGTATCAGCGCGTCACACTCATACTTGCACGGCCGCCGGCGGCGGCGGCGAAATTTTCAAAATGCCGGCGGTGGCGGAGGCGCTCATTTTTGAAAGCACCCGGCGGAGGCGGCGGCGCTTTTTATTTTTGGGGAACGTGCAAGTATGGTCACACTGCAAATTAAGGCGAGGACCAGCGATTTTTCAAAAATCATCCTTGTTTTCACTCGTTTCAACTCAAATCTGACATTTATGACCTTAACCTACTTTTAAAAAGTAGGCAGAAAACTTTTGTCGGATCAGGTAGAGCACTTATAGAAAACAATCAAGGGAGAAATAAATTGCTGGTCCCCGCCTTAATTGCAGTGTAACGCGCTGGTATGCCTCTTTAAGGAATGAAGTGATTGCCAAATGCCAGCAAGTTAGGCAGCTTATCAAGGAAGGTAAGGTCAAACAAGTAATCAAGGCACTCGAAGAACACTTCCATGGACTTTTTGAAGTAAATCAGGAGCTGAAGTTGTGTAAGTTAGAGTTAGAAAAAACGGATGGTGATCAAAATAGAGAACAATAATTTAGGGCTTCGTTTACAACAGTTTGTAGAGAATATTTCGCCTGTCATGAAGCGCATATAGTAAAACAGAAAGCACTAGAAAACGGCATAAAAACCAATGGTAAAAGCAGATGAAAATACTGTAAAAAATAATGTTTCTTTTTTTTAGACACCGTTAACGGCATGACTTCCAGCCAGTTGCGCAAAAAGGGAAAAGCTTTGCACGAGGAAATACGTAGCTTCCATAAAACAAACGAATCAATTTCGACGGCAGCTCTAAAGAAGAAGCTAGAGGTACGGTTAATTGACTAATTCTTACTGTGGATGTTAAGTGGTCTCAAAATCATGGCACAGTCTTGAAGCAAAATATTATTGTTAGTTTAAGTGAGAAATTTTACTAAAAATAATGAAAGCCTAGGTCGTTCAGTGGTGAAGTGGCCCAAGCTGGTGAAAATTCAACCTCTGCTCTGTCATTTTTTATAACTTAAAGGGCCATTTCCGTCTCACACAACGGTTGTCCCCGTCAATTCAAAAAATTCCTTAATCATTGAAGTTGTGTACGGATATTTTAACTTGGTTTCTAACAAAACTTTACCTAAAATTAAATTATAGGCCTTGCTTTGTTAGAAACCAAATTAAAAATTTCGTACAGAAATTCAATGATTAGGCAAAAAAAATTTAATCGGCGGGGGAAATCTGGAACGTGTGGCCATTGCCCTTTTAAACATTTAAATATTTCTTGTAGCAAATACCCCCTCTAAAATTTTTTCCTTATAAAACCACATGAAAAAGTACTCAAATAAATGTACTAATTACATTTATTAGTCATAACTTCCGTACGCTGGCCTATTCCTGAGTCTGAACTTGTTGTTTCGAAGGGTTTTTACAGCGATGTTATAGAGGTCAGATTTTTAAGGGGGGGATTGTATTCGCTACTAGCGCCAATATTTCGAATAATTTAGTCATAAAATAGTGACTGCGCGCATTGAAAAGTGAAATTCTCATTTCCGGCGACGGCGATGGTTTTTTAGATGACTCTCCTTATATAAATAACCATTCTACCGCATTGTCTCTAACAATCCCCCCTCTCTAATAATCCCAGACCCCCCGATTTTTTGACTAGGATTTCAGAGTTAGGGCCATTTTTCATTGACAATTTCGAGATTTTTGGAGATTGAAAAATAATCCCACAGTGGGATTATTAGAGAGAATACGGTATGCTATTCTGTAATGCTAAGTCCTGCCTAGCACTATACTCAAACAAAAATTCAAAAGAGTATTGCTCAAGAATACCTTGCATTGAAATTTTGGTGGTTTTCGTTGTCATCAAAGACAATGACAATTCAATAATTGTGTGAAATATTTCCATATCTAAATTTTTGGTTACAGAGTGCCCTTTTGTTAACATTTGAAAGCAGTGAAGAGAAGATTGCTGATTCTGATGTGTTGCCCAAAAAGAAAGGAACCGCTTGGCAAAAGCGGTGCGCTATGCTCTCTTCCAACATGCCGGGATGACTGCAGGAAATGATATGTTCTAAAAAATATCCGTCAGTGTTTTAGTTGTGTTTTAGTACGACTGAATGTTTCTTTAACCTCATAAGACATAACAGTCAGGCAGGAAAGATATCACTTGTTTGGAAAATTTGGCATTTATTTTTTGTCGGTTACTTGCAAGATTAAAAAAAGTGTTATACAGTCGACGCTCGATATAACGAACCCCCGATATGACGAACTCTCAATATAACGAATTTATTTTTTTTGTTTGGTTGGATTTGTTATGAACATAGGCAAACTGACGACCTATTTATCGAACGCTCGATACAGCGAACTCTCGATAGAGTGGTCTCAACTAATGAAACGACGCTCGATATAACGAACTCTTACGAATTCCAATAAAAAAATTGTTTTGTTTTCAAATTTCAGCCAAAATTTTCATAGATTCAGTTCTCTAACTTTTTCATTCAATTTTCAGGGTGTGTCAAGAAATTTCAGGGGTTTTCAATGGCCATAAATTTTTCCTAGTTCTATTTTCGAAACTCTAAGCTTGCAAATAAATGTTTCTCACGATAATATTTTTATGTATAAATCACGATTTCTCCTCGATCACATGTGATTGGGCCTGGCCCATCTAAGAGCCATCAGACTATGGATAGAAACCACCACAGTCATTTTGTTTCTAGGTTTTGTGTCACATTATTCATTTTTCACGTTTGAAAAATCGCTCATGAGCGCTGCTAGCAAGATGCGCAGCGTCGTTTTTTCTAGAAAACCTAAAAGGCATGATGTTGACCCAGCAATCGTTCGGAAGTGCGATCAGCGTGATTATTTCTTTGCTGAAAGCCTATAAAGAAAATAGTTTAGTTTTCTTCCATTTTATTCATGTACTTTTTAATGTTGTATATTTGTAAAAAATAAATGTAGTTTCAGGATAAACTATCGATACAACGATCTCCTAAAACATTTTGCTTAAGGACGATCGGTTTAACGTATGCTCGATATAACAAACGCTCGATATAATGAACCCATGCGGCTGATCCCCGGGGGGTTCGTTGTATCGAGTGTCGACTGTATAGAGTTTAATGTTTACGCTATCCAGAGTCAACTAGACCCATGATTACCTTATTAGGATTTTTACTTTCTATGGAATTACATTATATGAGGTTTCAACTGCGTTACTACTCATTTGCGCAATTTTTTGAAGTTACAGGTTCAAATTCTGGTGGTAGCAGAAATTATTTTTTCTTCACCGGAATAACTTTGAAGGTATCATACCCTATCCAGAAACGTTTCCTGAACACGATTTGAAATAGAAACCCCAGTCCTGGAGTATTTTCGTATCCTGTAAGGCCACGTATCCAATTAGCGGTTTCTCCTTTCCCTCCCACTCTGCCTTTCTCTCTCAATCTCAGTGTTGTACCCAATAGGAAAAATTTGCCTCTCAGTCTTACTTTCACTCGCACTCTCACTTTCAGTGTACCCAATGACTTTTTTTGACTCTCACTCTCACTTTCAGTGTAAATTTTGCTGGAATTTGAATTGTTTAGTCTTAACCGACCAAACCAAGTGATCGTCCACTTGGAGCAAAAACTTTTTTTACTTTTTCGGGTCTTAAAACCTGTTTTCTGGACTAATTCGGGTATGCTGAAAATGGTTTGATAGTGGTAAAATACCGTTTTGTAGGGTATTTCTTGAGTTTTGATAAAATCCAGTTTTGATAAAATCAATTATTGCCGAATACTCAAAAAATACTTGAAAAAACGGCATTTCACCACTATCAAACCATCTACAGCATGCCTGAATTAGTCCAAAAAACAAGTTTTGGAATATGAAAAACGTAAAATTTTTTTTGATCCAAGTGGACGACCACTTGGTTTAGTTGCTGCATGGATTATCCAGTGGAACTGAAGTTGGATCATAGTAAAACATTTTAAATTTTAAGTTCTTTACAAGACGAAAATATTACTACCCGGTAGTTTTACCTGAGTTCTTCAACCTGTGTACGACCACCTGGGTATAACAAAACCAAGTGGTCGTCCACTTGGATCAAAATTTTTTTTACGTTTTTAATGTTCCAAAACCTTTTTTCTGGACTGATTTTCATTCAAAATTTGTTTGCTTATTCAGAATAATCCATGAAAAGTTTAAGGTCGACCACCTTAAAGTGGGTAACTACCCACAGTATTGACATTCCAGTTGGTTAAAACAGCATTTTGGTCTTAACAAACCGTGTTCAGGACACGATTCTGGATAGAGTACATTGATTTTAAATTACTTTAAGTTTAATCCAAAATGTCGGATTCTAGAGGTGAATGCCTATTCAAAAGAATTACCAGGTGGACCTCCTATCCAACCTGAGATTTGCTGGTCTTATAAAAACTAGTTTATGGTTGTTATTCAAGAAAAAAAATTCTGCTACCACTAGGATTCGAACCTGTAACTTTAAAAATTTGTGCAAATGAGTTTTGCGCAAATGAGTAGTAATCTTCAGCTGTACTTGCAACATATGTGCAAAGCTAGACATACTGAAAATGACAAAATATGTGCTCAAACAAATTGTGGTGATGAAATTGTGTACAGTCGAATCTGGATATAACGACACTCCTGGGGACCAGCTGGAGGTGCCGTTATATCGGTGGGGCTTTTATATTGGAATATTTTATTTAGCACAGTATTTAACCCAAAATCATCTTTTATTGACATCCATTAGAGAACAGAGCAAAAAAACTTACGATTAAAAGGCAAACACAAAAACAAAAATCTGTTGAAATTTAAAATTGCTTTGCTAAACTTTTGCATAAATTTAAAAAATTTCTTCAAGAAGAATTTTTGCGCAGTTATATCCGATTTAATTTTACCGCTTGAGACCGACTTTTGGGTCGCGGATGCCTTTCTATGCTGGCCAACCAAAAACTAAAAAAATGCTGTTATATCAAGCTGTTGCTATAGCCAGGTTCGACTGTTTAATAATAATGTTGATTCAAGTTGTAAACTTTAAACCACCACTATTGTCTCCCATAAATATCGTTGTCTTATATTTTTTTCCGCATAAAAATACTATTTTTACTTAACTTTTGCTGTCTTAAAATTATTCCTTGTGTTTTGTGGCTTAACCGATAAACTGGTAGTTTGAAGTGCAACTATATATTCTTTAAATATTACATGCAGTTGTTTCTTCCTTGTCCTAGCTGTTTTTCTATCTCTGCTTGTGATTTAGCGCCAGGGTGATGGAAAAATAAAAGGTTTTGATGAGTAATTTGGCACAATGTGTTTCTTTGCTTGTTTTTTTAGAAAAAATATTTGGTTTGTAAGCAGTCGAATTGATTTTGTAAAGCAGCAAATAATTTTACTTTTATTTATTTTTATAATTTATTTGATTGACGTGTGAGGTTGGGTAATCAGTGTTTCTTTTTATTTGCTTGAGATTAGAATTTGTTGGACAAAAAACATCTTCCTTTGTTGGGTGTATTGATTGAGTCGTCCAAGCAGGTCAACGCAACTATTTTGCGTTTGGAACTGAAGTGGTTGATACTTTTACATAAACATTCCCTTTCGAACAGTATGGCGAGGGGCAATAAGCCAATGGCTAGATGTTATCTACTTGTGTAACTTTTGTGTAAATGCTTAACAATAGCACTTTCTTATTTTTACTTTTCACTTGTATGATGTTAATATTCAAACAATATTATAATAATTTAATGAAATTTTGGATCTTTTATTACCGTATTACTTCTAATTAGCCCAAATGTGGGTTTATTTTTCAACCCACCAAAAATCTGAAAAATTTGAGGTCAATCTGGAAATTTCAAATAAAATCTAAAAAATGGAATCAGTGGAGCTCGTGGGAGTTAAGAAAATGCAATAAACAGCTTTGCAAATTTTTTATAAAAGTGGCACATTCTAGTGCAGAATTCAATGGAAAATCCAATTAATTTTCACACTTTGATTAGTCATAAAAGGTGGTCAGAAAAGCAATTTTCAGAATGTGACATTTTTGAATATTTGCTCAACATTCAGACGGCCGTACTTGGCAATTTTTATTGACAACTTTTTCAATTTTTCGATCATTATGTGGCTTGTTTAAAAGGCTCAAAAATAGCATATTACAAGCCTGTATTTGTTTTCGAATTAAAAGAAGACAAGAAAGTACAACAGTTTTTCAAATCGAATTTTCTTACGGATTTTGGTTCAAAAACCTACTTTAGAAGCAAGGTTGGAAATAAAAATTTCACGCCACGTGAAAGAGTGCTCAGTTTTGGTTCTAGAAGTGGCGACAATTTATTTTTCATCTGGAAAATTAGCTCAAAAGAGGGGCGCCAATTTGAAAAAAAAAGAAGAATTTCTGATATTGTAGTTTGAAGGATAACCTAGTTTGGCTTATTTTCTGTCGATTCTAAGAAAATTTTGTTTACCATATACAAAAATGATCAGCGTTAAAAATTTAACAGAAATAGTGCAAAGATAATTTTTTTTAATGATTTTACCCAAAACAATTTGACCCCAGAATCATCCGAAAAATCAGTGATTACCCATAGAAATTAAGGTGGTTGCACAATGGTTTTGTAATTTTTGCAGATTACTGAAAATTGAAACATCACACACTGCATAAAATTCAACTGTTGGATCTCATGTGATATAGTGTTTTTTGTCTTTTTTAGGGGATTGAAGAAATATTTTGGAAGCCTGGTTTTTTTTTCTTTGTTTTTCTTCTCAAACAGAAGGTCGCAAAAAAGATCTAAAAAGTCGTATGTTTGCAGCGTGAAAATTATCTAGTCTTCCAGATATTTAATTCTATATGCGATACAACATAATAATAGTTTCGTGCTAAATGCTTTCCATTTTTACCATCAATAGAATTTGTTTTTAGCTACTTTGATATGCCTAAACCTATACCTTTGACACCTGGTACTGTTGATTCTTTAGCTTGTATGGATGATACATTCACTGAACTGGACAAAAAAGTAGGCCAGTTGTACAAAAAAGCTTTGTACCCTTGTTGGATGTAAAAGTTAGTTTTTTTTGGTAAAAAAAATAACGTTGATTTTTTTCTCTTTAGGAGACGACACTACCGAGCAGCTGGTGCCCACTCTATTCGGCCAAACATGTCCGTCTTGGGCGCTCTAAAGATGAGTACAACAGAAGCAATGTGAACAAAGTGGACGACCAAATTAAGGAGGCTTTCAGTGCCTACTTTTCAGGCAGGAGTTGTGCTCTCTCATATTTGCTCAAATACACTAATTTTATTTCAGAAACCAAACATACACCGTTCGGAGGCAGCCTGCAGGCTAACTGCTCCATAGATCCCAAGTGCCTTGTCTATTATTATGAAGTTAAAATCAACAAGCTAAAGAGTGGAGCGTAAGTTTTGGTCCATTTTTCCAAAGCATTCTGGAATATTTTAATTATAGACCTATTTAGAGTGATCTCCGTTGGGTTTGGCGAAGAATGGTCTGAAAATTACAAAGAAAAAGGAAGATCATCTAAATTGCCAGGAGAATTGTGGTAAATTTTTTAAAGTGGCATACAGTCGAACCTCGATAAGCCGACACCCTAAGGGACCGAACTCAGGGTGTCGGTTTATCCTTAAAGTGCGTTTTCCTTAGAGTGTCGACTACCTGGCCAAATCAAGTGTCGACAGGGTGTCGGCTTATCGAGGTTCGACTGTATTTGAGATTTGTTGTAATATACGGACAAAGCTTTTGTTCGCTGTTAGTTAGTTTTCGCTGCGAAAAGACTTTTTTGATTGTTAAAAAATATTTTTTTGCATCAAAACAAAGCCAATTTGCAGCAAAAAAGTCTATTTTCAGCAAGAAAAAGTCTTTTTTCAGCAGAGAAAAGCTTTGTCCTTAATATACAGGGTTGGACGAATTCGTCGAACCATTTGTTTTGGTTATATATTTCTAAATTTACTGTGTTTCTGCGAAATATTTTTTTTTTGATCCACAGAAGACACTCTAGGCAACAGACTGACATCAATTATGCATAAACGATTATTACAACGACAAAAAATAACAACAAAGTTAACAAATTAATTTAATTTAACAAAAAAATCAACGATTTTCTTTCCATATTGTCATAGGCTTCTTTGACACTTTGATGAGAACTACAGGCATCTGCTAGCGCAGCGTATTTACAGCTATTCGTTGCGCATAAGAACATTTCAGAAAGAGGCTGTTTGTTTTCTTGCATCATAATTTCCGTCAATTCCTTATGATCAGCCAACTGTGTTGGGTGCACTTTGTCTCTGCTGCAGCCCCAAAGAAAAAAATATCGCATAACGTAAAGCTAGGACTGTAAGCAAACTGAAAATGGCAGATGAGGTCTAATTCTACCGCGAGAGTGTCCTCTATCGCTTGAAGAAAAGATCTCACGAAAAACATAATAAATTAAAAATATATGACTAAAACAAATTTTCGACGAATTTGGCCAACCCTGCATTTAAATTTGAATAAGCAGAATAGTACAAGATAGTACTTTTAACACTTAAAAGCCGGTTTGTGCTAATGGGAGCGTTTTGTTCATAATTTTGTGCTGAACAAGATAGGCGAAAGAAAGTCTCAAAAAAGTTTCTTTTTTTCGACTTTTTTTTTTACAAATTCATTGATGAACACTCTCAGTTTTGGGAAATTTTAGTTATTTTAGTGTGACTTTTCATCTGCGAACAAAATTGTGTAGCTAAAGTGCTTATCTGGTGCAGAATTCGACAGGCTTTAAAATAAATACAAACCTAGTCGGGTAAGTTGCCGTATTACATGCAAAATATTTACATTTTATAAAAATTCTGTGAAATACACATTTAGTTCCTTCGTATAAACACTAAAAATCATTGGTATCACCGTTTATATTTTAATGCTTTTGCTGTACTAGAAAACGCAGATTCTTCGAATCATTTTGATACCAAAGAAGACAGCAAATCATAGAGCAAAGCAGTACCAGGATCAACAAATTGGTTGGCGACCAGGCTTTTTTCGGGTTAATTCAAATTCGCGCCTTCCTTGGCGTTCTATTTTCACGTTTTCTCGACAAAAAATTTGCTTTTTTGAAATTTGGGGCAGTTAATGTTGAGAAGAGCTCAAACATGTGTCTCCAACTGTAAAAAACTTAAAAACACAGAACGCCAAGAAAGGCGCGAATTCGAATAAACCGGAAAAATGCCTGGTCGCCAACCAATTTGTTGTTCCTGGTACTGCTTTGTTCTATGATTTGTTGTCTTCTTTGGTATCAAAATGATTCGCAGAATCTGCGTTTTCTACTACAGCAAAAGTATTGAAATATAAACGGTGATACCAATGATTTTTTAGTGTTTACCGTATATTCTATATTAGAAGGCCCCTCTCTAATAGAAGGCCTCCTTGAGGACCTATATATCAGCCTAGAAAAAGAAATTCGCAAATCTGTTTTTCGCGTTTTCATAGTAAGCACGAGCTTACCTGATTCCACTTTTAAAATTTTGGTTGAGCACGCAAAAATCTCAAAATCGACCCAAATTTTTTCCGACTTTTTAGGGTTGAAACATAGAAGGCCCGGGCCTTCTAATAGAGAATATACGGTATACGAATTAACTAAAATGTGTATTTCACGGAATTTTTATAAAATGTAAATATTTTGCATGTAATACGGCAACTTACCCGACTAAGTTGTATTTATTTTAAAGCCTGTTGAATACTGCACCAGATAAGCACTTTAGCTACACAATTTTGTTCGCAGGTGAAAAGTCACCAGGGTTCGCAGATGTCCTGATTTATCAGGAATTTCCTGATTTTTTAATTCAAACCCTGATTGAACAAAAAAAAGGAACAAAAGAGAGAAGATACCTAATATACCTTGAAAAAACGAAATATGCCCTAAAAATCGCCAATATGTTGAAAAATTGACAAAATATGCCTTTTTGATCGCTAAAAATCAGGGATTACCTGATTCTTGGAGATTTTTTGTTCGAAATCCTGATTTTAGAGATTTTTTTGTTCAAAATCCTGATTTCCGTTTTTTCATCTGCGAACCCTGAAAGTCACACTAAAATAACTAAAATACCCCAAAACTGAGAGTGTCCATCAATGAATTGTAAAAAAAAGTCGAAAAAGGAACTTTTTTGAGACTTTCTTTCGCCTATCTTGTTCAGCACGAAATTCTGAACAAAACGCTCCATTAGCACAAACCGGCTTTTAAGTTAAAATTTATATGGTGATGAAGTCGATTATGGTTATCAAATTTAACATAACTACTTTAATAAAAAATAATTTCTACGTCACTTATAGACTATTCAAATAGGTTAATTTCAGTACCATGGTCATTATATTGTATTATTCCACTTAATTTTACTATTCTTCCTAATTTCGAGGTCCGAAGTGTTTTTAATTGAATCGTAAACATGTCTGTTAGTAACAGTTTGAAAAATCCAAAAATAAAATAGAAAATCTAGGAACACATTTGGTTGGCTCAGCAATGGAGATCTGTTGTGTTCTGGCGAAAAAGTAGGAAGTATGCAAGGCTACGGAGTCAATGATATTGTGGGTATTGGCCTCAATTTTGTAGAAAACAATATTTTCTGTACCAAGAAGGTCAACAAAAATGACTATTTTGTAAGATTTACGCTTGTTTTTAAATATTGACAATCAGAAATTTATAGTCGTTGCTTATCGAGGATGGCAAGTGAAGGAGTTTTTGGTTGTTCCTAAGGTTGGCTTCCGCAAGAATGCTGAGATTCGCGCCAATTTCGGCCAGAATCACTTTGAGTATCACGAAAAACTGAAGGAGCTAATTGAGGTGATTCTTAGAAAAAAGACCCTAGTATAGAATACCCCCTCTATAAATTTTCCCCTTTTTAAAAGGGGGCATGGTCACCTATTTTTGAATTTTCCCGCCAATTTAAAAAATTCCGAATAATTGAACTTCTGTACGGATTTTTAGCTTGGTTTCTAGAATTCAATAGGTAAAGTTTTGTTAGAAACCAAGTT